>JARQOC010000011.1:125406439-125836439 GCA_033576535.1 Allobates femoralis
AACGGGTCTTTACTGTAACCAGCAGGCAGTACATGGCATACAGTGGTTGAGTAGTAGACCAGGTGGACTCAGCAGTGATAGTGTCCCTCAGAGATCCGCAGTGTTCCTCCTTTCTACCTAACTTGTTTTGCCAGTGTCGCCCAGGAATACCAGGTCGGGTACGGGGTGGCTGCTTCAATGCCCTATCCATGATGTACGTTCAGGATTCTTTGGGGAGCCTTGGATCCCTCAGTGGGTACACCGCTGGTTAGACGACTGGAAACTGACTGGTGGTGGGGTGCTCCTGTAAAGCTGCTCCTCCACTCTTCTGGTTCGCGTAGCAGAGGTGAACTGCTGCCAGCTTCGGTACCAGTGAACCGGCTGTAGGTTGTGGGCACGGGAGTCTTTTAGGAACCCGTGTAGATAATGCCCAATCCCGGTAGTTAAGGCCTCAGGTGCTGACACCCGACCGGTGACAGCCCAGGGGCCCGCACGGGGTGCGGAGCCCCCGCTCCTCTCCAAGCTCTAGTCCTAGACCCTTCTTCTCCGAGTTCTAGACTATTCTCTTAGACTGGTCTAGATTATTGTGTTCCACTACACTACCCTAACACTCCACCCACCAGGACCTAGGATTGGCCCTCTGTTCTAGGTGATGCATGTTGGGTTGGATCTCAAAGTTAACTATATCATTGCTGAGTCAGAGGATATTGCGGCTGCATTTATGGCTGCAATACCCTCTTGTGACGCACTCGTTGCGGGGCGCCACAGAGGTTCCAGCCCTGTCCCTCAGATTGTAGATCTTCTGCTGGTCGTTCAAACTTAACTCTAGAAAAGATGGCGGTGCACGTGAGGGTAATAAACTACCTGGATGCTGTGGAGTTGGGTTTGGTTGTATTGGTTTTGGGCCCCATCCTCCTCTACCTCTGCCCCTACCTCCTTTGGGTCATTTTGGTCTACCCCATTACTCACCCTATTGATCCGTTCCAGTCTCTCGCTTAATAAGGTTTGAGATGTTTCTGTACCTGATGTGTCCGTCTCTGAAGATGAAATATCAGAAGGAGTCGTTGGTACAATCGGTTTCAGTATCGGCTCCTCGGTTAGGAATAGATAAACTTTCTTTTCTTTGAAATCCAAAAAGGCTCTAAAGAAATGTTTCTGTTTCCTCTCTTTAGTGTTATTATGGAATTTCTCAACCGTGTGCTCTGGGGTACTTTCTTTCTTCCCAAAGTTGGGGTCTGATTTGTATTTCAAGGCCTATTCCGTTACTTAACTTAGATGTTTTGAGGTTTCTTTATAGATCAACTTTTCTTCCCTCAACAGTATCTCCATGAACCTCACGGAACTATCAGTCAACTCTTTCCTCCAGGCTCCCAGTAATTCAGGTGATCTTGCCCTTGCTGATGGAACAAAATCAATCCTTAATCCATTCAGAATTACTCTATGTCTATAATAATAATAATAATAATAAAACTTTATTTGTATAGCGCCAACATATTCTGCAGCGCTTTACAGTACAATGGTACGTATAAGAGAAATATACGATACAGAATGGTAGATAATACAGAACAGTACATACATACAATAAACATAGAATCAATGTAGGAAATACAATAAAAAGGCAAAAAATAAAAGGTGACCCTGCTCGAAGGAGCTTACAATCTAAGACGGGATGGGAACACAAAGTACAGGGGCTTATAACAATGAATATCTTATGTCTAAATGACTATTGTTAGGGTTACTGTCTAATATAACTCTCCAATGACTTAACCTCCCACCAGGATCTGATGTTATTTTTATAGCTAGACATTAGTTCATAAAGCACTGACTTTATGCTTTCTGGTACCTTCCCCCCTGTCACTAAGGTCTCTGGCTCTGAAAAAACTTCCCTTACATCTATGACCCATTGGTCTCTATTAATGGGGCCTGAGAGGAAGCCTGCCATGTAAGCTTAGTTTAAGTACTAGAAACGGATATTAAATTATTCTTTATCAAATTATTATCACTACAAGAATTTCTCTAAAACAATCCTTATCAGATATACAATTAAAAGAACACAACCTTATGTGGCTTATGTCGCAATATGCAAGGACATAGACCCTCCCCTAAACCCTTTAACAGCAAACAATTATTTACAGTGTCTCTGCACCTATTTTTCATTTTTTACATCTGCACCATTTCTCTATATAGCCCTGGCTAATTTGCTGTTCCTAACCTAGACACAGCTTGGAACCCGGTTTGAACAAAAGGGTATATCCATTGACCTTAAAGGGAACCTGTCACCCCAAATCACCCTTCTAAGCTCTTAATACATGTCCCTGCAGCTTTACAATACATTCCTACACATCCCTTTGTGAGGTTTTTGCCAAATATGAAAGTGCAATAAAGTCGTTTGCAAACTTACTAAATCCTTGGCAGTGGGGCGTTCCCAAGCCTCCTTGTCTGCTAGGCGGGTCCCCTGTGCCGCTGTATTACGCCCTATTAGGCGTCATTTCAAAGTTCCTAGTGCGGGCACGATTTTGAATCTCGCGCCCGCGACGTCACGGTCATGTGATGCCGGGACGCGTCATTTCTGGGCGGCCGGGGCGCTGTTGTATGACGCGCACCGGCCGATTTCAGCATGCGATCTGCGCATGCGCTGAAGTTGGCCAGTGCGTGTCCACAGAGAGAGGCAGGTGCGCAGGCTCCAGTGAACTCCCCCTCCCTCCCCTTTGTCCCCCTCCCTCCCTGTCTCTCGCTCCCGCCTCCCTCACTGTGTCCCCCTCTCTGACTGTGACCCCCTCCCTCCCTGTCTCTCGCCCTGTCTGTGACCCCCTCCCTCCCTGTGTCCCCACTGCTTCATTCAAATTAATAAAACACACATCTAAATATGTATATACACACTATATATGTGTATATAATATATATATATATATATATATATATATATATAATATGCATGCACACACATATATACTACTATAATACATATATATATATGTGTGTGTGTAAATATTTATTTTTGATCACACACATATACATTTTATATATATATATACACACACACTAAAGTACACCTTATATATGTGTGTATATATATATATATATATATATATATATACACACATATATACTAATATAATACATCTATTTATGTGTGTGTAAATATGTAATTATGATCACACACATATACATTATATATATATATATATATATATATAACACACACACACACATATATACAAATATAATATATATATATATATATATATATATATATATATACATATATGAGGGAGAGTGAAGTATGCACCAACACATATCTCATATATAATTGCCGAAGGCACGTTTTTGTCGGACCCCGGCACGCCGTGGCTTTGTCACTATGTGACGTCACCACGCCGTGCGAGGCATTGCCCGCGTAGCGGGCATTGCGACCGCCGCTGTCATCCCGCTCCGGAGCAGCTGCTGTCAGCACATGCTGACACAGTGCTCCGGAGCCCTCAGTGATCGGGGGCGGCGCTGCTCCTCCTCCATCTCCGGCTGTCGGGGCCACTCCTGCAGTGTGAGCCCGGACTGAGCACCGGCCGCCGGGAGAAACAGCGTCCTCTGGCCCGCCACAATCATCTATGTCTGCCGCATAATGGAAACAATGGGGATACGAGGAAGAGGCCTGGAGACTGTGCAGCCCGAGGAGGAGGAGGAGGTGGACCCCAGAATACAGGTACTGCCATTGTGTGCCACCCGGGAAGACTGGGCAGGAGGAGACACCCTGGGCTGCAGGTGCTGGGGTGTAAAGGAGAGGGGCAGGAGGAGACACCCTGGGGCTGCAGGTGCTGGGGTATAATGGCAGAGGGGCAGGAGGAGACACCCTGGGCTGCAGGTGCTGGGGTGTAAAGGAGAGGGGCAGAAGGAGACACCCTGGGGCTGCAGGTGCTGGGGTATAAAGGAGAGGGGCAGGAGGAGACACCCTGGGGCTGCAGGTGCTGGGGTATAATGGCAGAGGGGCAGGAGGAGACACCCTGGGCTGCAGGTGCTGGAGTGTAAAGGAGAGGGGCAGAAGGAGACACCCTGGGGCTGCAGGTGCTGGGGTATAAAGGAGAGGGGCAGGAGGAGACACCCTGGGGCTGCAGGTGCTGGGGTATAATGGAGAGGGGCAGGAGGAGACACCCTGGGCTGCAGAAGCTGGGTTATAATGGAGAGGGGCAGGACGAGACACCCTGGGCTGCAGGTGCTGGGTTATAATGAAGAGGGGCAGGAGGAGACACCCTGGGCTGCAGGTGCTGGGGTATAATGGCAGAGGGGCAGGAGGAGACACCCTGGGGCTGCAGGTGCTGGGGTGTAATCGCAGAGGGGCAGGAGGAGACACCCTGGGCTGCAGGTGCTGGAGTGTAAAGGAGAGGGGCAGGAGGAGACACCCTGGGCTGCAGGTGCTGGGTTATAATGGAGAGGGGCAGGAGGAGACACCCTGGGCTGCAGGTGCTGGGTTATAATGGCAGAGGGGCAGGAGGAGACACCCTGGGGCTGCAGGTGCTGGGGTGTAAAGGAGAGAGGGGCAGGACGAGACACCCTGGGCTGCAGGTGCTGGGTTATAATGGCAGAGGGGCAGGAGGAGACACCCTGGGGCTGCAGGTGCTGGGGTGTAAAGGAGAGGGGCAGGACGAGACACCCTGGGCTGCAGGTGCTGGGGTGTAAAGGAGAGGGGCAGGACGAGACATCCTGGGCTGCAGGTGCTGGGGTGTAAAGGAGAGGGGCAGGAGGAGACACCCTGGGTTGCAGGTGCTGGGGTGTAATGGAGAGGGGCAGGACAAGACACCCTGGGCTGCAGGTGCTGGGGTATAATGGAGAGGGGCAGGAGGAGACACCCTGGGGCTGCAGGTGCTGGGGTACATTGCGACCCCTCGCCGCTGTCATCCCGCTCCGGAGCAGCTGCTGTCAGCACATGCTGACACAGTGCTCCGGAGCCTGTGCCCTGTGCCCCTGTGCCCCTGTCATCCCGCTCCGGAGCAGCTGCTGTCAGCACATGCTGACACAGTGCTCCGGAGCCTGTGCCCCTGTGCCCCAGTGCCCCTGTGCCCCTGTGTCCTGTGTGCATGATGTATGTGTGTCCTGTGTGCATGATGTATGTGTGTGCTGTGTGCATGATGCATGTGTGTGCTGTGTGCATGATGCATGTGTGTCCTGTGTGCATGATGCATGTGTGTCCTGTGTGCATGATGCATGTGTGTCCTGTGTGCATGATGTATGTGTGTCCTGTGTGTGCATGATGTATGTGTGTCCTGTGTGCATGATGTATGTGTGTCCTGTGTGCATGATGTATGTGTGTCCTGTGTGCATGATGTATGTGTGTCCTGTGTGCATGATACATGTGTGTCCTGTGTGCATGATGTATGTGTGTGCTGGTGTGTGCATGTTTGATGATGTGTGTGCCTGTGTGCATGATGCATGTGTGTCCTGTGTGCATGATGCATGTGTGTCCTGTGTGCATGATGCATGTGTGTCGTGTCATGATGATGTGTGTCCTGTGTGCATGATGTATGTGTGTCCTGTGTGCATGATGTATGTGTGTCTTCTTGTGTGTGCATGATGTAGTGTGTGTCCTGTGTGCATGATACATGTGTGTCCTGTGTGCATGATACATGTGCTTGAAGGTATGCTGTGTGCATGATGCATGTGCGTCCAGGTGTGCTATGTACATGATGCATGTGTGTGCAAGTGTGCTCGCTCCATCCTGCCCCCCCCCCCCATCCTGCTCCTCCGGCTCCATCCTTCCTCGCTCGCTCCATCCTGCCCTGCTCACTCCATCCTGCCCCCCCGCCACCATCGGCTCTATCCTGCCCCGCTCACTCCATCCTGCCCCGCTCCCCACTATCCAACCTACTCCCCCTGCCACCATCCTTCCGCCTCCATCCTGCCCGCTCCCTCCATCCTGCCCCCCCCTCCGCCTCCATCCTGCCCCGCCCCCGGCTCCATCCTGCACACCTGCCATCCTGCCCCCCGACACAATCCCGCCACTCCCCCCCCGGCACCATCGTCACATAGTGACAAAGCCACGGCGATTTCGGGGTCAGACACGATTTTGCCTACGGCAATTATAGAGTAGATATATATATATATATATATATATATATATATATATACAGGACAGGGGTTATGGCACTCTGCAGTATATCTACTCTATAATTGCCGTAGGCATTTTCGTGTCGGACCACGAAAACGCCGTGGCTTTGTCACTAAGTGACGTCACCACACGCGAGCAATGGCCGCGAAGCGGCCATTGCGAGTCGCTGGCCGAAAATAGGACCAGAGGCTCGGCCACAAACTTAGCGATTTACCACTGAGGTAGCGCGAGCAATGGCCGCGAGGCCATTGCGAGTCGCTACCTCAGCCGCCGCACCTGCCGCAAGTCCCCCTATACTTTCTATATGCTCTTAATACTGTTATTAATGCTCATAATACTGCTAATAATGCTATTAATACTGCTATTACTGCTAATAATAATGCTATTGCTAATATTATTGCTATTGATGATGCGATTATTTATTTAAAAATCTTTAAAAAAACAATAAACATATTCTAGACACCCGATGCATTTGCATCGGGCTCACAGCTAGTATATATATATATCTCCACACAAATATATACAAATATAATACATATATGTATATGTGTTTATTACATTTGCATATATATTTGTGTGTGTGTGTATATATATATATATATATATATATATATACATATATATATAGTGTGTATATGTATACATAAATACTATATATATATATATATGTGTGTGTGTAAATATGTATTTGTGATCACACACATATACATATCTATATAAAATATATATATAGAGAGTGAAGTATGCACAAACACACACACATATATATATATACTAGTAAAAAGGCCCGATGCAATTGCATCGGGAGCAGGGTGAAATGAATTGTGTGTATACAGGGGGCTCTGTGGGTAGCAGAGTATACAGGGGGCTCTGTGAGTAGCAGAGTACACAGGCGGGTCTGTGGGTAGCAGAGTATACAGACGGCTCTGAGGGTAGGAGATTATACAGGCAGCTCTGTGGGTAGCAAAGTATACAGGCGGGTCTGTGGGTAGCAGAGTATACAGGCGGGTCTGTGGGTAGCAGAGTATACAGGCCGCTGTGTGGGTAGCAGAGTATAGAGAAGGCTCTGTGGGTAGCAGATTATACAGGCCGCTGTGTGGGTAGCAGAGTATAGAGAAGGCTCTGTGGGTAGCAGATTGTACAGGTGGCTCTGTGGGTAGCAGAGTATAGAGGTGGTAGTGTGGGTAGCAGAGTATAGAGGCGGCTCCGTGGGTAGCAGAGTATACAGGCGGCTCTGTGGGTAGCAGAGTATACAGGCGGCTCTGTGGGTAGCAGAGTATACAGGCGGCTCTGTGGGTAGCAGAGTATAGAGGTGGCTCTGTGGGTAGCAGAGTATAGAGGCGGCTGTGTGGGTAGCAGAGTATAGAGGCGGCTGTGTGGGTAGCAGAGTATAGAGGCGGCTGTGTGGATAGCAGAGTATACAGGCCGCTGTGTGGGTAGCAGAGTATAGAGGCGGCTCTGTGGGTAGCAGAGTATACAGGCGGCTGTGTGGGTAGCAGAGTATAGAGGCGGCTCTGTGGGTAGCAGAGTATACAGGCGGCACTGTGGGTAGCAGAGTATACAGGCGGCTCTGTGGGTAGCAGAGTATACAGGCGGCTCTGTGGGTAGCAGAGTATACAGGCAGCTCTGTGGGTAGCAGAGTATAGAGGCGGCTCTGTGGGTAGCAGAGTATACAGGCGGCTCTGTGGGTAGCAGAGTATAGAGGCGGCTCTGTGGGTAGCAGAATATACAGGCGGCTCCGTGGGTAGCAGAGCATACAGGCGTGTGTGGTGGTGGCAGGAGAGCATACAGGTGTGTGTGTTGGTGGCGGCAGAGCATACAGGCGTGTGTGGTGGTGGCGGCAGAGCATAAAGGTGTGTGTGGTGGTGGCGGCAGAGCATACAGGCGTCTGTGGTGGTGGCGGCAGAGCATACAGGCGTCTGTGGTGGTGGCAGAGCATACAGGCGTCTGTGGTGGTGGCAGAGCATACAGGCATCTGTGGTGGTGGCAGAGCATACAGGCGTCTGTGGTGGTGGCAGAGTATACAGGCGTCTGTGGTGCTGGTAGAGTATACAGGCGTCTGTGGTGGTGGCAGAGTATACAGGCGGGTGTGGTGGCGGCAGAGTATACAGGCGGGTGTGGTGGTGGGGGCGGAGGGGGGTGCTGTCAGAGGCCAGCACCGCCGCCCCTTTAGCCGCTGCTGAGGACCGGAGGGTGGGGGGGGATGCTGCACGGCCACCCCTATAGTAGGCTGCGGGTGAGGAGGTATACAGAGTATACAGGCGTCTGTGGTGGTGGCAGAGTATACAGGCGTCTGTGGTGGTGGCAGAGTATACAGGGGTCTGTTGTGGTGGCAGAGTATACAGGTGTGTGTGGTGGTGGCAGAGTATACAGGTGTGTGTGGTGGTGGCGGCAGAGTATACAGGCGTGTGTCGTGGTGGCGGCAGAGCATACAGGCATGTGTGGTGGTGGCCACAGAGCATAGAGGTGTCTGTGGTGGTTGCGGCAGAGCATAGAGGCGTCTGTGGTGGTGGCGGAAGAGTATACAGGTGTGTGTGGGGGTGCCAGAGTATAGAGGCGTCTGTGGGGGTGCCAGAGTATACAGGCGTCTGTGTGGGTGCCAGAGTATACAGGCGTCTGTGGTGGTGGCAGAGTATACAGGCGTCTGTGGTGATGGCAGAGTATACAGGCATCTGTGGTGGTGGCAGAGTATACAGGCGTCGGTGGTGGTGGCAGAGTATACAGGTGTCTGTGGTGGTTCCAGAGTATACAGGGGTCTGTGGTGGTTCCAGAGTATAGAGGCATGGGTGGTGGCGGCAGAGTATACAGGCGTCTGTGGTGGTGGCGGCAGAGCATACAGGCGTCTGTGGTGGTGGCGGCAGAGCATACAGGCGTCTGTGGTGGTGGTGGCAGAGCATACAGGCGTCTGTGGTGGTGGCAGAGCATACAGGCGTCTGTGGTGGTGGCAGAGCATACAGGCGTCTGTGGTGGTGGCAGAGCATACAGGCGTCTGTGGTGGTGGCAGAGCATACAGGCGTCTGTGGTGGTGGCAGAGCATACAGGCGTCTGTGGTGGTGGCAGAGCATACAGGTGTCTGTGGTGGTGGCAGAGCATACAGACGTCTGTGGTGGTGGCAGAGCATACAGGCGTCTGTGGTGGTGGCAGAGTATACAGGCGTCTGTGGTGGTGGCAGAGTATACAGGCGTCTGTGGTTAGTGGCAGAGTATACAGGCGTCTGTGGTGGCGGCAGAGTATACAGGCGGGTGTGGTGGTGGCAGAGTATACAGGCGGGTGTGGTGGTGGGGCGGAGGGGGGTGCTGTCAGAGGCCAGCACCGCCGCCCCTTTAGCCGCTGCTGAGGACCGGAGGGTGGGGGGGGATGCTGCACGGCCACCCCTATAGTAGGCTGCGGGTGAGGAGGTATACAGAGTATACAGGCGTCTGTGGTGATGGCAGAATATACAGGCGTCTGTGGTGGTGGCAGAGTATACAGGCGTCTGTGGTGGTGGCAGATTATACAGGCATGTGTGGTGGTGGCAGAGTATACAGGTGTGTGTGGTGGCGGCGGCAGAGTATACAGGCGTGTGTCGTGGTGGCGGCAGAGCATACAGGCGTGTGTGGTGGTGGCGACAGACCATAGAGGTGTCTGTGGTGGTTGCGGCAGAGCATAGAGGCGTCTGTGGTGGTGGCGGAAGAGTATACAGGTGTGTGTGGGGGTGCCAGAGTATAGAGGCTTCTGTGGGGGTGCCAGAGTATATACAGGCGTCTGTGTGGGTGCCAGAGTATACAGGCGTCTGTGGGGGTGCCAGAGTATACAGGCGTTTGTGGTGGTGGCAGAGTATACAGGTATCTGTGGTGGTGGCAGAGTATACAGGCGTCTGTGGTGGTGGCAGAGTATACAGGCGTCTGTGGTGGTTCCAGAGTATACAGGGTCTGTGGTGGTTCCAGAGTATAGAGGCGTGGGTGGTGGCGGCAGAGTATACAGGCGTCTGTGGTGGTGGCGGCAGAGTATACAGGCGTCTGTGGTGGTGGCGGCAGAGTATATACAGGCGTGTGTGTGGTGGTGGCGGCAGAGTATACAGGCGTGTGTGTGGTGGTGGTGCAGAGTATACAGGCGTGTGTGGTGGTGGCAGAGTATACAGGTGTCTGTGGTGGTGGCAGAGTATACAGGTGTCTGTGGTGGTGGCAGAGTATACAGGCGTGTGTGGTGGTGGCAGAGTATACAGGCGTGTGTGGTGGTGGTGGCAGAGTATAGCGGCGTCTGTGGTGGTGGCAGAGTATACAGGTGTCTGTGGTGGTGGCAAAGTATACAGGTTGTCTGTGGTGGTGGCAGAGTATACAGGCGTGTGTGGTGGTGGCAGAGTATACAGGCGTGTGTGGTGGTGGTGGCAGAGTATAGCGGCGTCTGTGGTGGTGGCAGAGTATACAGGCGTCTCTGGTGGTGGCAGAGTATACAGGCGTCTGTGGTGGTGGCAGAGTATACAGGCGTCTGTGGTGGTGGCAGAGTATAAAGGCGTCTGTGGTGGTGGCAGAGTATAGAGGCGTCTGTGGTGGTGGCGGCAGAGTATACAGGCGTGTGTGGTGGTGGCGGCAGAGCATACAGGCGTGTGTGGTGGTGGCGGCAGAGCATACAGGCGTGTGTGGTGGTGGCGGCAGAGCATACAGGCGTGTGTGGTGGTGGCGGCAGAGCATACAGGCGTGTGTGGTGGTGGCGGCAGAGCATACAGGCGTGTGTGGTGGTGGCGGCAGAGCATACAGGCGTCTGTGGTGGTGGCGGCAGAGCATACAGGCGTCTGTGGTGGTGGCAGAGCATACAGGCGTCTGTGGTGGTGGCAGAGTATACAGGCGTCTGTGGTGGTGGCAGAGCATACAGGCGTCTGTGGTGGTGGCAGAGTATACAGGCGGGTGTGGTGGTGGGGGCGGAGGGGGGTGCTGTCAGAGGCCAGCACCGCCGCCCCTTTAGCCGCTGCTGAGGACCGGAGGGTGGGGGGGGATGCTGCACGGCCACCCCTATAGTAGGCTGCGGGTGAGGAGGTATACAGAGTATACAAGCTTCTGTGGTGGTGGCAGAGTATACAGGCGTCTGTGGTGGTGGCAGAGTATACAGGGGTCTGTGGTGGTGGCAGAGTATACAGGGGTCTGTGGTAGTGGCAGAGTATACAGGCGTCTGTGGTGGTGGCGGAAGAGTATACAGGTGTGTGTGGGGGTGCCAGAGTATAGAGGCGTCTGTGGGGGTGCCAGAGTATACAGGTGTCTGTGGGGGTGCTAGAGTATACAGGCGTCTGTGGTGGTGGCGGCAGAGCATATAGGCGTCTGTGGTGGTGGCGGCAGAGCATACAGGTGTCTGTGGTGGTGGCGGCAGAGCATACAGGCGTCTGTGGTGGTGGCGGCAGAGCATACAGGCGTCTGTGGTGGTGGCGGCAGAGCATACAGGCGTCTGTGGTGGTGGCGGCAGAGCATACAGGCGTCTGTGGTGGTGGCGGCAGAGCATACAGGCGTCTGTGGTGGTGGCAGAGCATACAGGCGTCTGTGGTGGTGGCAGAGCATACAGGCGTCTGTGGTGGTGGCAGAGCATACAGGCGTCTGTGGTGGTGGCAGAGCATACAGGCGTCTGTGGTGGTGGCAGAGCATACAGGCGTCTGTGGTGGTGGCAGAGTATACAGGCGGGTGTGGTGGTGGCAGAGTATACAGGCGGGTGTGGTGGTGGGGGCGGGGGGGGGTGCTGTCAGAGGCCAGCACCGCCGCCCCTTTAGCCGCTGCTGAGGACCGGAGGGGTGGGGGGGATGCTGCACGGCCACCCCTATAGTAGGCTGTGGGTGAGGAGGTATACAGAGTATACAGGCGTCTGTGGTGGTGGCAGAGTATACAGGCGTCTGTGGTGGTGGCAGAGTATACAGGGGTCTGTGGTGGTGGCAGAATATACAGGGGTCTGTGGTAGTGGCAGAGTATACAGGTGTGTGTGGTGGTGGTGGCAGAGTATACAGGCGTGTGTCGTGGTGGCAGCAGAGCATACAGGCGTTGTGTGGTGGTGGCGACAGAGCATAGAGGTGTCTGTGGTGGTTGCGGCAGAGCATAGAGGCGTCTGTGGTGGTGGCGGAAGAGTATACAGGTGTGTGTGGGGTGCCAGAGTATAGAGGCGTCTGTGGGGTGGCCAGAGTATACAGGGTCTGTGTGGTGGGTGCCAGAGTCATACAGGCGTCTGTGGTGGGGCAGAGCATATAGGCTGTGCTGAGGTGGTGGGTGGCGGCGCAGAGCATACAGGCTCTGTGGTGGTGGCAGAGCATACAGGCGTCTGTGGTGGTGGCAGAGCATACAGGCGTCTGTGGTGTGGCAGAGTATACAGGCGTCTGTGGTGGTGGCAGAGTATACAGGCGTCTGTGGTGGTGGCGGCAGAGCATACAGGCGTCTGTGGTGGTGGCGCAGAGCATACAGGCGTCTGTGGTGGGTGGCAGAGCATACAGGCGTCTGTGGTGGTGGCAGAGCATACAGGCGTCTGTGGTGGTGGCAGAGCATACAGGCGTCTGTGGTGGTGGCGGCAGAGCATACAGGCGTCTGTGGTGGTGGCAGAGCATACAGGGTCTGTGGTGGTGGCAGAGCATACAGGCGTCTGTGGTGGTGGGTGGCAGAGCATACAGGCGTCTGTGGTGGTGGCAGAGTATACAGGCGTCTGTGGTGGTGGCAGAGTATACAGGCGTCTGTGGTGGTGGCAGAGTATACAGGCGTCTGTGGTGGTGGCAGAGTATACAGGCGTCTGTGGTGGTGGCAGAGTATACAGGCGTGTGTGGTGGTGGTGGCAGAGCATACAGGCGTGTGGTGGGTGGCAGAGCTATACAGGCGTCTGTGGTGGTGGCAGAGCATACAGGCGTCTGTGGTGGTGGCAGAGCATACAGGCGTCTGTGTGGTGGGCAGAGCATACAGGCGTCTGTGGTGGTGGGGCAGAGCATACAGGCGTCTGTGGTCGTGGCAGAGATACAGGCGTCTGTGGTGGTGGCAGAGTATACAGGCGTCTGTGGTGGTGGCGGCAGAGATACAGGTGTCTGTGGTGGTGCGGCAGAGCATACAGGCGCTGTGGTGGTGGCAGAGCATACAGGCGTCTGTGGTGGTGGCAGAGCATACAGGCGTCTGTGGTGGTGGCTGCAGAGCATACAGGCGTCTGTGGTGGTGGCGGCAGAGCATACAGGCGTCTGTGGTGGTGCGGCAGAGCATACAGGCGTCTGTGGTGGTGGCGGCAGAGCATACAGGCGTCTGTGGTGGCGGCAGAGCATACAGGCGTCTGTGGTGGTGGCAGAGCATACAGGCGTCTGTGGTCGTGGCAGAGTATACAGGCGTCTGTGGTGGTGGGCAGAGTATACAGGGTCTGTGGTGGTGCGGCAGAGCATACAGGTGTCTGTGGTGGTGGCGGCAGAGCATACAGGCGTCTGTGGTGGTGCAGAGCTACAGGCGTCTGTGGTGGTGGCAGAGCATACAGGCGTCTGTGGTGGTGGGGCAGAGCATACAGGCGTCCTGTGGTGGTGGCGGCAGAGCATACAGGCGTCTGTGGTGGGGCGGCAGAGCATACAGGCGTCTGTGGTGGTGGCGGCAGAGCATACAGGCGTCTGTGGTGGTGGCGCAGAGCTATACAGGCGTCTGTGGTGGTGGCAGAGCATACAGGCGTCTGTGGTGGTGGCAGAGCATACAGGCGTCTGTGGTGGTGGCAGAGCATACAGGCGTCTGTGGTGGTGGCAGAGTATACAGGCGTCTGTGGTGGTGGCAGAGTAATACAGGCCCCCCCCCCCCCCCCCCCCCCCCCCCCCCCCCCCCCCCCCCCCCCCCCCAAATATAGAGGCGTCTGTGGGGGTGCCAGAGTATACAGGTGTCTGTGGGGGTGCCAGAGTATACAGGCGTCTGTGGTGGCGGCAGAGCATATAGGCGTCTGTGGTGGTGGCGGCAGAGCATACAGGCGTCTGTGGTGGTGGCGGCAGAGCATACAGGCGTCTGTGGTGGTGGCGGCAGAGCATACAGGCGTCTGTGGTGGTGGCGGCAGAGCATACAGGCGTCTGTGGTTGGTGGCGGCAGAGCATACAGGCGTCTGTGGTGGTGGCGGCAGCAGCATACAGGCGTCTGTGGTGGTGGCAGAGCATACAGGCGTCTGTGGTGGTGGCAGAGCATACAGGCGTCTGTGGTGGTGGCAGAGCATACAGGCGTCTGTGGTGGTGGCAGAGCATACAGGCGTCTGTGGTGGTGGCAGAGCATACAGGCGTCTGTGGTGGTGGCAGAGTATACAGGGGTCTGTGGTGGTTGCAGAGTATAGAGGCGTGGGCAGGGCCGGTTTTAGGCAAAGTGGGGCCCTAGGCAAAAGGTTAAAGTGGGCCCTAAATGCTCAGGCCACTTTCACATCTAACGCGTTGCTGCATTTTGCTCAATTTGCATTTCCATGCGTTTTTACCGCAAGAACGCATCAAAACGTATGCGTTTTTGTTCACATTGATTTTAATGGAAACACATGCAAAAACGCATGTAAAAACGCATGTGCGTTTTCAAAAACAGAAAACGCATGCGTTTTTGCCAACGCTGCCCAAAACATCGGGGAAGACGTTTTGTGCTGCGTTCGCAAAAATTAATGCGTTTTGCATTTTTGAAAACGCACATGCGTTTTGCATGCGTTTTTACATGCGTTCCCATTGAAATCAATGGGGGGAAAAACACTAGCGTTTTTAATGCGTTTTTAGCGGTAAAAACTGCTAGAAAGGCAAATTTAGCAAAACGCACACCAACCTTAGATGTGGAACAGGCCGTAGTTATATGGTAAGAGTGACTTCATAAGTTGATTATCTAGGTCAGAATAAGAACATACTGAACATCATTTTTATTTCAATCATAAAAAAAAGAAACAGTAATTTGTAAAAAAAAAAAAATATATTTTTTTTATTTTCCGAGACCCACGATGTTTTAATTTTTGAAGATACATAGATATGTGAGGGCTTACTTTATGTGCCCTGAGCTGACATTTTTACTGATACCATTTTGAGTCAGATACAACATTTTGATCGCCTTTTATTGCATTTTATTGTAACAACGTGGTGGCCTAAAAAACATAATTCTGGCGTTTTTATTTTTTTCCCATTACGCCATTTACCAATTGGATTAATTTACTTCATATATTGATAGCTTAGATTCTTACGAACGCAGCGATACCAAATATGTGTATTTTTACATTTTGTTCACTGTTTTATTGCTATTTTCAGTTCAGCTCCTTTGGGGGCCCCTAAGAGAGTGGGGGCCCTAGGCAACTGCCCAGTCTGCCCCCCCTAACGCCGGCCCTGCATCACTATATACACCTCTGTCCTCTATGTCTGGTGACAATACATCACTATATACACCTCTGTCCTCTATGACTAGTGACAATACATCACTATATACACCTCTGTCCTCTATGACTAGTGACAATACATCACTATATACACCTCTGTCCTCTATGTCTGGTGACAATACATCACTATATACACCTCTGTACTCTATGACTGGTGACAATACATCACTATATACACCACTGTCCTCTATGACTAGTGACAATACATCACTATATACACCTCTGTCCTCTATGTCTGGTGACAATACATCACTATATACACCTCTGTCCTCTATGACTAGTGACAATACATCACTATATACACCTCTGTCCTCTATGACTAGTGACAATACATCACTATATACACCTCTGTCCTCTATGACTAGTGACAATACATCACTATATACACCGCTGTCCTCTATGACTGGTGACAATACATCACTATATACACCTCTGTCCTCTATGACTAGTGACAATACATCACTATATACACCTCTGTCCTCTATGACTAGTGACAATACATCACTATATACACCTCTGTCCTCTATGACTGGTGACAATACATCACTATATACACCTCTGTACTCTATGACTGGTGACAATACATCACTATATACACCACTGTCCTCTATGACTAGTGACAATACATCACTATATACACCACTGTCCTCTATGTCTGGTGACAATACATCACTATATACACCTCTGTCCTCTATGACTAGTGACAATACATCACTATATACACCTCTGTCCTCTATGACTAGTGACAATACATCACTATATACACCTCTGTCCTCTATGACTAGTGACAATACATCACTATATACACCGCTGTCCTCTATGACTGGTGACAATACATCACTATATACACCTCTGTCCTCTATGACTAGTGACAATACATCACTATATACACCTCTGTCCTCTATGACTAGTGACAATACATCACTATATACACCACTGTCCTCTATGACTGGTGACAATACATCACTATATACACCTCTGTCCTCTATGACTAGTGACAATACATCACTATATAACACCTCTGTCCTCTATGACTAGTGACAATACATCACTATATACACCTCTGTCCTCTATGACTAGTGACAATACATCACTATATACACCGCTGTCCTCTATGACTGGTGACAATACATCACTATATATACACCTCTGTCCTCTATGACTAGTGACAATACATCACTATATACACCTCTGTCCTCTATGACTAGTGACAATACATCACTATATACACCGCTGTCCTCTATGACTGGTGACAATACATCACTATATACACCTCTGTCCTCTATGACTGGTGACAATACATCACTATATACACCTCTGTCCTCTATGACTAGTGACAATACATCACTATATACACCGCTGTCCTCTATGACTAGTGACAATACATCACTATATACACCTCTGTCCTCTATGACTGGTGACAATACATCACTATATACACCACTGTCCTCTATGACTAGTGACAATACATCACTATATACACCTCTGTCCTCTATGACTAGTGACAATACATCACTATATACACCTCTGTCCTCTATGACTGGTGACTATACATCACTATATACACCTCTGTCCTCTATGACTAGTGACAATACATCACTATATACACCGCTGTCCTCTATGACTGGTGACAATACATCACTATATACACCACTGTCCTCTATGACTGGTGACAATACATCACTATATACACCTCTGTCCTCTATGACTAGTGACAATACATCACTATATACACCACTGTCCTCTATGACTGGTGACAATACATCACTATATACACCTCTGTCCTCTATGACTAGTGACAATACATCACTATATACACCTCTGTCCTCTATGACTAGTGACAATACATCACTATATACACCGCTGTCCTCTATGACTGGTGACAATACATCACTATATACACCTCTGTACTCTATGACTAGTGACAATACATCACTATATACACCTCTGTCCTCTATGACTAGTGACAATACATCACTATATACACCTCTGTCCTCTATGTCTGGTGACAATACATCACTATATACACCTCTGTCCTCTATGACTAGTGACAATACATCACTATATACACCTCTGTCCTCTATGTCTGGTGACAATACATCACTATATACACCTCTGTCCTCTATGACTAGTGACAATACATCACTATATACACCTCTGTCCTCTATGTCTGGTGACAATACATCACTATATACACCTCTGTCCTCTATGACTAGTGACAATACATCACTATATACACCTCTGTCCTCTATGACTAGTGACAATACATCACTATATACACCTCTGTCCTCTATGACTAGTGACAATACATCACTATATACACCCTGTCCTCTATGACTGTGACAATACATCACTATATACACCCTGTCCTCTATGACTAGTGACAATACATCACTATATACACCTCTGTCCTCTATGACTAGTGACAATACATCACTATATACACCCTGTCCTCTATGACTGTGACAATACATCACTATATACACCTCTGTCCTCTATACTAGTGACAATACATCACTATATACACCTCTGTCCTCTATGACTAGTGACAATACATCACTATATACACCCTGTCCTCTATGACTAGTGACAATACATCACTATATACACCTCTGTCTCTATGACTAGTGACAATACATCACTTATATACACCTCGTCCTCTATGATAGTGACAATACATCACTATATACACCTCTGTCCTCTATGACTGTGACAATACATCACTATATACACCTCTGTCCTCTATGCTAGTGACAATACATCACTATATACACCTCTGTCCTCTATGACTAGTGACAATACATCACTATATACACCCTGTCCTCTATGACAGTGACAATACATCACTATATACACCTTGCCTCTATGAAGTGACAATACATCACTATATACACCTCTGTCCTCTATACTAGTGACAATATCACTATATACACCTGTCCTCTATGACTGTGACAATACATCACTATATACACCTCTTCCCTATGACTGTGACAATACATCACTATATACACTGTCCTCTATGACTAGTGACAATACATCACTATTACACCTCTGTCCTCTATGACTAGTGAACAATACATCACTATATACACTCTTGTACTCTATGACTATGACAATACATCACTATATACACCTCTGTCCTCTATGACTAGTGACAATACATCACTATATACACCCTGTCCTCTATGACTAGTGACAATACATCACTATATACCCTCTGTCCTCTATGACATGTGACAATACATTCACTATATACACCTCTGTCCTCTATGACTGTGACATATACATCACTATAATACACCTCTGTCCTCTATGACTAGTGACAATACATCACTAATAACACCTCTGTCCTCTATGCTGGTGACAATACACACTATATACCACCTCTGTCCTCTATGACTAGTGACAATACATCACTATATACACCTCTGTCCTCTATGACTAGTGACAATACATCACTATATACACCTCTGTCCTCTATGAATACAATACACACTCTATATACACCCTGTCCTCTATGACTGTGACAATACATCACTATAACACCTCTGTCTCTATGACTGTGACAATACATCATATATATACACCTCTGTCCTCTATGACTAGTGACAATACATCACTATATACACCTGTCCTCTATGTACTAGTGACAATAACATCACTATATACACCTCTGTCTCTATGACTGTGACAATACATCACTATATACACCCTGTCCTCTATGACTGGTACAATACATCACTATATACACCTGTCCTCTAGTCTGTACAATACATCACTATATACACCTGTCCTCTATGACTGTGACAATACATCACTATATACACCTCTGTCCTCTATGACTGTACAATACATCACTATATACACCTCTGTCCTCTATGACTATGACAATACATCACTATATACACCGCTGTCTCTATACGTGACAATACATCACTATATACACCACTGTCCTCTTACTGTGACAATACATCACTATATACACCTCTGTCCTCTATGACTAGTGACAATACATCACTATATACACCCTGTCCTCTATGACTGTGACAATACATCACTATATACACCTCTGTCCTCTATGACTGGTGACAATACATCACTATATACACCTCTGTCCTCTATGACTAGTGACAATACATCACTATATACACTCTTCCTATGACTAGTGACAATACATCTACTATACACCCTGTCCTCTATGACTGTGACAATACATCACTAATACACACCTCGTCCTCTATGACGGACAATACACACTATATACACTCGTCTCTCATACTGGTGACATACATCACTATATAACCTCTGTCCTATGACATACTGTGAAATAATCACTATATATACACCTCTTCCTCTAGTCTAGTGACAATACATCCTATATACACCTCTGTCCTCTATGATGTGACAATACATCACATATATACCACCTGTCTCTAGACTAGTGACAATACATCACTATATAACTTGTCTCTATAGACTGTGACATACTATACTAAACACTCTGTCCTCTATGTGGTGACATACATCACTATATACACCCTGTACTTGACTGTACAATACATCACTATATACACCTTCTATTGTGAAAATCATATAACCCTTCTCTATGATGAAAATCATATATACACCTGTCCTCTATGGACAACATACTATATAACTTTCGCGACATACATTTCACAGTGACAACACACATATAACCCTGCGTGACAAACCATAACCTTCTCTATGAGGTACAACATCATCAGTCTAAAAATCATCCATTAACCCCTACAACATTTACACTTCTTTGTGAAATACATAAGCACTAAACCAATGCTCGAGTACAATACATCACTATATACACCTCTGTCCTCTATGACTAGTGACAATACATCACTATATACACCTCTGTCCTCTATGACTAGTGACAATACATCATACCTTCCTATACGGTACATACATCTATATCACCTCTGTCCTCTATGACTGGTGACAATACATCACTATATACACCTCTGTCCTCTATGACTAGTGACAATACATCACTATATACACCTCTGTCCTCTATGACTGGTGACAATACATCACTATATACACCTCTGTCCTCTATGACTGTGACAATACATCACTATATACACCTCTGTCCTCTATGACTAGTGACAATACATCACTATATACACCTCTGTCCTCTATGACTGGTGACAATACATCACTATATACACCTCTGTCCTCTATGACTAGTGACAATACATCACTATATACACCTCTGTCCTCTATGACTGGTGACAATACATCACTATATACACCTCTGTCCTCTATGTCTGGTGACAATACATCACTATATACACCTCTGTCCTCTATGACTAGTGACAATACATCACTATATACACCTCTGTCCTCTATGACTGGTGACAATACATCACTATATACACCTCTGTCCTCTATGACTGGTGACAATACATCACTATACACCTCTGTCCTCTATGACTAGTGACAATACATCACTATATACACCTCTGTCCTCTATGACTGGTGACAATACATCACTATATACACCTCTGTCCTCTATGACTGGTGACAATACATTGCTACATGCACTGCCCGTGCTCTATGGAACAACAGCTGATAACGACTTCTCCCGAGTCACGTGATGAGCTTTGCACTCACTTCAGTTCGTTCTTTACTATGCAGGAGTGCTTGAAGTGGGCGGTTCTATGCAGATCTCTAAATGCCCATTGGTTGCCACTTTCGCCGTGTGCAAGCCGTTCTTCCTTAGGCTGGCTGATATAAAAAGTGGACAGGACAGCTGGAAACAAAACAGCAGAGGTCGCGGAGTAGGTGTCCGTGAGGCTGCGGTACGCAGGGACGGGGCTCCAGTTGTCGGTTTACCCCCTTTTCACACTCTCTATACGGCCATCGCTTTCCAACTTCAGCTACAGTGATAGCTAAGTTTGGAAAGAAAAGAGAAAGGACTTCGCTTCTTGTCCCCGTTGGATTAGACGTTAATGTGAACCGGTTCCTGGCAAATGGCTGATTCCCGGGATACGAAGTGTGCGGGATGCAGTGGTGAGCGGGGCGGGGGGGCTGTCTATGGCCGGCTCTGTCTCTGTCTGTGGCCGGCTCTGTCACTGCCTGTGGGCGGCTCTGTCACTGTCTGTGGCCGGCTCTGTCACTGTCTGTGGCCGGCTCTGTCACTGTCTGTGGCCGGCTCTGTCACTGCCTGTGGCCGGCTCTGTCACTGCCTGTGGCCGGCTCTGTCACTGTCTGTGGCCGGCTCTGTCACTGTCTGTGGCCGGCTCTGTCACTGTCTGTGGCCGGCTCTGTCACTGTCTGTGGCCGGCTCTGTCACTGTCTGTGGCCGGCTCTGTCACTGTCTGTGGCCGGCTGTGTCTCTGCCTGTGGGCGGCTCTGTCACTGCCTGTGGCCGGCTCTGTCACTGCCTGTGGCCGGCTGTGTCACTGCCTGTGGGCGGCTCTGTCACTGCCTGTGGCCGGCTGTGTCACTGCCTGTGGCCGGCTGTGTCACTGCCTGTGGCGGCTCTGTCACTGCCTGTGGGCGGCTCTGTCACTGCCTGTGGGCGGCTCTGTCACTGCCTGTGGGCGGCTCTGTCACTGCCTGTGGCCGGCTCTGTCACTGCCTGTGGGCGGCTCTGTCTCTGCCTGTGGCCGGCTCTGTCTCTGCCTGTGGGCGGCTCTGTCACTGTCCTGTGGCGGCTCTGTCACTGTCTGTGGCCGGCTCTGTCACTGTCTGTGGCCGGCTCTGTCACTGCTGTGGCCGGCTCTGTCACTGCCTGTGGCCGGCTCTGTCACTGCCTGTGGCCGGCTGTGTCACTGCCTGTGGCCGGCTCTGTCACTGCCTGTGGCCGGCTCTGTCACTGCCTGTGGCCGGCTCTGTCACTGCCTGTGGCCGGCTGTGTCTCTGCCTGTGGCCGGCTGTGTCTCTGCCTGTGGCCGGCTGTGTCTCTGCCTGTGGCCGGCTGTGTCTCTGCCTGTGGCCGGCTGTGTCTCTGCCTGTGGCCGGCTGTGTCTCTGCCTGTGGCCGGCTGTGTCTCTGCCTGTGGCCGGCTGTGTCTCTGCCTGTGGCCGGCTGTGTCTCTGCCTGTGGCCCGTGTCCTGCTGTGGCCGCTGTGTCACTGCCTGTGCCGGCTGTGTCACTGCCTGTGGCCGCTGTGCACTGCTGTGGCCACTCTCGGCTGGCTCTGTCTGTGGCCAGCTGTGTCACTGATAAATGTTGACTCTGGTTATGGCCGACTGTGACATTGTCTTTGGCCGGCTGTGTTACGATCTATGGCCAGCTGTGTCACCTGTCTGTTGCCGTCTCTGTCACTGTCTGTGGCCGCCTCTGTGTCTGGCCACTTCTTTCTATGGCCAGCTGTATCATTGTCTATGGCCAGCTGTGTCTCTGGCACGGTTTATGGCCAGCTCTTTCACTGTCAATGGTTGGCTGAGTTTATGGCCGGCTCCGGTTCTGTCTACGGCTGGCTTTTTCTATGGTAGGCTCTGTCACTGACCCCTGATTCTTCCTCTCTAGGATCATGTGGTGGATACTTCACCTCGTCCAGATTTCTGTTGTACCTCGGTCACTCTCTGTCCACCTGGGTGAGTAGTCATTCTTCTTAGTTCTCTCAGTTTATCATGTTATATTGACTTTTGCCTCATTGCTTTGATATCAGTTACACCAGTTGTCTTGTGTTATATTTGCCATCTGTAGGTGTTTTTACCTTCCTGGTCATGTTAAGGGGTTCTCTGGTGAAAACACATCATCACCTATCTTGATGATTGTTGGGGACCAATCGCATATAACTCTTAAGATACCTTTGCACGCCGCCACTATCCCTGGCAACCGGTATCAACCGTACGTGCACACTTTTAACGGTTGCTAACGATCGCCGATACCGCATGTACACGCCGCCAATGCGTTGTCAACTGAAGGTATCGTGGTTCCCCGGAAGTTCCTACAGATCCTGTGGATAACTTCCTGTTGATTCCAGTCGCCCCTTCACACGACGCAAAGAGTAGGGAATGTGGGTGTACATGTCCTGCAGCGCTAACACATAGGCGTGACGGAGTTGTGTATTCCGTGACGCTAACACGCTGATTGGACAACGCAATAGCGTCATGATTGGGTAGCCTGCGCAGGAAGGCTGGCTAATACATGACGCCATTGCAATTGTGTAGTGTGAATGGATAGCTCTTTAAATATGGCGCCCTGTGAAGGGACTGACAATGGTTACACAGTAGCCCCCACCAATCATCGCTGATGGGGCGTGGTATACATCACGCTGTGGCACGACCCCGGGGAAATCACTAGGTGACACAGATTCCATCCCTGTCCTCCGTTTACACGCCACTACCGTGGCAATTGTCCCTTTGTGTTGCCTTGGATTTTTGAACACGGCTCGGAAACTGCTACCCGAAGCAACTGCAGGAAACCCGATCACTTTCCCAAATTACACGCCGCCACTTCGTAGCAATTTAAAGGCAACAGGCACAAAAATCCCCATTGCCAGGCAGTTGCTACCACGCAGTGGCGGCGTGTAAAGGTACCTATAGTACCGTCACACGCGGCAATATTGCTAGGCAATTTCATTGGCAATTTGCTGGTTGCAGTGAAATCATGGACACATTGTTCTATTTTGTGGCCGTATACAAATGGAACAATGTGTCCATAATTTCACAGCAACCAGCAAATTGCCAGTGAAATTGCTAGCAAAATTGCCGCGTGTGATTGTACCTTTAGGCTTGGTGCCCATGACCAGGCTTCCTAGTGTTCTCTTGTGGAGATTCTAGTGTTCTGTGCAGAGACTGTACCATTTTTCACCCATGCTCAGGATTCTGGGTGCAGTGTATTTTCATTGTGATCTTCCGTTCAGAACACTAGTGTCTCCCAAAAAATTAATTGACGTGTGCGGCTTGGGAAGCCCACGCCACAGGTGAGTTTATGTAATGTTATATAGAAGAACCGTGGTCATAAGGTTTCTATAAATCCCATTCACTGTACTTGTATTATACAATGCAGCCTTGTGGACACAGGCGAAAACACGCTGCATCCAAAACGCTGCTAATTCTAATTGTGGGCACTCACTGTCAGTATTCCAGGTTTTCCAGCCTGCCGTTGACAATATTGCCCTCAGTCAACATGGAGATCATTGTTTTGTTTGCACTTCTTCCTGTCTCTTTTGCATAACGACCTGGCTCAGGTGATCATTAATTGCTTGAGTATACTGGTTCCTGGTCTGCTCCTGCTCAGCTGCTCTCCTTGGTCCACTTACTTCACTGGAGCTCTGTGATATCTTTGTCTTCCTGCAGTGTGCTCCCTGTAGTGGTGCTATCATCAGGCTCGGACGTCTTAAGTGTGTGTAAGCAACTTCCCGGTTATTACTTTATGTACTGTTTACTCTCTGGAACTTGTGTTTACATTTCCTTCTCGGGACTGTGTTTTGAACTCCTCACCCGGTCATCCGGGTGTGGGGACCTTTTTGCCACAGACTATATTCATCCGGTCGTTCCAGTACAAGGACTTGTGCTATGGACTACATTCATCCCGATCTACATATTTTGGACTATTTGTTTATCGGACTGTTTTCGTACGGACTGTGCTTGGCAGTATATTTGGGGGTCGTGTTATTTTTGTATGTTTATTTGCTGTGTACTAAGTTCACATTGTTTGCTGTGTGTGTATAAATACTTTGCACCCAAGTACCTGTCTCTGCTCTTCATTGCCCTTAAGCGATCAGAATCCTCAAACCTATACAATAGTATTACACTCACCCTTATTCCCAATATAATGGAGCATCATTGGGATGGGGCGAGGAGGTCGTTTGGGAGTGGGAGACACTCCCTGTGCAGTTGGAAAGGTAAGAAGAGATCCAGGAGAGGGCAAGGTCAGTGATACCAATGGAAGAGAGGATCTGTAATAGGAGGCAGTGGTTGACTGTGTCGAATGCAGAGGACAGGTCTAAAAGGAGGAGGATGGAGAACTGTCCGTTAGCTTTGGCCGTGAGTAAGTCGTTAGTAATTTTGGTCAGGGCAGTTTCAGTAGAGTGGTGAGGGCGGAAGCCGGATTGCAGGTCGAGAACATGTTCAGCCAACCTGTCATATCGCGGTATTTGACACCGCGATAACGATGTCATGGCCGACTTCGCCCATTCACAGCAATGAGCAGGGATCGTTCGCTGGGTTGTGCGAACGATACTCGCTCACAACATCGTTGGTGCGTCGTCCACAATATCTAGACGTGCAACATCTCACCAACGATGTCTGAAATGACCGCGCGCCCACAAGATCGTGCAGACATTGTTCCAGCTTCGTGCTACTTCGTGTAACAGGGCTTTCACACTTGCGTGTTTTTTCCTGATTTGGAAGATCTGGAAAAACCCGATTCTTACAGTATTTTGAACATTCACTTTAATTTTGTCAGGTAGAATCTTGTTACTTCATGTTTTCTCCTAAAATCATTAAAGAGAATGGGCAAAAAAAATGAATCCTGTAAGAATCAGGTTTTTTCCTGATCTTCCAAATCAGGAAAAAAATGCAAGTGTGAAAGACTTTAGGCGGCCGTCACACGCACAGATATCGCGCAAGATATCGCTTGAACGCGGCAGATTATACATCGCGTAAGCGATGTCTGTGCGTGTGACGGCAAGATACGACGAGCGAGATCTGATCAAATCGCAAAATCGAGATCTGAGGTCCGGACCTCAGATCTAACGATTTACGATTTAGCGATCTGCTTCATCGTGGTGTATGACACCACGATGAACGATCTCCCAGCGGCAGAGCCTATGCTGGGAGATGGTAACTATGGTACACGTCGGGTAACTAAGCGCCGCGCGCGCTTAGTTACCCGACGTGTACCATAGTTACCAGCGAGATCGCGGATCCACATCGCTGGTGAGTCTGTCTGTGTGACATCTCACCAGCGATGTGAGCAATATTGTAAGCGATCGCGCGTGCACGTGATCGCTTACAATATCGTTCTAGATATCTGTGCGTGTGACGGCCGCCTTAGGGGGCCGTCACACGCACAGATATCTATAGCGATATTGTAAGCGATCACGTGCACGCGCAATCGCTTACAATATCGCTCACATCGCTGGTGAGATGTCACACAGACAGACTCACCAGCGATGCGGAGCCGCGATCTCGCTCGTTACTATGGTACACATCGGGTAACTAGGGCCGCGCGTCGCTTAGTTACCCGACGTGTACCATAGTAACCATCTCCCAGCATAGGCTCTGCGCTGGGAAATCACTCATCGTGGTGTTATACACCACGATGAGACAGATTGTCAAATCGCTCATCGCTAGATCTGAGAACCGGAGCTCAGATCAGCGATGTCACGATCAAGCGATTTCACATCGTGAATCGCTTGATTACATGCAACGATTTCTTGCCCGATATCGCTTAAGCGATCAAAAAGGAGATCGCTTAAACGATATCGGGCAAGAAATCGTTGCGTGTGACGGCCGCCTTAGAAAGATTTCCTAATCTGAAGTCAACATTTTTTTGTAAAGCACCATGGAAAGGACAGGAATGTCTGGTGTATTGTTTTTTTGTTTTTTTGCTGATCTTTTGTTTCACAGGCCTGTGTGCCGACTTCAGCAAGTTTAGGATCTGCCGGACACGTGAAATATGTGCACAAACCACAAATGGTGGAAGAGAATGTTGCCACGTAATGGAAAGTCTCTCCAGGTCTGACTATAGATCCATACCAAATGCACCACAACCTTCATACTATCCGCTGTGAAAGTACACAGAATATATTGATGTGCTGAGAATTTGCTTTCCAAAGCATGTAGATAGATTTAGTAAAACCTCATCTACTTTTCTACTCTGATGTGTAGCCAATTTTCTACTCATCAGTCCTGAAAGAAAATCTGCAGCTTTTTTCATGTGAATTGTAATGTTTTTGTAAAAAAAATACATTTGATTTGTAGGGAAAAAGAATGGTAGATTTACTTAGTGGGTTTTTGCTTTTCAGGCCATTTTAGAAGTCCAATGTTTTATTAACTAGCCCTTTTTCAGTGATGATATTTGACTTTCACTTCGTAAAATTGCAATACTAAAGGCCCTGTCACACCTAAAGAGATCGCTATTGGAATCGCTGTTGCGTCACGAAATCCGTGATGCAACAGCGTTGTTGTTCTGTGTGACACGCACCAACGATCTGGCCCCTACTGTGAGATCGTTAATTGTTACACGCTGCTCTGGGTCATCTCTGTGGTTTGTTGTGCTCCCGCTGGGAACGCTACATCGTTGTGTTTGACAGAAAATGAGCAACGATCTCAATGCTACGCTATGGAGAGAAAATTCACGACCTCGGTATAATTGTAGATCGCTAGTGCGTCATTTTCACATCGCTGGTAAGATGCCTGTTTGACATCTCACTAGCGATGTGTAAACGACGCACCTGCGATCTCTGCACATCAGGATCGGGATCGCTGATGCGTCGTTATGTGAGACTGAGCCTTTAGTTAGATTTAACAAGGCACTGATCTCAGTTATTTGCTGCAGAAATGATGCATGTTGTAGATGTGGCATACCACTATAGTCAGTTATGGCCACTTTACACGTCCCAATGTCGGTCCGATATTGGATCCAACGCCGCGGGAGCGCGCTTTTTCTGGGCAGAATTCCAAGATCGCATAGGAGATGTTACACAGTGCGATATCGGCAGGCAACGCCACTACGATGTGTACGCCCCCTTGTACGGCCGACCCAGGAACGACCATTTAACATGGGAGAGGATAGGGGAAGTTGTACTCCACATCGTAGTTGGGCTGTCACACAGCACGATCCAGCCACAACGTCCATCCAATATCTGCCTGTTGGAGAGCAGGCTCATTTGATCCGCGATATCGTTTTGGCATCGTTCGTGCATCGTATTGGACATTTATACCATACAACGCACGAACGATATCGGGGCCAACGCACGTACCATGTGACTTTTTATTGGAGTTGGACGGCGATATCGGGATGTGTAATGTGGCCATAAGGGCCCCGTCACATGCATCAATCTGGCCTGCGATGTTGGAAGCGATGCGCGGGAGCGCGGTCGCTTCAGACATCGCAGGCCAGCTGTCACACGGCAGGATGTTGCCGGTAACGCGGCGGCGAAGCGGGCAGAGCTATCGCTCGCTGGGCCGGGCTCAGCCCAGCGAGCGATCCTCAGCAACGCTGCGGTATAGGCTTGATCACTGCCAACATCGCCATTGCGGTGTCAGACGGCGCGATCCAGCCTAATTGCTGGTTGCAGATTGACAGGTTTACGTTCATGCTGGCAAACCTGTCAACCTTCAACCAGCGATAAATCGCAGTTGCGTCGCACTGTCACACAGCACGACGCACTTGCAATGTCGCTAGCAACATCACCGATGCGTCACTTTTCAGCGATGTTGCTAGCGACATTGACACGTGTGACAGGGCCTTAACTGAGATCAGACCAACAGTGGGGAGTTTCTGCTGGACCCAGAAGGGGAGAGTGCCTGAACCTTTTATTAATTATGGTATGTATGGTGTTTGGGGTCTACTTTCCTTTAAGTGGTAAATCCCTTTTAATAAAGGTTGTGATTTGGGATGAGCAAATTCAAACTGTAAAGATCAGGGTTCATACAGAACGCTTTGCGTCTGGTAATGAACCCCGAGGACAGACTTTTAACTGTATGTCCAGTTCTTGTTCAGGTAGGTCTCCAAATCAAGCTGGTTGAAAGGCCACAGCCAATCGCCAAGCTTTTAGGCTGGGGGCACTTCTGGAGTCATCGCAGCCATGCCAAATATTGGCATGGCTGTGATTGGCTGGTGCACCACATGACTTGGTCTATATAAAGGGCGGATCACTGGTTGCACAGCCATGTTTTAGCCATGTTGCTTTGAAAAGCGTGTAGGGATAGGATCCTGTTAGATTGAGGGGCAGTGGTAGGTTCCATTGATACTTTAAAACTTTATACTGCGCTGTGGCAGGGACAGTGTTGCATAGCTGTAAAAAAAACTAGTTGTATTCCAGTAGTGTGCAAAAGTTACACTTGGCTTAATCTACCAAAAAGCTGATTTTGTACACAGTGCAGTAGGTTGTCTGTGTTCAATATCTCACCAATGTGATTCTGGACTGCAGAACCCACAGTGCTGCAGAGCTGTAAAAACCAGCTGTATTCCAGCAGTGCGCATCAGTTAGTGTCATCTTAATCTATTAGAAAAGGTCTGTTACATCACTGCACCAGGCTCCGTGTGGGTGCTCATAAAAAAAGTGTCTGGGGATGTACTCTTCGAAAAAGTTATGTTGGAGGCACTCGTCACTGAGGCAGTGTAATAATCGGTCTCTCTCTGTCTAAAATTCTGCACTTATGTGTGCCAAAGAATGAGGAGTATATTAAAGGGAACCTGTCAGGTGGTTTATGCCCCACCAGCTATCACTATATGTAGCTGCAGCTTTATAATACCAGTGTATTCATCCTTGTCTGAGCTCATAGCGTAATGTGAGAGGTGAAAAAAAAAAAAAACATTTCTACACTTACATTTCAGTCCCAGCTTGGAGGAGGGGGACTGTCTGGCAGGATAATAGTTAACTCACTTTTAACTTGGATAGCTAAAGGACCTGTGTGATGTAACTATCATGTGACCATAGTGGGCGGAGCTAAGCCAGCGAACATATGTTCTATGGGGACTTGGCTCCGCCTGTTGCTGTCACATGGTTGTGACATCACATCAGGTCTCCCAACATGTTCTGGCACAAGGCTGAAATGTTAACTATTAACCTGCCAAACAGTCCCCGTTCTCCAAGCTGGGGACTGACTGCCTCATTACATAAGGAAATGTAAGTGTATAATGCTTCTTTTCACCTTTCACATTACACTATGAGCTCAGACAGGGATGATTGGAATAGGTGTATGAAGCTGCTGCTACAGACAGTGATAGCTGGGGGGTCATAAACAGGCTGATAGGTTCCCTTTAAAGAGGGAACTTGGCCATTGTGATGCTGCTGGTGTTGGAGCTGCTTCAGGGTGAGGGCATTGTAGATCTGTGTCTGCTACGTGCCAAACTGAAACTCATCAATGACTGAGCAGCCTGGCACACAAGCCAATACATAATGTGCCTGTGAAACGACTATCGAGTTTCAAGGATTCTGTCCGGTAGCAGTTACTGGGTGGCGACCCGCTGGATCCACACTAAAAAGACAGCGTAACATCGCTTTGTTTGCCACTGGAGCGGGATCGATAAATGCAGAAATATAAGCTCAAGCTATTATAGGCTGTACTAATGGTGTTTCCACCAGAGAGCGATGGCTTAGTGGAAGAACAAGTCAGGAGGAGGAAGTGGAAGACTGAGCTGTTGCACCAGCCCCATCTCAGAAGGGTGTGAAGGAAGGAAATAATAGAAGTCTCATAAGGAGCGCTAAAGGTGACAGTGATTTCCACCGAAGAAAGAGCTGGGCTTTGTAGTCCGCGCTGACCTCAAGAAACTTCCAGTCCAGTAAAGGGTTAATCAGGTTCTGGTTTATTTGCCTACGCCTTTCGTTTCATCAGGGCTCCTGGCAGATTTAAAGCCACGAAACGCGTAGGCAAATAAACCAGAACCTGATTAACCCTTTACTGGACTGGAAGTTTCTTGAGGTCAGCGCGGACTACAAAGCCCAGCTCTTTCTTCGGTGGAAATCATTTATCTTCAGTGGGCTCCTGCAGCGACCATTACCAGGCTCTCTCAGTTTGTTGTGGCTCTCACAACCACCGCAGGTGAGTCACACCGATTGGGGGGACTGGACTATTTATTAAGAAGATAACGCCCTATGTGCGCTCCCTATTTATCCTTTTTTAAAGGTGACAGTGGGAAGATGTTTAAGCAAAATATCAAACCTTTATTAAAAATCCTCCTGCAAACTCCACAACGCGTTTTGACAGTACAAAAGACTGTCTTCATCAGGTGGTTGTGGGAGGTGAATAAGAGAAATGACATTTATAGGGTTCTTTGTGGTCTAATTGGTGGAGATTACAAACCCATTAACCCTCACTTGCCCAAGAAGCTCATTCACATTATATCTCTCTCTTATGTGATCTGGTAATGAACTTACACTCACAAAATCGGCAACAATTCTTAAAATACATTTAGACGGCTTTAGCAGGTATTACTACAATTTACTCTTATAAGATATATGTAATACTAGCTGTGAGCCCGATTCTAAAGAATCGGGTAGTCTAGAATCTATATATAGTTTATTTAGTAATAGTTAGGGGAGTGCGGTGAAATTAATTATGTGTATACAGGCGGCTCAGTGGGTAGCAGAGTATACGGTGGCTCAGTGGTCAGCAGTGAGTGCGGCGGCTCAGTGGTCAGCAGTGAGTGCGGCGGCTCAGTGGTCAGCAGTGAGTGCGGCGGCTCAGTGGTCAGCAGTGAGTGCGGCGGCTCAGTGGTCAGCAGTGAGTGCGGCGGCTCAGTGGTCAGCAGTGAGTGCGGCGGCTCTCTGGTCAGCAGAGGACGGCGGCTCTGTGGTCAGCGCAGGACGGGGCTCTGTGGTCAGCAGGGTGCGGCGGCTTGTGGTCAGCAGTGAGTGCGGCGGCTCTGTGGTCAGCAGAGGACGGCGGCTCTGTGGTCAGCAAGGACGGCGGCTCTGTGGTCAGCGCAGGACGGCGGCTCTGTGGTCAGCGCAGGACGGGGGCTCTGTGGTCAGCGCAGGACGGGGCTCTGTGGTCAGCGCAGGACGGGGGCTCTGTGGTCAGCGCAGGACGGGGGCTCTGTGGTCAGCGCAGGACGGGGCTCTGTGGTCAGCGCAGGATGCGGGCTCTGTGGTCAGCGCAAGAGGGGGGCTCTGTGGTCAGCGCAGGACGGGGGCTTTGTGCAGGATGGCGGCTCTGTGGTCAGCGCCGGACGGGGGCTCTGTGGTCAGCGCGGACGGGGCTCTGTGGTCAGCGCCGGACGGGGGCTCTGTGGTCAGCGCCGGACGGGGGCTCTGTGGTCAGCGCCGGACGGGGGCTCTGTGGTCAGCGCCGGACGGGGGCTCTGTGGTCAGCGCCGGACGGGGGCTCTGTGGTCAGCGCAGGACGGGGGCTCTGTGGTCAGCGCAGGACGGGGGCTCTGTGGTCAGCGCAGGACGGCGGCTCTGTGGTCAGCGCAAGAGGGGGCTCTGTGGTCAGCGCAGGACGGGGGCTTTGTGCAGGACGGCGGCTCTGTGGTCAGCGAGGACGGGGGCTCTGTGGTCAGCGCAGGACGGGGGCTCTGTGGTCAGCGCAGGACGGGGCTCTGTGGTCAGCGCAGGACGGGGCTCTGTGGTCAGCGCAGGACGGGGGCTCTGTGGTCAGCGCAGGGCGGGGCTCTGTAGTGAGCGCAGGGCGGGGGCTCTGTAGTGAGCGCAGGGCGGGGGCTCTGTAGTGAGCGCAGGGCGGGGGCTCTGTGGTTAGCAGTGAGTGCGGTGGGTGAGTGGTTAGCAGTGAGTGGGGCGGCGCAGTGGTCAGCAGTGAGTGGGGCGGCGCAGTGGTCAGCAGTGAGTGGGGCGGCGCAGTGGTCAGCAGTGAGTGGGGCGGCGCAGTGGTCAGCAGTGAGTGCGGCGGCGCAGTGGTCAGCAGTGAGTGCGGCGGCTCTGTGGTCAGCAGTGAGTGCGGCGGCTCTGTGGTCAGCAGAGGACGGCGGGTCTGTGGTCAGCGCAGGACGGCGGCTCTGTGCAGGACGGCGGCTCTGTGGTCAGTGCAGGACGGGGGCTCTGTGGTCAGCGCAGGACGGGGGCTCTGTGGTCAGCGCAGGCTAGGTGGGCGGAGCCACGTCGGGAGTGACGCGAGGTGGGCGGAGCCACGTCGGGAGTGACGCGAGGTGGGCGGAGCCACGTCGGGAGTGACGCGGGGTGGGCGGAGCCACGTCGGGAGTGACGCGGGGTGGGCGGAGCCACGTCGGGAGTGACGCGGGGTGGGCGGAGCCACGGCGGAGTGCCGCGAGGTGGGCGGAGCCACGGCGGGAGTGCCGCGAGGTGGGCGGAGCCACACCGGGAGCCGTGTAGCGGGATGGCGGCGGGGTAAGTATACTGGAGTGTGTGTTTGTGTGGGTGTGTGAGTGTGTATGTGTGATGTGGTTGGGATGGTGTGTGTGTGTTTGGGAGGACTGTAGTGAGAGGCTGTGTGTGTGTGTGTTTTGGTGAGACAGTAGTGAGGGGGGCGAGCGGAACGTTGAAACGCCGGTGCCTGTAGCTGCACGGAAAGTTCCGCGCGGCTACACTGCACTGTGACTGCGTCACGGAAGTAACCCTTCGGGTTCTCCGGAAGTGGCCTTCGGCTTTTATATAATAGAATATATAAAGCTGAATGTGTGTATGTGTGTACATCCGGGATTGGCATCTACACCGTCGCAACTACAGCCACAAAATTTTGCACAGTCACACGTCTGGACCCCGGGAGCATCATAGGCTATGTTGTGAGGCGACATTTTAACCCTGCGCATTCCAATTCACCAAACAATTTTGCCCCTATCTACATAATGGGGAAAAAGTGAATGGAAAAATATTGGAGGAAAATCGACAGCTGTCAGCTATAGAGACAAAATTTTGCACAGTCACACGTCTGGACCCGGGAGCATCATAGGCTATGTTGTGAGGCGAAATTTGAACCCTGCGCGTTCCAATTCACCAAACAATTTTGCCCCTATCTACATAATGGGGAAAAAAGTGACAGTTGACAGTTGTGAGTGAGAGGGGCTTAATGACAGCACCAAAGACTAACAGCACATACCAGCATATAGTCACTAAGGTGGGGCCCCAACATGAGATAATCACCACGCACGGGGACATGTATACACACCACACGCACACAGAGTAACAGCAAGTGTATAGTCGCTAAGGTGCAGCCCCAACATTGGATACTTGCCACGCACCCAAACAAACACACACACACCACCAAAGAGACACACACAACACAGAGACACACACACCACACCCCCACGGGGACACACACACACCCTATAGCGACACATGCACTCACCCCACAGGTACACACACACACCCACAAAGAGACACACAACACACAGACCCCCCACAGGGACACACACACATACACACCCAATAGGGACACATGCACTCACCCCACAGGGAGACACACACCACACAGACCCCCCCCCCACAGGGACACACACACACACTCCAGGGAACACACACACCACAAAGAGACACACACACACCCCCAAGGGGACACACACACTATAGCGACACATGCACTCACCCCACAGGGACACGCACACACACCACAATGACACACATGACACAGACACACCACACAGACCCCCCCCCCCCCCACAGGGACACACACACATAGCCACCCTATAGGGACACACGCACTCACCCCACAGGGACACACACACCACAAAGAGACACACACACACCACACAGACCCCCCCCCCCCCACAGGGACACACACACACCCTATAGGGACACATGCACTCACCCCTCAGGGACACACACACCACAAAGAGACACACACACAACACAGGCAATGGAATAAAACGATGTTTGGGTGAGCGCTGGGATATGAAGACAGCTACACTTCAACAAGTATTTTACCTGTAAGTTTATTGTTCAAATCACACTAGGTCCTCTCCCACAACATGTTTCGACGCTCAGGGCGTCTTCCACTTGAGGAAGACGCCCTGAGCGTCGAAACATGTTGTGGGAGAGGACCTAGTGTGATTTGAACAATAAACTTACAGGTAAAATACTTGTTGAAGTGTAGCTGTCTTCATATCCCAGCGCTCACCCAAACATCGTTTTATTCCATTGCCTGCATATCCATCTCCCTATGGGGAGAGCGGTGGAGCAGCTCCGGAGGAGAAGACAAATCTAACAGAGGAGAGGAAAACACGTGACGGATCACGTGCAATTACACAGGCGGACACCGAGGAAAAAGGGAAAGAAATCCACACCGTCCAGAGAGAGACCCCGTGCACTCACTACGTGAGCCCCCCTGTTGTGCGGACAGCACAACAGGAAAAGGTGAGTGTAACGGTGACTTAACAGAGGGTGGACATAAAAGATAAAGCAGCGTGGCGCAACCAATTTCTATATCTCATTACACACACACAACACAGACACACACACACCCCACACAGACCCCCCCCCCCCCACAGGGACACACACACATACACACCCTATAGGGACACATGCACTCACCCCACAGGGACACACACCACAAAGAGACACACACCACACAGACCCCCCCCACAGGGACACACGCACCACACAGACAGACACAGATGACACAAATCACCTCACACAACTCGCCTCATACTTGTGCTATCTTTATTTTCCAAACATCTGATTAAAAACAGCCAATGTGCAACACATGTGCCATATAGGGAATTAAAGCAGATGTCAGTCACATGAGCTGTCTATTATGTGTATGTGTGAGCAGTTATGTTGGAGTTTACTTTCTGGGTATAGCGTAAGCTCGGTACTACAGCTATGTCTAATATAATAAATCTGAGTGTTGCGTGTTGTGATGTGTGTGTGTGTGTGTGTGTGTGTGTGTGTGTGTGTATCCGGGATTGGCATCTACACCGTCGCAACTACAGCCACAAAATTTTGCACAGTCACACGTCTGGACCCCGAGAGCGTCATAGGCTATGTTGTGAGATGAAATTTTAACCCCGTGCATTCCAATTCACCAAACAATTTTGCCCCTATCTACATAATGGGGAAAAAGTGACAGTTACCAGTTGACAGTTGTGAATGAGAGGGGCTTAATGATGACGCCAAAGACTAACAGCACATACCAGCATATAGTCACTAAGTTAGGGCCCCAACATGAGATATTCACCACGCACGGGGACATGTATACACACCACATGCACACAAAGAGTAACAGCAAGTGTATAGTCGCTAAGGTGCAGCCCCAACATTGGTTACGCACCCGAACAAACACACACACACACCACAAAGAGAGACACACAGCACAGAGACACACACACACCCAAGGGGACACACACGCACACCCTATAGTGACACATACACTCACCCCACAGGGACACACACACACACCACAAAGACACACACAACACAGACACACACACCCAACACAGACACCCCCCCCCACAGGGACACACACACATACACACCCTATAGGGACACATGCACTCACCCCACAGGGACACACACATACACACACCCCAGGGACACACACATCACACAGACAGACACAGATGTGCACAAATCACCTCACACAACTCGCTTCATACGTGTGCCATCTTTAATTTCCAAACATAAACATCTTAAAAACAGCCAATGTGCAACACATGTGCCATATAGGGAATTAAGGCGGATGTCAGTCACAAGCTGTCTTATGTGTATGTGTGAGGTAACATATACTGCCTGGCCAGGGGGAGGGTTTACTGTTGGCTGGAGATTTATCAGGCTGCCTACAGCAACCAATCACAGCTCAGCTTCTATTTTCTTACAGGTCATTAATATGACATATTCAAATTCTATTTTGTTATAGCTAACAGCAGTTATTTATTAACCCGGGCGTAGCCAGGTACTACAGCTAGTTACCATATAAAGTTAAAACAATCATATAAGTAAAATTACCATAAAAAAAAATTATCATCCCTCTTGATTGGCAGAAGATGGTCATCAAACTCCATCTAACCTATTCTGAGGCCTTTCCTTCCTTCTTTTTATCTGGTTGTTACTTTATTTGAACAGGATTCTTGTGTATAATTTTTTATTTTCTTATAAGCGTCCTGTAATTTGTTCGGATAACCTTTTTCAAGGAAATGGTTTTTTTAGGATTTTAGACTCTGACTGGAAGTCACACATATTAGTACAATTTTTTTTTTTCTCACCCTCCAGTACTGTCCATAAGGCACGTTTGTCAACCACCAAGAGGGATGATCCAGAAACTGATGGGCAAATATTGGTTTGTGTTACAAAGTGACCCCATCCTTTCAGAACATCTCCCTAGTAAACCAATTATTACTTATAGAAAAAATCAAAACCTATGTAGCCTGTTGGTACCAAGTAATGTAAGGAGTAAAAATATTGAAAAAACAGGGGGAGCCAGGGATAGTGTGGACAGGGGTTGTTTCCCCTGTAACACCTTGAAATGCCTTTGTTGTCCAGTTAATGGAAATGGTGTTAAAACTTTCACCTCATCTACAACAAAAGAAACCTTTTAACATCAAATTTAGGGCTGATTGCCAAACCTCATATATTGTATACCTCATGGAATGCCCATGTGGGATCCAATATGTGGGTCGTACTGTGCAGGCGATGCATAATCTTCTTAATGGGCACAGACAATATTAAATCAGGATACCTCTTACATAGTGTCTCCCAACACTATGCAGCTTGCCACAATAAAGATGCAAGCAAGATGAGATTATTAATAATAGATCTTGTTAATGAGGGGGTCTCTGACCGTTTGGGTACACTTATTAAAAGAGAACATTTTTGGATTTACAAGTTGGGAACACTGAGCCCAGAAGGCCACAATGTGATATTGGAAAATGTGGCCAAACATTGATGAAAAATTAAACTGAAACAAATATACACATACTTAAAAATATTTGTATGTATATACATGCATTTATACATACACATCAATGTCGGGTCATGGGTTGTTAACATTTAGGCTTGCCTCTACCAAAAAGAGCGGTAACCGATGTGACGATGTAAAGGTAATATTTCATAATATTAATAACAAGTTGCTGCTCCTGTCCTAATTTATATAGACCAAGTGCCCGGCGATGAAAAGTATGACACCAGACACACACAGTCAGATGTACACTCTTCCTTGGTCAGACCCAAGCTCCAAGTGCCTGTTTATTACAATAGACTGGACATTTTGTTCAAAAAGGGGCTCGGTCAGCCCTACTTAGATGTATTCATTGGTCAGTGGGTTAGTCCATGGGCAATAAGGGCTCGGTCAGCCCTACTTAGATGTATTCATTGGTCAGTGGGTTAGTCCATGGGCGGATCCATGAGGTCATCAAGGGGTGTGGTCTTGATCGAGTGTTATTCTGTGATTGGTCAGTCTTCCCTGACCTCCAGCTTCGGTGATTGGTCAGTCTTCTTTGGACTCCATCTTGCTCTCAGCACATGGTGTGATGTGGCAGGAAATGGCAGCCATGTTTAAATCACAACTTATACAATGTAAAATAATACTCTATATATCATTTCTCTCATGCCCTTATGTCTTAAGCTTAATGAAGTATTTTGATCTTAAGGCTCTCCTTAAGAACGACTTGGGCGAGCACCCTATTTGTCTTGGTTGGGAAGGAAAAACTTGCTGAAGAGTTTAATTTTACCTAAATTCCTCTATATATTCCAAATGCTCCCAATTAGAATTTCCGTATGGATACTTAACAAAATACGCACCTTTTTTCTTTAATTTTATCTGGAGCAATAAACAAGCACGAATCAACACATCCACCTTATCCCTACTGAGACGGAAAGGAGGCATGGGGGCTCCGGATATCTTTAAGTATTATGAAGCCACTATGCTCTCCAGAGTAGTAGATTAGATCAGAAATCCACCTAACAAACTGTGGCTACGAATTGAAAATTCACTATCCCAACTCCCTTTGAGAACTATGGCTTTGCTCCCGGACCTTGTGGACAGATCACGTACCCCACGAAATTAATTGACACAAGCAGTATTCCATGCGTGGAAAAAAGTTCATAACAAAATGACTCCCCCCAATATGACCTATCCTCACGGTGCAAGACATTGTAGGACGTGTGACCCCCCCCCCCACCCCCCACCCAAGACACAACAAAGCAACAGCACAGACTCTGGGACATTACCAACTACACCGATAGACGAAGTATTTGTGGACGGTGCCTTATTGACATACACCGAAATTAAATCTGAAGGCCCTCTAATAAATATTTCATTTTTACAATATAATAGCTTTTCAAGCTATCTCATTAAACGCATTCGGACTGCGGACTTGTCTAGATCCCTTACTTACTTTGAACAAATGTGCACGCAATCTCAACCACCCACGCGAACCTTGTCCAAATTATACCAGCTTCTAATTCAAGAAACTGCTCACATTAAGCGAGCCTACCTGGGCCTATGGGAAAGAGACCTAGCAATCTCATTCACGGAGCCACAGATTGCTCAGATCTATAGGAAATCACATGGCTCTACACCGTGTGTGAAGTTACAAGAAAACTCGCTTAAGGTGATCACCCGATGGTATCGTACGCCACTTCAATTACACACATGGAACCCCACAATGTCGGATATGTGTTGGAGATGTAACGCGGAAAGAGGCACATATTTGCATCTTTGGTGGAGCTGCACAGTCATTCAAAAATACTGGGAGATGGTGTCAGAGGTGTTACAAGAGGTACTGGAGAGGGACGTGGATCTGACACCACAAACAGCCTTGCTAAATTTGCAACTTTGGCCGGGGAACCCCACGACCGCCAAACTGGCCAATAACATCCTAGCGGCCGCCAAAGCTCTAGTATCGCTGCACTGGAACACCACGCGTATCCCCTCTAAGACTCAACTCCTTCAAGAAATTGACCTGGTGTACAGAACAGCTGAATTGGCGTCTCTCTCTTACGGATTGTTCTCTCTCTTTGAAAAGACGTGGACCCCCTGGCTGTGGTACAGATCTACCCCATCCTTTACCGAAATGATTACTCTCTCTTAACGTTAAAGTAATACCTAAGCTTTAAAAATATAGATGACCGACTTTGGATCCAATATCACTTAAAACACCCCACCGTGATAGCATCCTACCTATTATGGAGTAGTGGAAGTCACATACATTCCCTCCCTGACATGCCCCCCCCCCACCCCCTCTTAATCCTTCTGTCCCCCCCCCCCCCTCCCCCTCTGATTGTCTTTAATATAATAAGCCTAGATACAGTACTCTTCGATCTGAGCCAGAAATACTTTAACTTGCACGGGACAAACAATATCCATGGAACTACTGATTCAGACGTTTCAATTGCAAATGGCTTATTCATGTCTACTGTATCTTGTATTGGTTTTCTTTTGTTAATGTATATTTTTACATCTTGCTATATGTAAATGTCACTTTTCTGTATATTAATACTATTCTTTCAATAAAAAGCACATTAAAAGAAAGAAAGTTAACATTTAGGCTTCATTTTGACCAAACATCAATTATCCCTCTGATAAACAAACAACTATAGCACACTATATAGATCATATTGATCATATTTATGTATTTTTGCACACAAAAAAAATTGATAATTTTTTTTAATGATGGCATATTTTCTATAGTTTTTGGTTGACTTTTTTATGATATTTTTTGTGATGATGATTTTTTTTTTTTTTAATGCCAATTTTACTTATTTCATTGTAACTTTATATGGTAACCCGATTCTAACGCATCAGGTATTCTAGAATATGTATGCATGTAGTTTATTTATGATAGAAATAGGCCGGATGCTATTGCATTGGGAGTGCGGTGAAATGAACAGGTGCTGTAGAAATAGCCGCTGAATAGTACAGTCCTCTCTCCAGAAAATACGCTGTTGTTGCAAGATTTATATGGTGTATATGGAGGCTCAGTGGTAATCACTGTACAGTGGCTCAATGGTTACCATTGTATATGGTGGCTCAGTGGTTGGCACTGTATGTGGTGGCTCAGTGGTTGGCACTGTATGTGGTGGCTCAGTGGTTGGCACTGTATGCGGTGGCTCAGTGGTTGGCACAGTGGGGGGCGAGAGATAGCAGGGTGGGGGGCAGTGTAGAGCGAGGTAGAGCAGAGCGGGGTGACAGCGCGGCGGAGCGGGGTGACAGCGCGGCGGGACAGAGCAAGAAGAACAGAGTGGGGGTGAGTGGGGTAGAGCGTGGGAGAAAGTGGCTGAGGGAGGGCAGAGCAAAGTGAGCGAGAGCGGAGCAGGGGTGAGTGGGGCAGAGCAGGTGCACAGTGCAGCAGAGTATAGCAGAGCAAGAAGAACAGAGTGGGGGTGAGTGGGGCAGAGCGGAGGGACATTTGCAGTAGAGTGAGGGGACAATGGAACAGAGTGGGGGGCGAGAGGGGCAGAGCAAGGGAGAGCGGAGCAAAGCGAGGGAGAACAGAGCGGTGAGCAGGGCGACAGCGCAGCAGACTGGGGGGACAGCGCAGCAGAGCAAAAAGTGCAGAGAGCATGGGAAAGTGGAGAAGAACAGGGGTGAGTGGGGGGACAGCCGCAGTAGAGCTAGGGGACAATGGAGCAGAGCAGGGGTGAGTGGAGCGGGGGGGGGGGGCAGTAAAGCAGACTGGGGGAGAGTGAGGAAGAGCAGGGTTGAGCGGAGAAACAGCATAGCAGAGAGGGGCAGAGCTTCGGAGCAGAGAGTTGGGGCAGTGGAGCATTGTTGAGGGGCAGTGGAGCATTGTGGGGGGGCAGCGCAGCAGAGAAGGGGGGCAGTGGAGCAGAGAGGGGCCAGTACAGGAGAGTGGGGTGCAGTGGAGCAGAACAGAGGCAGTGGAGCATTGTGGGGGGGGGGGCAGAGGAGCATTGCGGGGGTGCAGTAGAGCAGAGGAAGGGGGCAGTAGAGCAGATCAGGGAAACAGTGGAGCAGAGTTGGGGCAGAGGGAGGGGCAGTGGAGCAGAGAGGGGGCAGTGCAGCATTGTGGGGGGGCAGTGGAGCATTGTGGGGGGCACAGTGGAGCAGAGAGGGGGCAGCGCAGCAGAGGGAGGGTCAATGGGGCATTTTGGGGGGCAGTGGAGTATTGTGGGGGAGCAGTGGAGCAGAGGAAGGGGGAAGTACAGCAGAGCAGGGGAACAGTGGAGCACAGAGTTGGGGCAGAGGGGGGGGGGGCGGCGCAGTGGAGCATTGTAGTGGTGCCGTGCAGTAGAGAAAGGGGGCAGTAGAGGCAGATCAGGGAAACAGTGGAGCAGAGAGTTGGGGCGGGCGGGAGGGCAGTGGCGCATTGTGGGGGGCACAGTGGAGCAAAGAGGGGGGCAGTGCAGCATTGTGGGGGGGCAGTAGAGCATTGTGGGGGGCACAGTGGAGCAGAGAGGAGGCAGCGCAGCAAAGGGGGGGGCAGCGCAGCATTGTGGGGGGCACAGTGGAGCAGAGAGGAGGCAGCGCAGCAGAGGGGGGGCAATGGGGCATTTTGGGGGGGCAGTGGAGCATTGTGGGGGGGGCAGTGGAACAGAGGGCAATGCAGCAGAGGGGGGGGGCAGTGGAGCATTATGGGGGGGCAGTGGAGCATTGTGGGGGGGGGCAGTGGAGCAAAGGAAGGGGGCAGTAGAGCAGAGCAGGGAAACAATGGAGCAGAGAGTTGGGGCAGAGGGGGGGCGCAGTGGAGCATTGTGGGAGGGCAGTGGAGCATTGTGGGGGTGCAGCGCAGCAGAGGAAGGGTGCAGCGCAGCAGAGGAAGGGGGCAGTAGAGCAGATCAGGGAAACAGTGGAGCAGAGTTGGGGCGTGGGGGCAGTGGAGCATTGTGGGGGGCACAGTGGAGCAGAGAGGGGGTAGCGCAGCAGAGGGAGGGGCAATGGGGCATTGTGGGGGGGCAGTGGAGCATTGTGGGGGGGCAGTGGAGCATTGTGGGGGGGCAGTGGAGCATTGTGGGGGGGCAGTGGAGCAGAGGAGGGGCAATGGGGCATTGTGGGGGTTTAGTGGAGCAGAGAGGGGGCAGCGCAGCATTGTGGGGGGGCAGTGCAGCACAGAGGGGGGGAAGTGCAGCAGTGGAGCATTATGGGAGAGCAGAGGAAGGGTGCAGTGGAGCTGAGCGAGGGGGGGGCAAAGCGGGAGGTGAGCAGTGGATACTGGGGGAGAGCAGGGACCTGCGTCTATACCTGTTCTCTGCCCACCACTCCGTGTGTGCGAAAGAGCCTTTGGTGATGTCAGTCATGTGATGTGTAACTCCGCCCACAACTGTGACATCACCACAGGTCCTCCAGCTTCTGCAAGGGATTTGTGGGGGTATGCGGGGTGCAGGGACCTGGCAGGGATGATCGGGTGGCGTGAGTGGGATACAGCGGGTGGACTGTTGGGAGTGTGTGGCGGGTAGTGGAGTGGGTGTGCGGGGACCTGGTGAGGTAGATTTGGTGATGGAGGTGGGTACAGTGTGGGTGAGAGCCGGGACTGCGGTGGTATGAGTGTGAGAGTGGACAGAGAGGGGGCGGGGCGTATATGAAGTGGCCGGGGGGGTCGCGTGTGTGTGGAGGTGCAGAAAGGGGGGGTGTGGGTGTGGTGAGGGGTGTGATAGTGTGTCAGTGGAGAGTGTGGGGCAGAGCAGAGGCTTCCGATGGCGGTAGTGGGGCTTTGAAAGCCTCGCTCCCGCCAAAGGTCGGCCATCTTGGGTCACCCACGATGGGTGTACAGCCAGCCTCTGTCATTGATGTGACGTAGCGATACCGTTACATAGTGACGGAAGTTGGCTTAGGGCTTTTATTATATATTACATATCTTAGGCCCCTTTCACATCAGCGGTAAACGCTGATCGCGGCAGTTGCAGTGAAAAAAACGCAACTGCCGCGATTACCGCATAACGGCTGCACTTGCGGTTCACCTGCGGCAGGCCCCATGCAATGTCTTGGGGGCTTGCGGCAGGTGCGGCAACTGCCGTGTAGTTGCGGTTTTGGCACTTGAGGCAGATGCGGCCGCGAAAAAACCGCGGTCAGCCGCGTTTTTTTTCGCGGCCACATTTGCCGCAAGTGCCGAAACTGCACTTGCCGTACCTGCTGCACACTTACCACAAGCCCCATAGGCACTGTATGGGGCTTGCCGCAAGTGAACTGTAAGTGCGACCGTTATGCGGAAATCGCGGCAGTTGCGTTTTTTACCGTAACTGCTGTGATCAGCGTAAAACAATGATGTGAAAGGGGCCTTACGGCTGCACTTGCGGTTCACTTGCGGCAAGCCCCATGCAATGTCTATGGGGCTTTGCGGTAAGTGTGCGGCAAGTGCGGGTTCGGCAGATGCAGTTGTGAAAAAAAACAGCGTCTGACCGCGTTTTTTTTGGCGGCTGTATCTGCGGCAAGTGCCGAAACCGCAACTATACCGCACCTGCCACAAGCCGCATAAACATAGCATGGGGCTTGCCGCAAGTGAACCGCAAGTGCGCCTGTTATGCGGTAATCGCGGCAGTTGCGTTTTTTTCACCGAAACTGCTGCGATCAGCGATTACCGCTGATGTGAAAGTGGCCTTATAAGAGTAATTGTAGTAATACCTGCTAAAGCTGTCTAAATGTATTTTAAGAATTGTTGCTGATCTTGTGAGCGTAAGTTCATTACCAGATCACATAAGAGAGAGAGATAATCTGACTGAGCTTCTTGGGCAAGTGAGGGTTAATGGGTTTGTAATCTCCACCAATTAGACCACAAAGAACCCTATAAATGTCTTTTCTCTTATTCACCTCCCACAACCACCTGAAGACAAAAAAAGACAACGCAGAGAAAAAATATTTTATTCGAAATAAAACAAAAAGACACTTCGAGACTCCAACTTTATTATATAAAACAATCTTCAGTCCGACGTAGTCCAAACGAAAAGCAATGTCGGCTCTGCATCGCTCTGCATAGACACGTCTATGCAGAGCGAGAGCAGGCTGAGCACTGACTCTGACAGTCAGGGTTAACCCCAGGTCATAGTTCGGGCCATGACCGCAGGTGAACCCTGCCGTCAGAGCCCGAACACTGCCGAGTGCCGGCCGTAAAAAGCCAAGCGCAGACAGTGCAGTGAATAATCCTGGAAGTTAATGAGCAGCCCCGGAATTAGAAGCGGCCGCGATAGGAGACGGGAGGATGCGTCGCTGGATCAGTGAGTGGATGGATCAGTGAGTGTATATAAATCCATTTGTGGATCAGTGGCTGTATATCTAACTATTGGTGGTAAAGTGGATGTATATTTGCATATAAAACCATTGGTGGTACAGTGGCTGCAAATATGTGTAGAAAAACCATTGGTGAGACAGTGGAATTAACTAGTACAGCAGGCAGCTATGGGCTGCCACCCACCCCTCTGCCTAATTTAACATAGCTGGAAACCAAAAATATAGTGAAGCCGTTGTTTTTAATTCTGTAATGAAATAATTAAAAAAAAAAAAAAAAACGACATGGGGCTTCGCTGTATTTTTGGTCCAGCCAGGTACCGCTAGGCAGCTGCGGGCTTGAATCCTCAGTGCAGGGTGGCCCAATATTTCTGGACCTCCCCCGCTGCAAATTGCAGCCCGCAGATACCCCAGAAAATGGCGCATTCATAGAGCGCTATTTTCTGGTGCTGTATCCGACTCTTCCAGCTGCCGTGTAGTGGTGGCAGGCTGGACAGTAAGGGGTTAATGCCAGCTTTGTATCTGCAGCTTGCACTAAGCCCGAGATTCATAATGTCAGACCAATATTAGACCTGACCATTAGGAATCTAATAAATAGTAAAGAAGACACAACACAGAGAAAAATATTTTTAGTAGAAAAAACAAACAAACCTATTTAGACTCCATCTTTATTACTGCACAATCCTCTGCGATGTCCGACGTAGTCCAGTGAGAGGTCACTCGATGATTCTCAGTGTTATAGCATATATGGGCATCCCCCATCTGCTATAAGACCAGGCACCCTGCCTGGGAAAGGACAGGTCATTACCCCAGTGAGGCCTCACCTCACTTTGGTCCAGAGCAGGAGACCACGATGTGATCACAATTGATCTGTGTGTGATCGAGGGATCCTGAACTGTCATCGCTGGGGTCATGACCTGTCATTACCATGGTAGGGCAGACTTGGTTCTGCAGGCGGCAGGGGCGAGCAGATGCATGCCAGGGCAGGGGCGAGCGGACGCTTGCAAGAGCAAAGGCGAGTGGACGCATGCAGGGGTGAGCGGACGTGTGGCGGGACAGGGGCAAGCGGACGCAGGCAGGGGTGAAGGCACGTGTGGCGGGGCAGTGGCAAGAGGATGTGTGCAGTGGCAAGTGGACGTGTGACACTGCGGGTGGAACCCGGGGGGACTCTGGGGGACCTTCGATGGCATTTCTATGTGATCTGCCATGTTTTTCCATTTCATATTTGAGAGCTGCAGGGGGACGCGGCGGTCACGTTGTCAGTGACGTAACATAGTAACATAGTTTTTAAGGTTGAAGGAAGACTTTGACTCCATCTAGTTCAACCCATAGCCTAACATGTTGATCCAGAGGAAGACAAAAAAAGAAGGCTGTGTGAGGATCTCCTACTGTAAATCCGTTTTATTATCCTTCTCTAGCACGATTGGAGGCTCTTCAGGGACAGATCTGACCGGCTTAACATACGTGGACCCGGTAGGCGATATCCACAGAGGCAAGTGGTGGCTGGGATGATCCACAGGCGGAAACCAGATCCTGGGGCTGGGACAGAAACACATGACCAAGATGGTGCTGGAGCTGAGAAGGAGGCGCAGCAGGCTAATGCACCACTGTCAAGGAGGATAGAGGTGAAGGCAAAGCTAGAGAGATCTGCCTATTTTGGAATAGGGGCTTTGCTCAGCTGCAGCAGGGGGACACCGGAATCCAGGGGCCAGATAAGCCTGAAGAGATCTGAGGTGAAGGAGGGGGAGCAGGAAGCCACAGCAGACTCTGATCTGGCAGTGTGTGCGAAACTTGAAAGAAGACTAATGTAATATAAAGTCTGAACTTAAAATGTCCCTATGGAGGAACAGGTCAGTACTTATCAGGATGACCTAGTGTCAGTTAAAAAAACGCAAACGCCTGTCCAGCGTATCTCAGGTGATTTTCCAGGTCATCCGTTTTAGCATTCAACTAAGGCAAAACAACTTGCGAATAATTGGTATCTCTGAAAACTGAGGGGTCCTCCTTTGTGGAGTTCATGGAGGTCTGATGCCCTGTCACACTTATTTGCCATTGAACGGGCACATCATGTCGACTCCAGACCTCTATGCTGAAACATCCACCCAGGCCCATGCTTGCCAGAATCCTGCTTTATAGTGACCGTGACAGCAGGTGAACGAGAGACATGCAGGATCTCGCTGTTAAGGGAAACAAAATTTCTATCTTCTCAGATTTTTCCAAGGAGGTCCAGAGACAATGAATGAAATTCCTGGAGGTCAAGAAATGTCTGAGATCCCTTGGATTACTTGTATTAATTTATTCCATGTTGTATTTGCGACGTCCACTAGGGCCATGGGGTTCTTGTTAACCGGGCCAGTCATTTCGGTGGGAGGTCACAGTGGCTGTGACCCAGCTCTGTGGCCCTGGGCATGCAGTAAAAGGGGGATTATTTACAAGGGATAGTTTGTGACGCCACCTATGGTAATCGGCCAGGGATGGCCGACACCGCAGATGACCGCTGGGGCAGATGGTAATGCAGCCGGGATGATATGGCTCCCAACAGGTGGAGCGGGCCCCCAGGGCAGGTGTAAAGTCTGTGAAGGCTGATGGTCAGCATGGCTGCCGGGAGTGGAAGGCACGGGAATAACCAGATGACACCAAGGATGCAGTTGTTTACCTTTACTTGCTGATCCATGATGCAGACAGGCCAGCTCCCAGTCGGTCGGGACTGCTCCTCCGAGACACCCTTTTTAGCCTTTCCTGGTTGCTCTCACTGCACTGTATACTTGCCCTCCTTCCCAGCGCCTTCGTGGACAGGGTCCCAGGCTGATGGCTGCGGGCCTTATCGGGCGACTCTGCCGGCACGTCCCCTGACCCTAGTTCTAGCCACCGTCCTGGCGATTATCCACTGATCTTGCAGAAGCAGTGGCCTCTGGTTTTCCTGGTTGAAACTTGCAGCACTCCCACTAGATTGAGGCCGGTCCCCTCAGGCAACCTGCCCCTCTATGCAACTCGGGTCAGACCAGACTCAGGGCACACGTGTGGGGTCCCCCACTCCCATGTCCCTAGGACTCCTTTGTCCCATGTCCTCCCTGGACGTCCTTCCTCCAACTCCTGTCTCCGACTCCTCTCTCTCACTCCCCCTACTCCCTCTACCTAACCCCTCCTCCAGCCTGGAGATGGGGTCCTCCCTAAATAAGGTCCACCCAGACCCCCATGTCATGATATGTAGTTTTCCCTGTCCTGTATTTCTGTATGTCATTTGATGTGGTGTAACTTTTCTCTGGTTGTATTTGCTGTATACTTTGCAATATCTTGTGATGTAGGTAACCATGCCTCCTCCCCCAGGACTTTGTTCCTGGACCATGATTTAATTCAGTTTGGTCAACACAGCTAGGGAATTCCCCATTGTTCTCCTAAGAAGGGGATGACTTCCAATACACATCCTCGCAGACACACCGGAGCCTACCATTCTAGACTCTTCTGATGGACTAAGCCATTGAATAAGGGGGGTGAACCCTACTCCCCTTCGCATGGGCTGATCCCAGGAGCCAAGACAATAGACCCATGTGTGACCCAAGCAGATGTGAGTCGAGTGTGGAAGTGACCGGAGCGAGACCTGAGCTGAGGCCAGATCTCGTCGTCCGTGGGATTGCGTTGTATCCATTGGACTATTGCTTTCGTTTATCTGGCACATGGATTATCGGGAGGTGCCCGGATCTGTTTCCTTTGTTGGACTCATTGCGGACTCTGCAGATTTACCTTCTTGTGTGTTGTTCCAGCTTTCTTGTTTAATAAATCTTCTTGGATTGATCATCGGCCAGGTGTCCCTTCCTGCTCTGTCGCACATGCCGTCACACCCCAGGCCTGGAATTGGGATGGTGTTGGATGCAGGTGTAGTGTCTCAAAGTTACAACCCCTCTCACATGGGAACGGTGACACCAGACCTATGGAGTAGGTGCAGCATCACTGTGGCGACCAGTCCGCAGGGGCGCACATATCCAGCATGGCTGAGGGTGGTTGCCCTCGGTGAGACACTTTGTTCTACATCCTGAGCAAACCATGAAGTGGTTGGACCAGCATAAAAGCCCTATCTGATCGGGGCCACCTGAAGCGCGCAGAACCCTACCGAAGTCCGGTGCAGTATTGTCTTCAGATTTTCATTCTTTTGTCTCCCCTTGTTTATTTTGTCAGGGGTTCTAAAGGGATTGGTGGGGAAGGGGGGAATTCGAGAGAGAGTTAGTTGGGGACTTTTTGGGCAAATTTCACTGAGATGCTCTATGATGGGTGGCAGGATGCTTGGATAGGGGAAGGCCTTACGAATTCATGTTAAACTTATAATTTGGTTCAATATTGGAATGCTAAGCAGGATACTGATATCCATGGTCAATCAAATGATGGACGTAGAGCACTTGACCATTTATACTCCTATCTGGGATAATGTATTGCTAGCTGAATTTTACGTAACTGGAAAAGGGCGGGCATTCTCTGTGTTAGTCATTTGATCCAGGGTAGCTCCCTAAAATCCTTTCAGTGTCTCAAGAGGAGTTTGGCCTACCTGACAGTGGTACCTCCAGATACAAAATGCCTATAGAACACAGAACAGGATAAGCGCTGTAGAAATTGATAAGGATATTGTACTGGACAGTATTTGCGTTACTGGTGCCACCAGAGCGGTAATATCAATTATTTATGGAGACTTAATGTACATCTTTCTCGAGAGGTACCCTCTACGGATCAAGCAGAAATGGGAGGCAGAGGTGGGACATCTTTCAGGGGAAACGTGGTCCTCATTGTTGGAGTATGTAATGCTTCTCTGTCAGTGAACCAAAATGACACTCCCAATTATACTTGATACATGGGATGCCCTATGTATCAAGTATAATTGTGAGAGTCTTTTTGGTTCACTGACTGAGAGAAGCATTACATACTCCAACAATGAGGACCACGTTTCCCCTGAAAGATTTCCCACCTCTGACTCCCATTTCTGCTTGCAGGACATACTCCAACAACGAGGACACTGGATCTTTTATGTAAAATGGGGCTTAGATCAGACTCCAGCTCTGGCGAGAATGTGGGAATACTCCACATGTTTGGGAATGCCCTGGACTTTGTCTTTAGGTGGTGGTGTTAAATCATATTGAACGGGCCTATGGGTGCTTACTACCTAGATATCCCATAGTGTGCATTCTGGAATATGTGGAGGAGGTGCATGTGGGGGAGGTGGACAAGATTGCTGTTCTTCGTCTATTATACACGGCCCAGAAACTAATAGCTACGCAATGAATCTCCAAAAATTCTATATCAAGAAGAGAATATATTAGATTGGTTGATTCAATAATCATGATGGGAAAGGGTGTATATGCTAAAAGGAACAGGTTGAAATACTTTGACAAATTATGGTCCCCATGGCTAGAACACTCCCCCATTAAACTCCTAGATGACCTGGTGCTGTCTGATGGCTGCTGATTATATGACAGTTCATCCCCCTGGATAGTCAATTTGGTTCTCCCCTGCCATGTCTATGCAGCACTATCTATATGTACTAATCTTATCATAACTCATTGTTGATGGCTCCCAAAGTACTGTAGCTGTTTGAAAAGTCTACACTGACTTTTACAGGTGGTTGGGTTAGGGTGAACTGTGGGAAAGTAGTTTTAAAAGGGTTGTGAATTATATACATGCATAATTTGAAATCCTTGTGCTCAAGGATTATTGTACCCTTTTTCTTGTTGTAACAGGTTTAAAAAATTAATAAAAATTTACTTGATTTAAAAGCACAGTTTTGGTTGAGTGATGCGATCAGAAGCCAGATTACAACTGGTCGAAGAGGGAGCAGGAGGAGAGGTGGGAAGACAGTTCAAGATGGACATGTTCCAGCAGTTTTGAGGAATAAGGGAGAAGTGATATGGGACGATAGCTAGACACAGAGGATGGGTCGAGGGAGGGCTTTTTGAGGATTGGTGTGATTGAGGCATGTTCAAAGGATGAGGGGAAAACACTGGTTGTTAGTGAAAGGTTGAAGAAATGTGTTAGGGTTGGGATGAAGATTGTGGTGAGGTTGGTGATGAGGTGGGACGAGAGTGGGTCAAGGATGTAGATAGTTAGATGTGATCTTGACATTAGAGAGGAGAGCTGATCTTCTGTCATTGTAGAGAAGCTGCTTTTGGAAGAAAAGGGCTGAACAGTTATGAGGAGGGGCTCTGGGGACTGTGGGCCAATGCTTTCTTTGATCTTCTCAAACTTCTGCTTGAAAGACTGAAGCAAAGATAAAAGGAGAGGGAGGCACTTGCATACATGTTTAATAATTTGTTCAAAGATATTTCCAGGTATAGAAGTCATGCTCACAGGCCTATAGTTTCTTGCATCCACCTTCCCATTTTTAAAGATAGGAACAACATTTGCTCTTCTCCAATCTTCTGGGACTTTTCCTGTTCTCCCAAAATTTTCAAAGATTATGGAGAGTGTTTCAAAAACTTCCTCTATCTCTTTCATTACCCTGTGGTGTAATTAATCTGGCCTGGACACTGGAATTCATTTATGTTAGCTAAGTATTCCCTCACTATCTCTCTATAGATAGCCTGCATTCTTCTATTCCTTTAACAGTACAGTAAAGATCAGTTGACATTACATTTACTTTATTGAGAAAAAAAACAGATGCAAAATAGGAATTGAAAAGTTTGTCCTTTTCAACATCATTTTTTACCTCTTCACTATTTTTCTTTCTGTAAAAATCCTATAGCATTTTTGCCTTTTTTTTTTTTTTACTTTTGACATGCCCCCAAAATAATTTTTTATCGCTTTTAACATCTTTCAAGCTTTAATCTAATCAGATGTGTGCCCTGCAGGTTCTGCAGATTGCATTGTACTCTTTAGATATGCCTCCCTCTTTCCATTTGATAAACCTTTCTTTCATCCTTTTTAGCATGTGTTTTGTTCTGTTTTCATCCATCCTGGTTTCCTTAAATGCTTCCTATTCTTCCCTCTTTTATTAATGATTGTACTTTGAAAATCTCATTTTTCAAAGTTTCCCACCCTTCCCGGACAATTCTATCCTTAACCTTCGTCCGGCTGAGTAGGTATAATTGTAAAAATTCCGTTTATTTTTAAAATTGCAATAACTTTTTTCGAAAAGCCGTAGAGGGCTGAAATTTCGTGACATCTCTGCAGTTTTGGTCCAGAATATATTGGCCAAATTTCAATAATATATGAAGGTACAATTGAACCTCTGCAGCCTGTTAACGTTGTAAAATTATGCAGGACGAAGGTTAAGGACATCCAACTATTGCATCTCCCATCCTCTTTCTGAGTCCCTTAAAATCTGCCTTTCTGAAATCCAACCTTGAAGTCTGAGTCTTCACAGGTCTTCCCCCCTCTAATTATCCAAAATTCTATAATGGCAAAATATATAAAAGGGTATGTAGGCTCAGCGCAATTCCTTTATATCAATGGCTTTATGTCTACTGTATATCAATATAGCAAACAATATGTATACTAGAAAATTTTAAATAAAATCACAGATGTGTTTTTTTACCGTGTACTGGATATTTATTAAAATTATTTTTATCAAAATTATTTAAAATCCTGTTGTGTGTATGTGTGTATGTATGTATGTATGTATGTATATAATATATATATATATATATATATATATATATATATATATATATATATATATATATATATATATATATAATAATGTATATTAATAATAATATTTTATTCATTTTTATAGCGCTATTAACTCCATAGCACTTTACATACATCAGTAGTGCTGTCTGTCTTGGAGCTCACAATCTAAACATTCTATCAGTATGTCTTTACTATATATATATATATATATATATATATATATATATATATATATATATATATATCTATATATATATATATATATATATTATATATATATATATATATATATATCAATAGAAAAACTTCTGAGCAGCACCAAATGTGGGTGCAAATCTGTCCAACAAACCACTCCTTGTCGAATATATGCGTAAAAACGACAGCAGCACTCCAAAATAGGTCTTCAACCGCCTTTAATCGGGCCTACAGGGCGACCTGCGACGTTTCAGCTACCAAGTGCTAGACAAAAGCTACTTGGTAGCTGAAACGTCGCAGGTCGCCCTGTAGGCCCGATTAAAGGCGGTTGAAGACCTATTTTGGAGTGCTGCTGTCGTTTTTACACACGTGTATATATATATATATATATATATATATATATAGTTATTTCTCATTACTCTTCTGGACAGGGTTCTGTTCCATTAGTGGGGTGATGTCTGTCAGAATCCATATGGGGTGCCCTAAAAAAAACATTTAGTGTATCATTTTATATATGTATATCTTTCTGTTGGCTATTATTGTATATTAAGCTTGGATGATTTCTCTTACCTCTATATGTTATCTTCTTGTCGGGCTATGTATTGCTTCATGTGGATTTTCTCCTTTTTTGCGGTGCTTCCTTATAAAAATGTTTATTAGTATGTTGTTGAATGGGGGATCAAAATATCCCTGTGTTTTTGTGCTAACCTGTTTTTCTGACAGGGGTGGCTGTGGTGTCCCAATATTCTGGTTTTACTTGTGGTGTCTATATTTCTTTTTTTATATGTAGCCCCTTGAACCTACAAAAATATATATGTGTAATGTGCTAATACTACACAGCCTTGCTATATTCCTTTTGAGTCTGTCTATAGTGTTAGGAAACATTTAAATTAAAGAGTCTCCAAATTTCAGCTTATTCAGATGCTTACAGTTGTGGCCAAAAGTATTGACACCCCTGCAATTCTGTCAGATAATACTCAGTTTCTTCCTGAAAATGATTGCAATCACAAATTCTTTGGTATTATTATCTTCATTTAATTTGTCTTCAAAGAAAAAACACAAAAAGAATTGTCCTAAAGCCAAATTGGATATAATTCCACACCAAACATAAAAAAGGGGTCGACAAAAGTATTGGCACTGTTAGAAAAATCATGTGATGCTTCTCTAATTTGTGTAATTAACAGCACCTGTAACTTACCTGTGGCACCTAACAGGTGTTGGCAATAACTAAATCACACTTGCAGCCAGTTGACATGGATTAAAGTTGTCTCAACCTCTGTCCTGTGTCCTTGTGTGTACCACATTGAGCTTGGAGAAAAGAAAGAAGACCAATGAACTGTCTGAGGACTTGAGAAACCAAATTGTGAGGAAGCATGAGCAATCTCAAAGCTACAAGTCCCATCTCCAAAGACCTGAATGTTCCTGTGTCTACCGTGCGCAGTGTCATCAAGAAGTTTAAAGCCCATGGCACTGTGGCTACCCTCCCGAGATGTGGACGGAAAAGAAAAATTGACGAGAGATTTCAACGCAAGATTGTGCGGATGGTGGATAAAGAACCTTGACTAACATCCAAACAAGTTCAAGCTGCCCTGCAGTCCGAGGGTACGACAGTGTCAACCCGTACTATCTGTCGACGTCTGAATGAAAAGGGACTGTATGGTAGGAGACCCAGGAAGACCCCACTTCTTACCCCGAGACATAAAAAAGCCAGGCTGGAGTTTGCCAAAACGTACCTGAGAAAGCCTAAAACGTTTTGGAAGAATGTTCTCTGGTCAGATGAGACAAAAGTAGAGCTTTTTGGGCAAAGACATCAATGAAAATCGCGTCATATCGCCTGTACCGCCCCCTTGCAGCACAAGCACATCTGTGCTCTATAGCACGCCCACATGGGCGTGCATAATTAACGCCACCGGTGGGGAGATGCAGAAAAGACTGCCTTTTGCGGCTTCTCATGTAAAAGAACTTTTACAAACTTTACAATAGCGATTTAGGGACAGAAAGGGATGGCTAGGAATGGATTAGAATGGTGCAGGGACAGGTTAAAAGAGCCTGAGGGCTCATTTTTAGAGGTCAGGTTCCCTTTAAATCCAAGGTAGCAGATCCCCTTGTTATCTCTTCTACCTTTTGGAAGATAAAGTTGTCAGCGAGAGCAGATAAGAATTTGCTGGACCTGTTAGTTTTGCCTGAGAGAGATTCCCAACAAATGTGTGGATAGTTGAAATCTCCGATGACTACTATGTCTTATTTTTTTGGAGAACTTGGCCATCTGATGCACAAAGAGTCCATCCATATCGTCACCTTGCCCAGGCGGTCTGTAATAAACACATACAATGGTGTCCTTTCCCTTGTTCTCTCCATATATTCTTAAGGGGATGTCACACGCGTCGATATTGCTGTCAATGTCGCTCATACGTCACGGATTTTCAGTCGCTCAAGCAACATAAAAGTGACGCAGGAGCGACATTGAAGCGTGTGACCAAGCGATGCAACCAGCGATATGTCGCTGATCGCAGGTTTCACTGCCAGATGTAAAACCTGTCGCTCATCGCTCAGTAGACCTTGGGCATCGCTGCGTGTGACACTAAATTCAGCGACGTATTTTCTATTTTTACACCGTACAAGCGACTAAATAAAATCGCTCGCAATATGGCGACATCACCGCATCGCTGGGTCATATTGACGCGTGTGACATCTTACCTGCGATAATTCCACATCGCTCAGGCGATTAATAATTTGTGACGCATGAGCGATATCGCGGGCGACATTGACACGTGTGACAGGCCCTTTACCCAAACAGTTTTAACAGAACTCCCAGTCTCTGAAGCTTCAATCTCTATAGAGATGTACTCCTTTCTAACATACAATGCGACACCTCCTCCCCATTTATTAAGTCCCTTGCGGGTCATTCCATGTCAAGTGATCCAAAAATGAATATTTTTTTTCCCTGACGTCCTCAGATTTTTAAAAAAAATTTTCTATCTGAAGAACAACTTTATCTAATTACAAAAAAAAAGTTTAGAATTTTTTTCTTTATCTGTTAATTTTTTACAGATTTTTAAAATTTTAAAAAAGTGCGAATTTTGGCCTGGTATGGCTTTACATTTTCTATCATATCTCGGGCTAGAAATAAGATGGAGAAACAAAATAAACACCAATCTACTCAGAACTGTCCAGGCTTTCATCAGATATGTCACAAGAGGATATTTGTTAATATTTTACCCATGTGATCGCAAGCGCAAAACTTTAAAACGCATTTCCGAAAAATCGGCGCGCTTTAAATATTTCAAAAACTGCCCATGTGTCTGCTATGCTCTTAGCCACATCTGTACCAAATTTCAAGTTGGGATCGCAATGGGATCATATTTTAACATATTTTACTAGTAAGAGCGTCAATGGGTCATTCCATATCAAGTGATCTAAATATGAATATTTTTTTTTACCTGACGTCTTTAGATTTTTTTTTTTTTTTTCCTTTATGAAGTACTACTTTAGTTAATTACAAATTAAAAGTTTGGAATTTTTTTCTTCATCAGTTAATTTTTTACAGATTTTTAAAGTTTAAAAAAAGGGTGAATTTTGGCCTGGTACGACTTTAAATTTTTTTTATCTCAGGCTAGAAATAAGATAATCAAGTGGGAGAGGCATCATTTTACTCAGAACGGTAACAGCTTTCATTTGAGATGTTACAAGACTATGTTTCTTTATATCAAATTCAAACTATTGACGGGCAATTGTGAAAAAATGACTGATTGTGTTCTTGGTGACTTTTGAATTGACACTATAATAGTTAAATATTTTGCACTTAGGTCCAATGAATGCGTCCATGGGGTCAAGCTGGGACAGAGTCATCACAAATTAGCCTTATTTGCAGATGACCTGCTACTTTCATCTCCCAGCCCCTGGTCTCCATCCCTTCGGTCTTAATGGAGTTTGAACGGTTCGGACAATTGAGCAACTTTAAAATGAATTGCTCCAAAACCGAGGCACTCAATATTTCTTTGCCTGGAGAATTGGTTTCTCATCTATCTAAACAGTTCCCATTTAAATGGAAAGTAGAAGCCATTAAGTACTTGGGAGTCCTTATACCAAAAGATCTTAAACAAATATTCAATTTAAATTATCAACCCCTTTTGACTAACGCGGAATCGGCATTTACCTCCTATAGACAATTAAAGCTATCCTGGTTCGGGAGAATAAACGTAGTCAAGATGGATGTCTTGCCCCGACTCTTATATACTTTTCAGACAGTTCCTGTTCTATTGGATAGAGGTTTCCTCTCCAAAATGCAATCTATGATCCTTAGATTTGTCTGGGGGGGCAAGAGGTCCAGATTGCGAATGAATATCCTATCCTTGCCCGAGACCAGAGGAGGGGTTGGACTACCCAACATACGAGCGTACTTTGAGGCTTCCTCTCTTGTTAGAGCTCTAGATTGGCATTATCATGCGTCCTCCAAGAAATGGGTAGGGGTGGAGCAAGAGGGTTTGGGGATTCCGCTGAAACACCTGCTTTGGATTTCCCCTAAAGACTCCACAGACCTAGTACCTTTGACAGACATGACCAGAAACACCTTGAAGGTATGGCACCTAGTGACGAAAACCCTCCGCTTAAACGACAGACTTAGCCCTTTGACTCCCCTTTTTTCCAACCCATCTTTCCCACCCAGATTTGACAGGCAGAGATTTTTATGTTGGCGGATTGTGGATGACACCCGAGTAGGACAGACTCTGTCCAGTGGTGGTTTGCCCCCGATGGCAGAGCTACAACTCAAAGAACCTACGAGACCTCTTAAGTGATTCGAATTTCTCCAATACAGAGCATAATTATATTCAGCTGACCACTCTTGCAGGGTAAGATTGACGCCCAACGTATTGGAGAGGTTATTCCAACTGGAGGCTCCACCGAGGCGCAAAATATCATTTCTATACCAGGCCTTAGGGTCCATGAGAGAGCAGGGCACCCTTTACTTCCAACGTGCTTGGGAGAGGGAATTGGGGTGTAGCATTTCAGAAGCTAATTGGCAGAAATGCTTTATATTTACTCACTCACTAGCTAGCGCTTGTTCTGCACAAGAAAGAAGCTATAAGCTGCTCACTAGATGGTACTTGTGCCCGACGACACTCCGGAACATGTTCCCTGGAACCCCTGATACCTGCTGGCGCTGTGGGGAAGAGAAGGGTACAATGATACACATTTGGTGGAGTTGTGGGGAAATCCGGCGGTTCTGGTCTGAGGTTTTCAATGCATACGCCCGGATAACAGGTAAACAAGCCGAATGCTGCCCAGAATCAGCAATGTTATCCATTTTTCCAGGTCCTATTGGGCTACAGAAGAGGGATATTCTCCGCTTTTGCATCTCGGCTGCTCGTGCTGTGATCCCGAGGTTCTGGAAATCAAGCCGGGCTCCATCTCTACTTGATTGGTTCAAAGAATTGATGGACACATATCGAATGGAGGAGCTCGCAGCTGATGCGTCGGGATCTCGGAACAAATTCTTAGGGATTTGGGTTGAATGGATTCTTTTTCACGACTCTGCAGAATTTAGGAGTATCTTTTCCAGCACAGATAATATGGCTCGACCTCTGGCTGATGGGGAGCCAGTGGGATGAGTACCCTTTCTCCTTCCCATACCTCACCCGTCCCCCCCCCTCCTTTTTTTCTTTTTTTCTTACGTGGCTTTTCTTTCCCAGTATAACTTTTTCTAATGGTTTTTGTTTCTCTTCTCTCTCTCTCTTCTTTTCTATCTCTCTTTTCTTCCCATCTGATACATTCAGTCTAGGTATTTCCTTTCTACGCCTATACCTTCAGAATTCTAGTGAACATTAGACAGGTATCGAAAACTCTGAGCTGTGAGTAGATCATTAATATTTCGGCCTTCCTTTCCGGTACACCAGTCGATAGACTATTCCAACTAGGCCTCAACGGGTAATGACCCACTTACGTGGTCAACCTGTTAGAAGGGGCCAAGTAATAAAAATCATTCTGCTGGGGCTGCTTGTCCCCTTGACATCAGAACATCTCAAAACCCTGAGAAAGGTTGTATACTTGAGTGTTTGGAATTATATTTAGATTGTAGTATATATTGCACCAGAGATAAGCGCAAAAGTAAATTTGCAGCTTATCTTAAAGTTACTAATAACTTTGTGAATTCTCTTTTTGTATATTTTATATGTCTCAAGATTTTGTTAAAAGATTGAATGTATGTCTTTCATATGTTTTTTCAAAATTTAATAAAAATGAGATTACCGTATATACTCGTGTATAAGCCGACCCGTGTATAAGCCGACCCCCCTACTTTTGCCCCAAAAACTGGGAAAACTTATTGACTCGCGTATAAGCCGAGGTGGACTCCAGCACAGGTATACAACCCCGAGCAGTGAGGTATACAGCAGCCTCCCCAGTGGTAGTATACAGCAGCAGCCCCAGTGGTAGTATACAGCAGCCCCAGAGGTATATACAGCCCCATATGCAGCCCCAGATGTATATGCAGCCCCAGAGGTATATGCAGCCCCATATGCAGCCCCAGAGGTATATGCAGCCCCATATGCAGCCCCAGAGGTATATGCAGCCCCATATGCAGCCCCAGAGGTATATGCAGCCCCATATGCAGCCCCAGAGGTATATGCAGCCCCATATGCAGCCCCAGAGGTATATGCAGCCCCATATGCAGCCCCAGAGGTATATGCAGCCCCATATGCAGACCCATAGGTATATGCAGCCCCAGAGGTATATGCAGCCCCATATGCAGCCCCAGAGGTATATGCAGCCCCATATGCAGCCCCAGAGGTATATACAGCAGCAGCAGCCCCAGGGCTGTATACAGCAGCAGCAGCCCCAGCCCCAGGGCTGTATACAGCAGCAGCCCCAGGGCTGTATACAGCCGCAGCCCCAGGGCTGTATACAGCCACAGCCCCAGGGCTGTATACAGCAGCAGCCCCAGCCCCAGGGCTGTATACAGCAGCAGCAGCCCCAGCCCCAGGGCTGTATACAGCAGCAGCCCCAGGGCTGTATACAGCAGCAGCCCCAGGGCTGTATACAGCAGCAGCCCCAGGGCTGTATACAGCCGCAGCCCCAGGGCTGTATACAGCCACAGCCGCAGCCCCAGGGCTTTATACAGCAGCAGCCCCAGGGCTGTATACAGCCGCAGCCCCAGGGCTGTATACAGCCGCAGCCCCGGAGGTATACAGGCCCCCCATCAAGTTCCAGGGCCCCCCCCACTTGCGCGCCAGCCTGTAAGGTAAATTCATACTTACCGGTGTCCAGTCGCGCCGCCCGCAGCTGCCGACATGACGATTCCGGGCTCCATTCAGCGTCTTCCCGCGGCTTCCTGTAGTCGCGGGCAATGACGTCATTGCCCGCGACTACAGGAAGCCGCGGGAAGACGTTGAATGGAGCCCGGAATCGTCATGTCGGCAGCTGCGGGCGGCGCGACTGGACACCGGTAAGTATGAATTTACCTTACAGGCTGGCGCGCAAGTGGGGGGGGGGGCCCTGGAACTTGATGGGGGGCCTGTATACCTCCGGGGCTGCGGCTGTATTTTTTTTTTTTTTTCATATACCGTATATACTCTCGTATAAGCCGAGGGGGGACTTTTCAGCCCAAATTTTGGGCTGAAAAACTCGGCTTATACGCGAGTATATACGGTAACCATAGTTAAATATTTTAAAATATGATCCCATCACGATCCCAACTTGAAATTTGGTACAGATGTGGCTAAGAGCATAAAAGACACATGGGCAGTTTTGGAAAATTTTTATTAAAATGTTTTTTTCGGAAATGCGTTTCAAAATGTTGCGTTTGCATTCGCATAGGTAAAAAATTAAAATTAACAAATATACTCTTGTGACATATCTGGTGAAAGCCTGGACAGTTCTGAGTAGAATGGTGTTTATTTTGTTTCTCTATCTTATTTCTAGCCCGAGATAAAAAAATGTAAAGCCATACCAGGCCAAAATTCACCCTTTTTTAAACTTTAAAAATCTGTAAAAAATTAACTGATGAAGAAAAAAATTCCAAACTTTTAATTTGTAATTAACTAAAGTAGTACTTCATAAAGGAAAAAAAAAAAAAAAATCTAAAGACGTCAGGTAAAAAAAAATATTCATATTTAGATCACTTGATATGGAATGACCCATTGACGCTATTAATAGTAAAATATGTTAAAATATGATCCCATTGCGATCCCAACTTGAAATTTGGTACAGATGTGGCTAAGAGCAAAGCAGACACATGGGCAGTTTTTGAAATATTTAAAGCGCGCCGATTTTTCGGAAATACGTTTTAAAGTTTTGCGCTTGCGATCACATGGGTAAAATATTAACAAAGATCCTCTTGTGACATATCTGGTGAAAGCCTGTATAGTTCTGAGTAGAATGGTGTTTATTTTGTCTCTCTATCTTATTCCTAGCCTTAGTTATGAGGAGAAACGTAAAGGCAGGCAACAGCGAAATTCACACTTTTTCCGAACTTTGAAAATCATTTAAAAAAAAAAAAAATTTTTTTTTAAATTTTTCTCTTCACATTTTGCATTGTCTGACATGCTATTATCAAATAACAAAATCTCAAAAGAATTATAAATATAGAGGTAATAATCATTGGTTCACTTGACATGGAATGACCCTTTCTTTCAAATACGTTGTGTCCTTCTAGCCTTGTATTCCAATCATGTGTATCATCCTACCAAGTTTCAGTGATTCCAATTACCTCATATTTCTTTTTGTGCGTTAGAAGCTCCAATTGTTCTTGTTTGTTGCTCATGCTTTGGCATTTGTATAGAAATATTTTAGTTTGATTAGTTTCTTTCTCCAGTATTTTTATTATTCAGATTTTTTTGTCGTTCTGACTTTCCAATTTCAAAAGCAGAATTTTCAATAGTATTTATCAGCTGAATGGCTTTCCCTGACCTTTTTGCTTCCCTTCCCACATTGTTCTAGTTTAAGGCTACGTTCACACATTGCGTATTTTGCCGCGTTTTTTTACGCGCGCTTTTCAAAATACGCAATGTGCCTTTTGTCTGCCTGCAAAGTGAATGGGAAATTCACTTTGCAGTGCAGACATTGCGTAAAAAGACGCACTGAGTTTTCCGGGAGAAAGCGCAGCTCCGTAAACAATTGATATGTCAATTGTTTACGCAGCTACTTCTGCGTATTCTCCCAGAGGGGAGGAAGAATCCTGCTTCCTCCTCCCCTCTTTGACAGCTGTGGCCGCCCATTAGATTTCACAGTGTATTAATATACACTGTGAAATCTAAATTAAACAGAGGCAAATGTATGTAAAATAAAAAAGAATCAATACTTCACCTGTCCGACGCCTTCTGCCACTGTCCGGTCTCCGATTCCAAGTGAGAGGTGTACTGACAGGACCTGTGGTGATGTCAGAAGGGCGTTCCCGGGCACTCGCGGTCATGTGATACATATCACATGACCGCAAACAGCCAATCAGCGCTGGGAACGCCCCGGGAACGCCCCCCTCTGACGTCACCACAGGTCTTCTCAGTACACCTCTCACTTGGAACCGGAGAGCGGCAGAAGGCACCGGACAGGCTTAAGTATTCATTCTTTTTTATTTTCCATACATTTGCCTCTGTTTAATTTAGATTTCACAGTGTATATTAATACACTGTGAAATCTAATGGGCGGCCACAGCTGTCACAGAGGGGAGGAGGAAGCAGGATTCTTCCTCCCCTCTGTGACATCACTGTGCTTTCTGGAGTAAAGAAAGCGCAGTGTGTGAAAGCCCCTGCGTATTTTGTTGCGCTTTTTTGCACGGCCAAAAAACGCGGCAAAAAGCGCGCGCAAAAAAGCGCAGCAAAATACGCAAATGTGTGAACGCAGCCTAAAGGTATCCTAATGAATGTAGCAAGGTGACTTCCAAATATTTATGTTTTCCAGTTTTGGTTAGGTGCAGCCCATCTCAAGTAGTCCATCGTATATAGATAATTCAATCCGTGATCCAGATATCCAGATCCTTGCTGACAGCAGCATCGAAATAGCCAGTTGTTCACCTGTAGAATCTTGTTCCACCTCCCTGTTCCATGGCCATCCACTGGGAGGATGGATGAGAAGATAATCTGTGCTCCCAGTTCTTTCACTTTATTGCCTAAATAGTCAGAATCACTGCAGATGGTTTCCTTTCTTGTGATGTTATTTGTCCCACATGTATTGGAAAGAATGGATAGTCATCTGTAGGTATGAAGAGTCCTGATATCCTGTTTGACACTTCTTTTATTTTTGCACCTGAAAGATAGCACATTTCTTTTGTGGTTATATCTGGTCTGCAGATAGTGGCCTCTGCTCCTCTCAACAGGGAGTCGTCCCCCCCCCCTTCCTCCCCATGACCACCTGTCAGTTTCTTCTTCACAGCAAGATTTCTCTTTCTCCATCCAAGAGTACTCTGAGTGCTTACAGAGTTTTTTTTGCGTTGTGTACAAAGTCTTATCTTGATTTATTTGATCATCATTCTCCTGCATGAGCAGCATATGTGCTGACTGCCTCCTGATCTTTCTGATTCTCTGTGTCACATTCATCTGTAAATTGTCGCTTCAGTGAGAAAGTAGACAAACTCTAGTACCACTTATTAAAGGTAGCAATCCTAAAAGTCACAATTGAAGGCACGGACAGAGAATCGGAGATACAGGTGAGATCCTACCTCATTGGCCAAAATTAGAGATGCTTTTAGGGGTCTCATCCTGTCATCCATCTGTCTCTTTTAATGCCATCACAGGGTTCATGTGCATAATAAATTTAGAGAACATTTCCTGTTTTCTAAGTTTAGAGAGCTTTCATCTTTTGGAGGAACAAATTATTATATACACCCACTTGCATTTTCCAGCAGCTGATGTCAGTGTATTATGCTTCTGCAGACTGACCGTCCTCAGTAAAATGGCGCAGGGGACCTGTGGCGCCATTGAATTGAAGAGAATCTATAGAATCTTCAGATCTCTACCAAAATGGTGCTGGCGGCAGCGCATGTCCGGTCGTAATTTAAAGATAAATCTAAAGTTGAAGTTTTAGATAAACTAGACTTGACCTTCTGTGGACCTGGACCTTCTCTACTATTCTGGGTTTTGGTTGCACAACTGAAAGATTTAGGATAGCATAAATAGGCAGTTCTATCTCCTCAGTGAGTAGTGGTGTTTTGTGCTGGAAAAGCTGAAGCGTATTTTGTGGAAACATCACACCTGAATGGACGGGCATGTCCATGCTCTATGCCAGTCATGGCCAACCTCTTGAAGTTGGTGTGTCAAAATTCATAAAGTATAGAGTATAAAGTACTCTTTAGCTTGCCGCCATCCTTCAAATGGTCCAAGATCTCGGCCCCAAAATATAAGGATGCCATCAACAGACTAAAAATCAAGGAGAAGCTCCAACACTTTCATAATAATGTATATAAGCTAAACCCAGAAGGACCTTAACAACATGTTTCTGTGCCATGGCGGAAATGTCCGACCTGAAAAAAAGCAGCAACAAGAGGCTGAGTAAAACAAATCCCAACAACTGGTTTAACAAAGAATGTAAGGCCATATGGAGAGGCCTAAGAATGGTTTAAAATAAAACACCGAAACCCAAACAAACCCACTTTGAGAGAAGCCTATCACACCATATTAGAAAATTAAAAAGCCATCCTGAGAATGAAAAAGCAAAACCACATCTCCACAAACTCATCCAACTCCAAGATGCCCTTGAAGACAACAAATTTTGGGAACTGTGGAATCACCTTGGATCCAAACAGAAAAGAAACAGCCTCCACATCCAGAACGGCAACATCTGACTCCAGTACTTCAAGGACCTTTACAAGGACATCCCAAGTGAACTGAGCTCAATACAAAAAGCTTGTGAAAAAACTGAAAGATATGGAGGAAAAGTTTAAAGATTTCCAAATCCTCTGGATGCACCAATCACACTACCAAAAATAACAAAGGATCACTCAGATAAAACCTAAAAAAACAGCGGCCCAGACGGGATCCTCCCAGAAATGCTAAAACACAGCCCACCAGACATCCAGGCTGCGATAATAAAACTATTTAATATCGTACTGCAGGCTGGCTACTTCCCCAAAATCTGGAACCAAGGCCTCATACCCCTGAAACAAAAAACAGGGACAAGTGCGACCCAGCAAACTACCGAGGGATATGGGTCAGCAGCAACCTGGGCAAACTCTTCAACAGCATCCTGAACAAGAGGATCCTCACCTTCCTCACCGAGCACAACATACTCAGCAAGAGCCAAGCAGGGTTCATGCCGAACCACCGCACCACTGACCACATCTACACTCTGCACAGCCTCATCAAGAGCCACAGGGAGTTAAGCTGGGCTCAACCACTCATGTGGGTGCTCAAGGGTAAAACATTCTTGACCAATAATAACCTACAATATGGACCTCAAGGATCCAAAATGGATTGGGAACCAAACAGATAACCTACAAACAGGGACACCCCTCCCCAAATTTTTAGGAGAAGGCCACTGACAACCAATCCAATGCTGAATAATTTATTACTTAAAGTTCATTTAAACAGACAAAAATAACAGATTACACCCGGTGATAGAGTAAGACATCAGGGGCAAAGGAGCTAAAAACAATTCATCATGCAACAAAAAGGAGTGCACTGGGCCCTGATTCACAGTTTCTCATCAAAAGAGGTACCTCCACACTAAATGGAGCTAAAGTGCATACAGCATCAAATTATCAGTCACATCAGTCACAAATGTAACCCCATACTAATGGGGCTAGAGTGCACAAACATCAGAAATGTCAGTCACATTAGGTATAGGGCAATTACAATAGTTATTAAGGGTATCAGCCCATCCAGGTATACAATGTAACAACTCAGATCTCCAAATTTAGGGTAAACCTAAAACCCACACTGACATATAAAGCACTATAACATCTTATTAATCATTACCTTGTGACATGTTGAATCAGAATGCAACACACCCCTGCCTCGACACGTGTTTCTCCTGTTCAGGCTTCGTCAGGAGGCTGGCTTAGAATGATGCAATGTTCCCTTTAATAGATTACTGACACATGTGGGGAGGTCTATCAATATATTATATCAATAATATGGTGCTGGTCCCGAGCTTCATAAACACACATGGCAGACATGTGCCGGAAATGTCATCGCGCTATTGCGGCCAATCAGTGGGCGCCTACAAACAATAATAGACGCCGGCGCTATCAGACATGTAGTTATGGCCAATCGGATGGCGCTCGCGGGGCATGAGCGCCGCATCATCAAGCCTCGCCCAGCGTGCGCCGGAAGTGTCGCGGCGGAGGAACAACGTCATCCGACGCGTCACCACGGCAACGCACTGCAGCGAGGCACGATGAGCAGGACACAGCGCATGCGTCCAGAGCGCACAGCCATCAGAGCGCTGAAGTGATGGGGACACATAGGAGGAACAAAAAAGAGAGAGAGAGGGTACAACCGTTGTTACACCTTATATCGTGACCACAATGTATTTAAATAAGGCCCAGAAGTATTGCTGAAAATAAGGTTTAAATAAGGTTTAGATGCCCTAGATGACCAATCCGGCTATCAGATGCCCAAGTGCCCTCACCGCTCCACACGGTAGTGCAGCAGCAATGCCGACACAAGGAGGCCAGATACTGGACCACATTAACACTATCTGTTCCAAACCAGACCACCTGGCCAATTTAGCACTACCCTGATTGTATATATCGCCCCACGTCAATAAGTCCTTCTAAGCTATGCCCTTCAAAAATTATGCGCCCACCCATGCCAGCCCATAGGAAAAATCAACTAAAACACCTATACTAACACTCTTTCATGTTAATACATTGGAGACCACACCCACTTCGACGTTATATAAACATCATAAATAGAAAGAATACCTACTTATATAATCCGCAGTTGGGAATTCGGGCGTTGTCGCCGAATCCCAACATGCTTTGCGGGACTGCGAGTGATGACGCACAGCGTCATCACGAGCCGCAGACCCGCACTACTGTAAAAAAAAAAAAAGTTAATGCTCACCTCTCCCCGAGCCCCCGCCGTCTCCTGCCGTCTTCCTCCAAGCTTCCGGTGGCTGCCGCAGGCTCAGAGTGTCTGCAGAGCTCTTCTACTGCAGTTCAAGGACCTGTGGTGATGTCACAGTCACGTGACACCAGGTTACTCCATTTTTTTTTTTTTTTTTAACCCCTGCCTTCCTGTTTGGAGACCTTTTACTGTACTGACCATCCTCACTGCCTCCTCCAGCCTCAGTCTCCTCCAGCCTCAGTCTCCTCCAGCCTCACAGCCTCCCCATCCTCACTGCCTCCTACAGCCTCCTCCAGCCTCACAGCCTCCCCATCCTCACAGCCTCCTACAGCCTCACACCCTCCTCCAGCCTCACAGCCTCCCCATCCTCACAGCCTCCCCATCCTCACAGCCTCCTCCAGCCTCACACCCTCCTCCAGCCTCACACCCTCCTCCAGCCTCACACCCTCCTCCAGCCTCACACCCCCCCCATCCTCACATCCTCCTCCAGCCTCACAGCCTCCTCCAGCCTCACATCCTCCTCCAGCCTCACAGCCTCCTCCATCCTCACAGCCTCCTCCATCCTCACAGCCTCCTCCATCCTCACAGCCTCCTCCATCCTCACAGCCTCCCCATTTTCACAACCTCCTCCAGCCTCACAGCCTCCTCCAGCCTCACAGCCTCCCCATCCTCACAGCCTCCTTCAGTCTCACAGCCTCCTCCAGCCTCACAGCCTCCTCCAGCCTCACAGCCTCCCCATCCTCACAGCCTCCTCCAGCCTCACAGCCTCCCCCATCCTCACAGCCTCCTCCATCCTCACAGCCTCCTCCAGCCTCATAGCCTTCCCATCCTCACAGCCTCCCCATCCTCACAGCCTCCTTCAGTCTCACAGCCTCCTCCAGCCTCACAGCCTCCTCCAGCCTCACAGCCTCCTCCAGCCTCACAGCCTCCCCCATCCTCACAGCCTCCTCCATCCTCACAGCCTCCTCCAGCCTCATAGCCTTCCCATCCTCACAGCCTCCTCCAGCCTCACAGCCTCCCCATCCTCACAGCCTCCCCATCCTCACAGCCTCCTCCAGCCTCACAGCCTCCTCCAGCCTCACAGCCTCCTCCAGCCTCACAGCCTCCTCCAGCCTCATATCCTCCTCCAGCCTCTCCAGCCTCTCACCCTCCTCCATCCTCAGCCGCACTACCTGACACCGCTCCCATCCTGCCAACCGTCGGCCCCGCTCCATCGCCACCGCCCTCGCGCCCTCCGCGAGGTCCATGCTGCCCGGATGCTGCCGGAGCCTTCTGCCCCTCGCCACTCTCTCACCGCTGGGCTCTCAATGTCGCCATGCTGGTGGAGTAGCGGTCTACGGGCTGTGGCCGGGTGCCGGGAGCCAGGGACGTCGTCCTGTGGCCGGCAACAGCCAATGGGAGTGAGCGGACCGTGTCAGCCTGCAAAGCCTGACACGCCCCGCTCACTCCCATTGCCTGCCCCTGCAAGCGGATTGGGCGTTGTGTTGTACACACAGGACGCCCATCCCATTGCCCAGGACTTGGCGTCCTAGACCGATCGGATGACCGTCCTGTCTTTACCACACACCGCCCAATCCGCTCCTTCTGCTCAGGTCACATGTGTGACCTGAGGGCAAGAACTGATCCCTCTCTGCATCACCCAACCCGCCGCAGACGACAATGCGTGTGACTGGGGCTGCGATCAGCCCCAGCACGCAGCCACGTCATGCCGCCAAGCGGTGATGTCACCCCTCCAGCCGCATCTCTCCTCACCCCTCCAGCCAGACCTCTCCTCACCCCTCCATCTGGACCTCTCCTCACCACTCCAGCCTCTGCTCTCCTCACCCCTCCAGCCTCTGCTCCCCTCACTCCTCCAGCCTCCCGCCACATCATACTCTGCTATCCACAGAGCCCCCTCTATACTCTGACACCCACAGAGCCGCCTGTATACTCTTCTACCCACACAGCCGCCTGTATACTCTGCTACCCACACAGCTGCCTGTATACTCTGCTACCCATATAGCTGCCTCTATACTCTGCTACCCACAGAGCCGCCTGTATACTCTGCTACCCACAGAGCCGCCTGTATACTCTCCTACCCACAGACCCGCCTGTATTCTCTGCTACCCACAGAGCCGTTTCTATATTCTGCTACCCACACAGCCGCCTCTATACTCTGCTACCCACACAGCCGCCTCTATACTCTGCTACCCACACAGCCGCCTCTATACTCTGCTACCCACAGAGCCGCCTCTATACTCTGCTACCCACAGAGCTGCCTGGATAATCTGCTAACCACAAACCCGCCTGTATACTCTGCTACCCACAGAGCCGCCTGTATAATCTGCTAACCCTCAGAGCAGTCTGTATACTCTGCTACCCACAGACCCGCCTGTATAGTCTGCTACCCACAGAGCCCCATGTATACTCTGCTAGCCACTCACCCGCCTGTATACACACAATTCATTTCACCGCGCTCCCGATGCAATTGCATCGGGCCTTTTTACTAGTATTAAATAAATCTATCTTTTTCTATAATCAACACAATAATCCAGATCCAGATGAGTCAATCTTTATAATTCTTCTTTTTCCTCACATATTACTTGCTTGAAGATACCTCTCAGTGAATCCAAAGCAAGAGAATCAGGACCACAAATGGAAGTGAGTAATGGATATCCAATGCATACAGGGGGACTATATAGAGAACATACAAAATAGAATTAAAACCATATAAACATACAATAGTTAAAAGTGACCACCAAGAACCACAACCAAAATGTAACTATATTACAAAAAAAGATTTAAAACTAACTGCTTCGTTTAGTCCGTGTGGTGAAACGGTATTCAAGAGAATCATCCAGCGTGTCTTTCTGAAGGAGGCACCTCTGTACATCCCCACGCCTTGCACCCATATAAACTCTATCAATACCCCTAAAGGTTAAACCTCTGGGATTGGAACCATGAAATTTCAAAAAATACTTTTGTAGCGTTTTCAACTTATCAAGCTTAGCCAAGTCCGTTTCACCTGCAGCATTTCTTATATCCCTCACATGTTCCTTGGCTCTCTCCTTTAGAGCCCTAGAGGTTAAACCCACATAAATTAGCCCACAAGGGCAGGTAGCGTGGTAAATAGCTTTTGTATTACAGGTAATGTGATGGACAATTTTGAAATTTTTTGAGCCGTCAAAGTTCTCAAAATTGAAACTTCTGGGAACAAATGTGCAAATGGAGCAGTTCCCACACGGGAAGGAACCCCATGGTGGACCCCGACCTCCAAATAAATACTTATTACGGGGTGGTATATAATGACTGGATGTCAAAAGATTTCTCAAATTCCTAGAGCGTCGCCATGTGATTGCCGACACTTTAGTCAAAGCGACTGCCAAATCCCCATCAGAAAGAAGTACTGGCCAGTGTCTCGAATGAGTCACTGATTTCCCTCCAATGGGAATTATATGTGGTAATAAACCTGACCATCTGCCCCTCACCTTCTTTTGGCACTTTTACTTGTAGGACCAGTAAGTGGCTCCTCTCTTTACCATATACACGCCCAAAACCCTTTTGTATGTCTTGAAGGGGATAACCCCTAGCTTGAAACCTCCTTTTTAGAGACTCGGACTGTCTGAAAAAGGTGTCATCATTGGAACATATGTCGAGCCCTCAAAAACCCGTAAGGGATTGATCTCTTTTTAAGGGTAACGGATGCGCAGAGGAGAAGTGGAGGAGTGAGTTGGTGGCCGTACTTTTCCTGAATATGTCAGTTTGTAATTTGCCATCCGGCATCTTCCTGATTTGCAAGATCCAAAAAAATTAATACTTTCAGGACTGCATTTCCAGGTCAATTTGATATTGTATTCATTCTGGTTAAGAGACTGCATAAAGTCCTAAAGCTGTGACGTGGAGCCCTGCCATATAAAGAGGATGTCATCGATAAATCGCATCCATGACACCACCATGTCATGGCAAGGGGTTTCAAGGACACACTCCCTCTCCCACAGCCCCAGGAACAAATTAGCACATGAGGGGGCCAGGGGATTAGGGCAGCAGAATTCTTTCTGAGTATGACGAATCTGAGCTCAGTACTTACTAAGTTTATTATTAAGTTCTTAGAATTTTTGCTGACCCATCATCTCATGGCAGATGTTGAGGTTTATTATTATTATTATTATTATTATTATTATTTATTTATATAGCGCCATTAGGTTCCATGGCGCTTTACATGAGGATAAGGGAGACAAGAACAAGTACACTAAATCTAGGCGATCAGGACGTACAGGTACAGGAGGGGCAGGGACCCTGTCCACGAGGGCTCACAGTCTACGAGGGGTGGGTTGGGATACAGTGGGATGGGGGAATGTCAGGTATGGGGCGGTCGCCTGGGTCTCATGGCAGGTTGTAGGCTTGACGGAATAGGTGAGTCTTCAGGTGACACTTGAAGCTTCTCAGGGTAGGAGTGTCTGACGTGTTCAGGCAGGGAGTTCCAGAGTAAGGCAGATGCCCGGGAGAAGTCCTGGACTCTGTTGTGCGAAGAGGTGATGAGGGGGGAGCAGAGGAGGAGTTCTTGGGAGGAGCGGATGTTGCGTGAGGGTAGGTATTGGGAGACCAGGTCGGAGATGTAAGTGGGGCCAGGTTGTGTGTGGCTTTGTACGCCATGGTTAGTGTTTTGAATTGGGATCTCTTGGAGGCGGGGAGCCAGTGAAGGGCTTGGCAGAGGGGGGAGACAGGGGAGTAGCGGGAGGACAGGTAGATTAGTCGGGCAGCAGAATTGAGGATAGACTGGAGAGGTGTGAGGGAGTTAGCCGGTAGGCCATTGAGAAGGAGGTTGCAGTGGTCAAGGCGGGAGATAAGAGCATGAATGAGTGTTTTAGCGATGTCATGGGTGAGGAAGGAGCTGATACGTGAGATGTTCTTGAGCTGGAGCTGGAGGGATGTGGTGAGGGCCTCGATGTGGGGCTTGAAGGATAGGGAGGAGTCAAGGATTACCCGAGGCACTTGGCTTGGGAGGACTGAGGAGAGGGCACAGTCGTTGACGCAGATGGATAGGTTAGAAAGTGGGGGGGGGGGGAAAGACTATGAATTCAGTTTTGTCGTCGTTGAGTTTAAGGAAGCGAGCAGAGAAGAAGGATGAGATGGCGGAAAGGCATTGTGGGATTTTGGAGAGTAGGGAGGTGATGTCGGGGCCGGACAGGTAGATTTGTGTGTCGTCGGCGTAGAGGTGGTACTGGAGGCTGTGGGACTCAATGAGTTGCCCTAGGCCGAGAGTGTATATGGAGAAAAGTAGGGGTCCCATGACCGAACCTTGGGGGACTCCGACAGAAAGGGGGTAGGGTGAGGAGGTGGTGTGGGAGTGGGAGATGCTGAAGGTCCGGTCCGCTAGGTATGAGGAGATGCAGGAGAGGGCAAGGTGGGTGATGCCGAGGGATTCTAGGATCCGGAGAAGAAGGGAGTGGTCAACCGTGTCGAAGGCGGCAGACAGGTCAAGGAGTAGCAGGATGGAGTAGTGGTGTTTGTTCTTGGCGGTCAGTAGGTCGTTGGTGACTTTGGTCAGGGCTGTTTCGGTGGAATGGAGGGGTCGGAAGCCGGACTGTAGGCGGTCGAAGTGGGAGCACGAGGAGAGGTTAGAGGACAGTTCGGAGTGGACATGCTGTTCAAGTAGCTTAGAGGCGAATGGGAGAAGAGATATGGGGCTATAGTTAGAGACAGAGGCATGGTCAAGTGAGGTTTTTTTTAGGATGGGCGTGATTAGGGCGTGTTTGAAGGCCGAGGGGAAGGCGCCAGTGCTAAGTGATAGGTTAAAGAGGTGCGTGAACTTCCGGTTCCGGCGCCTCCATGTGCAGCCGCGTCTAAGGGCTGCTCCGCTCCCCGCCTCGGCAAATCCGCCGACATCCAGTCTCCAGCTTGGCCCCGGGCATCAAAATCCACAGCAACGACTGCTGCAGCTCTGGGAGTGTCCATCATGAGCACGATGGACCGCTATGTAACGAGGAGTCGGGAGGGAGAGAAGAATGCGGCGCATCATGAGGACTCCGGTAATGGCGGGCAGGGCGGACATGGCGTGGACAGCGCTCAGTCAGTGCCACTAGAAGGTGACTTGGTGAGGAGGCCTGGGACCGGAGTTAGCGAGACTGGGGTGGAGGAGGAGAGGAGAATGCCGCAAGCAGCCGCAGAGAACCCCCAGGGAAGGTCTCAAGTGCAATTACAGGCTGCAGGGGCCGCCATGACTGCACAACCCCGGAGCTGTTCCCGTGCAGATGAAAGACAGGATACAGAAGTCAGGAAAGAGATTATGGTGGGCGGATGGGGAGCCCCTCACTTTGATTATAAAGCTTTGGCAAAAGAGCTTGCAATCCACCTCGCTGATGATTTTAAAGCTGCAGTAACTGAGTTGGTGGCAACCACAACAAAAGACTTGTCTACTAAAGTAGAGACACATGACCAGCAACTTATTGAGGCTGAATCCAGAATTAGTGCAGCAGAGGACAGAATACAGGAGCTGGAAGATCAGTTAATGTCATTGCAACAGCACTCTGAATATGCACATGCAAAACTAGAGGATATTGAGAACAGAGCAAGGAGGAGTAACCTCAAAATAGTGGGACTCCCTGAATCTATCCCAGTGAATCAACTAGAGGAAATCTTTGAGGTGGAACTTCCCAAAGCCCTGGGTCTTACCCATAGATGTAAGACAGAACGCACCCACAGAATTGGACAGTTGAGGGAGCCGCAGGATAAGAGGGTAACATCTGGATCTTCTGTCTCGGCCTCTAGAGAGCCTACTAAAGCTAGACATGCCATAGCAAAGTACCTTAACCACCGAGACAAGGAGGAAATCCTGCGTGCTTATAAGGCCAAAAAGCATCCCCTTTTAATCCATGGTCATAGAGCTCTGGTATTTGCGGATTACTCAATAGAAGTCACGCGCCGCAGGAGATCCTTCAGTGAAGCGTGCTCGTTACTTCACAGACGAAATATTCGATTCCAGCTGAACTTTCCAGCAATATTGCGATTCCGGTCCAGGGAGGGAGCCATGTTGACATTTTCTGATCCTGATAAAGCAATGGCGGCTATCTGTGACAACACGAGTTCACCAGGAGCAAGGATGCCTTCGTCACCACCCCAACTTGACACAGGATCGCCCGCAAAAACCAATTCTGCTGTGGATCTGGAATCCGAGACAGATAGAGACTCTGTAAGGTCCTACAGATTAAGATCAAACTCCCTGTTAGATGAAGGGGCAGGGAAGAAACCACCACTAGAAACACCAAGACAGCAGAGACAAACGGGACCCCTTTTGGCAGAAGTAGAGATGAGAAAGGACTGAAGGAACATTGACATTCCATTACTCAGCAACTGAGATTCTCATTGGCTGGGCAAAATAGTCACACATTTGACGACTACGTTAAGAGAGGAGAGATATACAAGAAAAGTGGGAAGTGATACGGTTACATATCTTGTTTCTTTCCCTCCCAGCTCTCTCTTTTTACTGCCCTTACGTTGTCTTTGTTTTCAGGTTTCCTTATTTCTTTGGATATGTTGCGCAAAGCTTCGTAAGTTAACATAGAGGCTTTACAGCCTCCTAAATGCTAAAAGACATATGTAGCGAATATATGAATATACAATTACTGAGGGATTAATGCTAATCATACTATTACATTACTGAACATGTTATTAATATAAGTTTAAGGTGATGACTTCATTTTATCTATGGTGTGGCGGGGATGAAAGTATTGGATGACAATAAGAAACTGAAGCTCTAAAGTAAGCGCCAGGTTGGAGACTATTTTCGTTATAAGTTACAATTTAATATGTTTTCTGGGCTAGGATAAAGGCTGAGGCGGGGCGGAGATAGGTTTGTCGACTGCACTCGAGGAAAGAGGTGAGGTGTTCTACTTGGACAGATGTGTGGAGTTGGTGCGTTGGGGAGAGGGGGGGGAGGGACAAGGGAGGGTAAAAAGTTGGGATTTGTCTACATTCCGGTGTGTGATAAAATATGCATCTCCTGTATTCTATCTTTCTTGTTTTGGTACGCACCTGATCTTCCAACATATGTGTGGACTGTGATGGAGAGTAAATCAAAGGCCCTATACGGGGAGGATTCTGATGGTTAGGTGGGTCTCCTGGAACGTTAAGGGGTTGCGCTCCCCAGCAAAGCGCATGATGGTTCTCCGCCATCTTAAAAAAATTACGCATAGATATTGCTTTGCTCCAGGAGACTCATCTGACATCGGAAGACTTCTTCCGTCTTAAAAAGCTATGGGTGGGGGAGGTCCTCGGGTCTAGTGCGGTGGAGAGAAAGGCGGGCGTATTGGTTTTAATACACAGGTCTCTGGCCCACTCAATTATCTCTACTTCGAGCGATGGTGAGGGCAGACTGTTTCAAATGACGATACAAATACAAAATGATATCTTTACCATATATAATATATATGCACCGAATGCAAATCAGAGGCCTTTTTTCCAACATCTACAGAACACACTACTTCAAGATCCGGGAACTAATAAAATAGTAGGAGGTGACTTTAATTCAGTGATGAGAGCAGAAGAGGATAGACGCTCATCATATATGCGGAGGGGAAGTCAGGAGGGGGGAGGCTTGAGGGTAGAAAGCACCTTGGAATCATTGAGACTTGTGGGGCTGTCGGACACATGGCGACTGGCTAACCCTTTAGGTAGAGAATTTACCCACTTTTCGCATCCGAATGGATCATGGTCCAGGATAGATATGCTTTTTGGGTCCACTAAGATTTTACAAAGACTGATACATATAAAAATTGAAGATATGGTGATTTCGGACCATAGTCCACTGGTTTTAGAGATTAAAGATAATTATGAAAAAGGAACCGATTATCTGTGGAGGTTTCCTGACACATTCACCAAAGAGGAAAATTTCACTAAATTACTGGGAGAGTGGTGGACGCATTATAGCGTGGATAACCTGGGCCATAGGTCAGAGCCGGGGCTATTTTGGGAGACTGCAAAAACAGTTATGAGAGGTCATATCATGGCATACAGCATGGGGATCAAAAGAAGGGCTAAAGAATAATTTGTGGAAACTAGTCTGAAGGTGAGAAATGCCTATTTACAGTATAAAGAAACCATGGCGACTCCTGACAAGGAGAAGTGGCTCCAAGCTAAGAAAGAATTTGATGAGTGGGCAGGAAAACGGGAGAATATATTTAAAAATAGACTAGAACTAGAATTGCATACCGTATATACTCGCTATAAGCCGAGTTTTTCAGCCCAAAAATTGGGCTGAAAAGTACCCCCCTCGGCTTATACACGAGTCAGTGCTGTATACCGATGTATACATCGGTACATACCGATGTATACATCGGTATACAGCAGCCCCCGTAATCCAGGGCCCCCCCAGCCTCTCTCCGGTCACCTGGAAAGGAAACTATACTTATCACTGTCCCGCTGTCCGTGCCCGCTCGCATCTGCCGACATCGCGATCCTCCATCTTCATGCGGCGTCTTCCTGTTTCTGTGCTCGTCGCAGCAATGACGTCATTCCTTGCGACGCGCACAGGAAACAGGAAGACGCCGCATGAAGATGGAGGAGCGCGATGTCGGCAGATGCGAGCGGGCACGGACAGCGGGACAGTGATAAGTATAGTTTCCTTTCCAGGTGACCGGAGAGAGGCTGGGGGGGCCCTGGATTACGGGGGCTGCTGTATACTACCGCGGGGGCTGCAATATACTACCACTGGGGCTGTATACAGTGCTGGGGCTGCCTGTATACTGCTGGGCTGCCTGTATACTGCTGGGGCTGCCTGTATACTGCTGGGGCTGCCTGTATACTGCTGGGGCTGCCTGTATACTGCTGGGGCTTCCTGTATACTGCTGGGGCTTCCTGTATACTGCTGGGGCTTCCTGTATACTGCTGGGGCTGCCTGTATACTGCTGGGGCTTCCTGTATACTGCTGGGGCTGCCTGTATACTGCTGGGGCTGCCTGTATACTGCTGGGGCTGCCTGTATACTGCTGGGGCTGCCTGTATACTGCTGGGGCTCCTGTATACTGCTGGGGCTGCCTGTATACTGCTGGGGCTGCCTGTATACTGCTGGGGCTGCCTGTATACTGCTGGGGCTGCCTGTATACTGCTGGGGCTGCCTGTATACTGCTGGGGCTTCCTGTATACTGCTGGGGCTTCCTGTATACTGCTGGGGCTTCCTGTATACTGCTGGGGCTTCCTGTATACTGCTGGGGCTCCTATATACTGCTGGGGCTCCTATATACTACCATGGGGCTGGGGCTCCTATGTACTACCACTGGGGCTGCTGGGGCTCCCATGTACTACCACTGGGGCTGCTGGGGCTCCCATGTACTACCACTGGGGCTGCTGGGGCTCCCATGTACTACCACTGGGGCTGCTGGGGCTCCTATGTACTACCACTGGGGTGGCCTGTATACCACACTGCTGGGGGCTATATACCTGTGCTGAGGTCCACCCTCGGCTTATACACGAGTCAATAGGTTTTTCCAGATTTTTGGGGCAAAAGTAGGGGGGTCGGCTTATACACGGGTCGGCTTATACACGAGTATATACGGTAAATTTGGAGATAAGGGAGGAAGACTGTTGGCAAGACTAGCCCGAGGTAGATATACCTCTTCCCCCATCCAATCAATAAAGGATAAGCAGGGCAACACGTGGACTGATCCTAAGAATATTGTAAAAATACTAGGCAGATTCTATGCTTCTCTCTATAAAGAAACCACATCAACGGAACCTGAAAAGCCTTCCTGGCTAAATAAAATCAAAATGCCGCCCATATCCCAAGACGACATCCATGTCTTAAACGACCCAATTACAATTGGAGAAATTGAAGCGGCAATAAAAAATTTAAATCCAAGTAAGGCTCCAGGACCAGATGGTTATAATGGAGCCTTTTTCAAAGCAATGAAAGAGCAGATCTCCCGATCCTTTGTGAGTTATATAATGAAATACTGAAGGGATCGCCTATCCCAGATAGGATGAATTTAGCTTATATCAAATTAATCCCTAAATCAGGTAAGACACCCACTGACCCAGCAAGTTATAGACCAATATCCCTGATAAACCAGGATCTGAAACTTTTATCCAAAATATTGGCTGATAGATTGGCAATGATATTACCCAAAATAATAGCTACACATCAGGCAGGGTTTATCAAGGGAAGATCGACGACTACAAACATTAGAAAGGTGATGCTTTTGATGGATATTTTGGGAAAGAGAACGAAATTGAAAGAAGGAAACCCAGCCATGATCACCCTGGATGCTGAAAAAGCGTTTGACAATGTCAGGTGGTCGTGGCTGGGTAAAGTTTTTGATTTGGTGGGTCTTACGGGTCCTTTTAGACACTATATACAGACTCTCTATAGTAATCCTAGAGCCTGTGTGAGTATTCCAGGCTTCCTGTCCGACTCCTTTACCCTCCAAAAGGGAACGAGGCAGGGATGCCCTTTATCCCCCCTTCTCTTTAATTTGGCCATAGAGCCTTTGGCACTATATCTGGAAGAATGTAATTCCTACGAAGGCTTCAAAGTAGGAGCCCAAGAGATTAAACTTTCATTATTTGCGGATGATGTCATTCTATATGTCCAACATCCCGAAAGAGATCTTTCAAACATCCTTTCAGATATAGAAATGATAGGCAAACAAACTGGATTTTCCCTCAATAAAAATTAATGCGAAATCCTGTTTATGGATTCGAGGAATGAGTTGCAGGGAAAACAACATCTTTGTGGCCTACCAATAAGGAAAGATAGTATTAAACATTTGGGAATACACTTAGCCAGAACACCTACACTGATATATAAACTGAACTTCTTGAAAAGGATAGAAAAGGAGTTGGCAAAATGGGTAGGATTACCGCTCTCACTGTTGGGACGTTGCCACTTACTAAAAATGGTTAGCTTTGCCAGACTGCTTTATCCCCTTCAGACTATCCCCATGCTGTTGAGACATACTGACATAGTTAGACTTAATAAAGCTTTTTCTAGATTTTTGTGGGGAGGAAAGAGGCCCCGTTTAGCATATGTAACATTGACCCAGTCCAAGCAAGAGGGAGGACTACAGCTCCCAGATGTTCGGGGATACAACTTAGCGTGTATCCTACGCAATGTCCTTGATTGGATCAGAGGCACCAGCAGATTCTCAGATATCGCTTTGGAGGGGGAGTGGGCCAGACCTTGGGATCTAGTAGCCTTATTACATACACCAATGTCTTTCCTGCCCCAAATCTGAAGAACACGGTGATTTATAAGGACACTATAGTAACGTGGAAGGAGGTCAGGAAAAAACTTAAGCTAGCATGGAGAATCTCGAAATTGCTTAACCCCTGGGGCTGTCCGTCTTTTCCTCTGGGACGCGAAAACTCCTTATTTAAAATATGGAGAGACAAGGGAATTAAGACGTTGGGGGACCTTATAAACCTAGAGGAAAAAAAGTGGATGACAGAGACAGAAGTCTTAAATACATATAATCTACCCAATTCCACATTTTACAATATCGTCAGTTGAAACATCATCTCCTATCACATTTGCGAGACATCTCTGGGGAAATTGAGAATTCTTTGTGGTCTGAACTGATATCCTTGAATAAAGATGAAGTATCTATTACTACTTTATATGCTAAATTAAAACAGGTCCTGAGGCCACAGAGAAAGAGGGGTCTATTTAATAAATGGCGTAAACATTTCACAGACCCGGAACTTCCACAGAAAATCCTTGAGGGGTGGGGCGTGGTCAGACAACATGTTTTTAACGAGAGATGGAAAGACACACAATTTAGGATCATGCACGGCACCATTCAGGGCTTCAACATCCCTCCCTCTAAAACTAAACTGACCAAACAGGAAAGATGGGTCCACTGCCCTAAATGCAAATCACCCATGACTGATCTGGAACACAGTTTATGGTCCTGCGCCAAGGTCCAAGAATATTGGAGAGCAATAGATATATGGGCAAGAGAGATTTGTGGAGATATAGGAGAGCTAGACCCGGTACGATGGATTTTTCATTATCACCCAACTTCTCACACGATAAGACAACCCCATACACTATGGCACTACATTGCGTTGGTAGCAAAGAGACTCTTACTCCAATACTGGCTCAATGACAGACCACCAGACCTTGCCCAATTGAAAACGACGTTACAACACACATTAGTACTTGAGTCCATAGATACGCTCCGCAATCCAAGCAAACTGGTCAAAAAATTCTTCTTTAAATGGAGACGTTTCATTGAAATAGAACTCACAGATATAGAAATTAAAAATTTCATGTTACCCTTTCGGTCATCATCATGGTATGCCTTGGAGGAGTTAGAGGGTACATTGGGCAAGCTAAGATGCTAGGAACAGGAGATGCAATAACTTTGATACTTTATTTATAATATCGTAAATGTTTTCTTTATTCATACAGATATTTACTAAATATATGTGGATAATTTCATATGGGGGGGGAAGAGGGAGGGATATGGGAACATTATAATGTACAAGTTGTTCACTATTGATTATAATCTAATGTTGTACACAGTCTTCTTCTATGTAAGATCCAATTGTATGGTACATTGCTACTTGATTCTGTACAAATATTTTTATGACTAAAACCTAATAAAAATGATGGTTCAAAAAAAAGAGGTGCGTGAGGGCTGGGATGAAAATGGAGGTGTGGCTGGGAATGAGGTGGGATGGGAGCGGGTCGTGGGCGCTGGTGGTGAGGTGTGATTTTGACAGGAGGGAGGAGAGTTGGTCTTCAGTTATGAGGGGGGAAGTGGCTAATGGAGGAGGAGGGCAGTGTAGGTGGGAAGGGGAGTTGTGGGGATAGTGGACCGAAGCTGTTTCTGATCTTGTCGATCTTCTCCTTGAAGAAGGTTGCAAAGTCTTCAGCAGACATGAGGGGAGAAGGGGGAGGAGCAGGCGGGCGAAGTAAGGAGTTGAAAGTTTTGAAGAGCTGTTTGGGGTTGCGGGACAGAGAGGTTATTAGGGATGAGAAGAACGCTTGCTTGGCAGTAGCAAGTGCCGTCTTGAAGTCAGTGATGGATTGCTTGAACAGAGCAAAGTGCTCGGAGGTGCGGGACTTTTTCCATCTCCTCTCGGCGACTCTGGACGCCCGTCTTAGGTTTTTAGTGAGGGTGGTGTGCCAGGGTTGCCTGTTAATGTGTGGAGCATGGAGAGTGAGGGGGGCGGCTAGGTCGAGACCGTTCGTTATTGTGGTGTTGTATAGGGTGGTGGCAATGTCAATGTCGTCAGTGGAGGGTATGTCGGTGAGAGGGAGGAAGGATTCAGAGAATAAAGGAAGATCAAGATCTTTTAGGTTTCGGCGAGGGTGATCAAGTTTGCGGAGAGGGGGTAGCGTGGCAGGGGAGGAGAGGGCGGAGAACGTCAAGAGATGTTGGTCAGACAGTGTGAGTTCCGAGGTTGTGAGGTTAGAGAGGGAGCAAAGGCGGGTAAAGATGAGGTCAAGCGTGTGGCCTTGTTCGTGGGTGGGAGAGGAGGACCATTGGGAGAGCCCTAGGGAAGTGGTCAGGGAAAGAAGGTTGGAGGCGGCTGGGCGGGGAGTGTCAATGGGGATATTGAAGTCGCCCATGATGATGGTGGGGATGTCAGTGGAGAGAAAGTAAAGTAGCCAGGTGGTGAAGTGGTCAAGGAAGGAGGCGATGGGTCTGGGGGGGCGGTAGATGATGGCTAGTTGGAGGTTGCAGGGGGAGAAGATTTGGACCGAGTGGACTTCGAAGGAGGGGACAGTGACGGTGGGGGGCGGGGGGATAGGGCTGAAGGCGCAGGAGTTGGACAGGAATATGCCGACTCCACCGCCGTGTTTGCCAGAGGGACGGGGGGTGTGGGACAGGCTGAGGCCGCCGTAGGATAGTGCAGCAGGAGAGGCCGTGTCGGAGGGGGTGAGCCAGGTGTCGGTGAGGCCAAGGAAAGGAATATCCTGGAGATAAAGAGTTCATGGATGTCAGGGAGTTTGTTGCACACTGAGCGGGCATTCCAGAGTGCGCTGGGTAGAATGGTAGGTGGGGCATGGGTTGGGGGAATGGGTCTGATGTTGGTGGGGATGCGAGGGCAGGTGGTGATGAGGTTGCGAGGGTTGGCAGTGGGTCGTGGGACCCATTGGAGGGAAATCCGTGACTCCCTCTCGAGACACTGGCCATTACTTCTTTCTGATGGGGATTTGGCAGTCGCTTTGACTAAAGTGTTGGCAATCACATGGAGACGCTCTAGGAATTTGAGAGATCTTTTGACATCCAGTCATTATATACTACCCCGTAATAAGTATTTATTTGGAGGCCGTGTTCCACCATGGAACATTTGTTCCCAGAAGTTTCAATTTTGAGAACTTTGACAGCTCAAAAAATTTCAAAATTGTCCATCACATCACCTGCAATACGGAGGCTATCCTTTATCATGCTACCTGCCCTTGTGGGCTAATTTATGTGGGTTTAACCTCTAGGGCTCTAAAGGAGAGAGCCAAGGAACATGTGAGGGATATAAGAAATGCTGCAGGTGAAACGGACTTGGCTAAGCTTGATAAGTTGAAAACGCTACAAAAGTATTTTTTGAAATTTCATGGTTCCAATCCCAGAGGTTTAACCTTTAGGGGTATTGATAGAGTTTATATGGGTGCAAGGCGTGGGGATGTACAGAGGCGCCTCCTTCAGAAAGAGACACGCTGGATGATTCTCTTGAATACCGTTTCACCACACGGACTAAACGAAGCAGTTAGTTTTAAATCTTTTTTTGTAATATAGTTACATTTTGGTTGTGGTTCTTGGTGGTCACTTTTAACTGTTTATTGTATGTTTATATGGTTTTAATTCTATTTTGTATGTTCTCTATATAGTCCCCCTGTATGCATTGGATATTCATTACTCCCTTCCATTTGTGGTCCTGATTCTCCTGCTTTGGATTCACTGAGAAGTATCTTCAAGCAAGTAATATGTGAGGAAAAAGAAGAATTATAAAGATTGACTCATCTGGATCTGGATTATTGTGTTGATTATAGAAAAAGATAGATTTATTTAATATATTCTTTCTATTTATGATGTTTATATAATGTCGAAGTGGGTGTGGTCTCCAATGTATTAACATGAAAGAGTGTTAGTATAGGTGTTTTAGTTGATTTTTCCTATGGGCTGGCATGGGTGGGCGCATAATTTTTTTTTTTTTTTTTTGTTCCAATAATTTTTGTTGAGGTTATGCAAAGCAAATACAATGACATAAACATAGACAAGAATACATAAACAAGAAAACAAAACAGCCAAGGGAAGTAGAGGGGAAGGGGGGGGGGGGTTTGGATGAGACAAGGACCACCAGGGACCTAAACGCAGATACCACATACATTGTGAACAATGGCAGAAATAGCGACATGAATAACTCCGTGAACAACCAGCGTCAAAAGTCTAATTCTCACACAATCGGAACTGCAGACGGGTGGGCCGCCCATCGTGCCCAGTCGTCTATCACCCTGTTTCTGGTGGCATTATCTAAAGCTAGGTGGTATTCATTGTGGAATATCACATTCAGACGATCCGTGACCTCGCAGCAGTTAAAACATTAGAAATCAGCGTTCTGGAGTCCCTGGAAAACAGATGGATCCCTACATGTAAGATAGCCAGCTGCGGCGACACCTGGACACGCGTGCCCATTACCGACCCCATCAAGCCAGAGATGACTGCCCAAAAGGGGGCCAGTCTGGGGCAGGACCACCACATGTGGGCCAGTGTACCTCTTTCTCCACAGCCCCTCCAGCATAGAGGGGATCGATCCCGGGAGAAGCACGCCAGGGTCACCGGAGGGTAATACCACCTCATATGAATTTTCTTCAGGATTTCCAGGTGATTAACACACCTGGAAGCTGCCTGTAAGACCCTCAGTCCCCTATACCAGTCTTCCTCCGGGGCCGTGAACCCCAGGTCTTCCTCCCATCTCCTCATGTAGCTTGGTTTATTGGGGAACAAGGCCGCAGTCAAATGTCTATACACTACCGACAGAGCTTTTTGTTTAGTGGGGGAAAAAAGGAACTTTTCTGGTCGTCATAATGGGAGACCCAGACAATGGGGTTTAGGGCTCTGCCCTCCGGAGGTCACACTAGGTACTACAAGTTTGTAGACACCGCCTCCTCCGCTTATAAACCCCCACCGTAGGAGACATCCTCAGTTTTAAACTTAGTGTGCTCGGAGGATCACGCTTTGCTTGCACTTCACTGCATTCTCACAGCTTACGTGATGGCGTATGAAGACAAGGTAAAATGGTCCCGCTCGGGACCCCCGACAGCCTCCCCGCTCACCCTCTGCGGAACACGCTGGTGGAGGTACCGGAGGGCTTTTAGCCTGGACACTTCAGTGTTCTCCCGGTACGCTGTCGCGCTCCTTTCCTTTCCATCCCTCCATGGAGGCTCTGGTAAGGGGGAGCCTGGAGCCTTGCACAGCTCCGCTCCGTCCAAGGCCTCCCTAAATGGTGCTTACAGACCGGACGGAGCCAGCCCAGTCCGAGGCCTCCCTAAATGGTGCTTACACTCCGGACTGGTGCTGTACCCCCGTCCGAGGCCTCCCTAAAGGTGCTTACAGACCGGACCGGCACTGAGGCACCTGGTGTGTCTCCTGTGTGCCTGGGGGTAGTGTCTGTCACTGTGGTGTCATGACACTCAGACCGCGCGGTTACCCTCGGGTCCGCGGTTCTGGCGGTGACCCTGTGCTGGGGTCTCCCTGGCTGACCGCCCTGTGTTTCACAGGGGCTGAGGCTGTAGACTGCGGGTGTTTTTATGTGTACATGCAGTCTGAGAGTGTGTGTGGTGATATTCACACTCTTTTCCCGCGCTGCGGGCTCCGGCACCTCCATTGCTGAGGCAGTCTGGAGGAGGAGGAGGCAGCCCTTATGGTGACACCACCGCTGGGCGTGTTGTGTGTTCTTCCCGCGTGTTCCTGGCTCCGCCCACATCTTCACTGTCGGCGGCCATCTTCTCCCTCACTTCCCGGCTGGGATCTGGCTGCAGCGCGTGTCTGCACTTGCAAGGGAGACCGGAACTCGCGGAGGTCACACACACACACCGCTTCCTCCTACCGCTTTACTGCGGTCGGTAAGCCACCGGGATTCCCGGTTTGTTTGTGAACTTTGGCTTATATTCCCCTCACTGTGGAGATGTCCTCAGTTGGGAAGCATGCTGCTAAGGCGGCGGTGGTCTCCATTGCCTGTGTTACATGCAACGGGACACTGGTGGAGGGGTCCTGCAATAACTGCGGACGCCCAGAGGCCCGGTCTGCTACTATTGAGTCTGCAAATCCGGGATTATACCCTGAGGTTCAGGTGATCCCAGGGCCATGGGAAACGCAGAATAAGATCAATGAATCTCTGCTGTCCCAGATGTCCTCCATGTCGCAAACCCTGGAGGCACTGCATAGGAGACTGGAGAACCCAGCTACTCCTCCTAGTTACCCCCGGGTGTCTCTTACTTCTGCTGTAAGACCCCCTAAGCGAGCCCGTGAGGCTTCTCCTGAGCTCCAGACTCTCTCTGAGGAGGAGCGTTCCTCTGATGGTGAGGAAGATGATGGGGGTTCTACTCTTGGGTCTATGTCTGAACCTCCAGATGGGGTGGAGGATCTGGTGTCCTCCATCAATGAGACATTGCGTCTTGTCACTCCTCCTGAGGAGGTGACTGTACACCCCAAGGAGATATACCAATGGCTGCGGCCAGAGGCTAGACCAAGTGGCTCCTTCATGGACCACACTAATTTCGGAAGGGTGATTAAAGCTCCCAGGTTGCATCCTGGGCGGCGTTATGTCCGTAAAACTAAGGACAATCGCTTTCCCTTTCCCCAGGAGGCGCTCCAGGAATGGTCGCAGTCTCCCAAGGTGGATGCTTCCATGACTAGGATTGCTGCACGCTCCTTGTTTTCTGCCTCTGATAGCTCCTCGTTGAAGGATGCTACTGATAGACAGGTCGAGCAACTCGCCAAGTCTTCCTATGAGGCTGTGGGGTCTTCGTTTGCCCCTAATTTTGCCGCGGTCTGGACCCTACAAGCGATTACTATCTGTTTGGATGGTATCACTGATCTAGCTAGGTCCAGTCCAGAGGTCCTGGCTCTCACTGAGAGAGCAAGGGCCTATGCGGACTATGCCAGGACGGCATCTTTGGAAACTGCCACTCGCTCTGCTGTGGCCTCGGCCAATGCAATTGCGATCCGCAGGCTGTTGTGGCTGCGTCTTTGGGACTCAGATGCCACATCTAAAAAGATTTTACAAAATCTTCCGTTCGCTGGTGACAGGCTTTTTGGCACCGAACTGGACAAATTGATAAAGGATTCTGCTGAGTCTAAGATCCCGCAGAATAAGCCTAAGCCACGGTACACCGTGAAAAGGAACCCTAAGCAGTGGTCCTTTCGCTCCGGTTCACAGTCATCAACGGCGTCCACTCGCTCAGACCGAGGGGGCAAGCCTGCTACTCAGTGGCGTTCCAAGAGTCGTCAGAAGAAGCCGGCGGGGGCAGCGGCTGCCACCCCCAAGCCCGCCTCGACATGACTCGCTCTCTCATCCTGCCTCCCCACAGGTGGGGGGCCGCCTGTCCCGCTTTCAGGACAAGTGGCTTCTTCACATTCAAGATCAGTGGGTTCGAGACGTGGTCTCAAGAGGTTACAGGATAGAGCTGACGTCACAACCAATACCCCGATTCCATCGGTCGGTTCCATCTCCAGAAAAGGCTCAGGCTTTTCACCTGGTGTTGGAGGGACTCCGCAGAGACGGAGTGGTGGTCCCGGTGCCCACGGAAGAGAGGTTCAGGGGTTTTTACTCCAACCTCTTTATTGTCCCAAAGAAGGACGGCTCTTTTCGCCCGGTGTTGGACCTCAAGTTGTTCAACCGTCACGTGTTGGTTCGGAAGTTCCGCATGGAATCCCTGCGCTCAGTGATCGCGGCTGTGTCACAGGGAGACTTCCTAGCGTCCATCGATATCAGGGACGCTTACCTTCACGTCCCCATTGCACCAGCTCATCAGCGCTGGTTGAGATTCGCAGTGGGGGAAGAGCACTTCCAATTTGTGGCACTGCCATTCGGGCTAGCCTCAGCACCACGGGTGTTCACAAAGGTGATGGCCTCCATGATGGCTCTCCTGCATGCGCAGGGTCACGCCGTCATACCCTATTTGGACGACCTGTTGGTCAGGGCGCCATCGGAAGACCTTTGTCGGGTGAGCCTGGAGGTGACCATGAAGTCCCTGGAACAGTTCGGGTGGCTTATCAACATTCAAAAGTCGACCCTGGTTCCGACCCAGTCATTGACATATCTGGGCATGGACTTCCACACGGACTCGGCCCTGGTGTCCCTACCTCAAGCCAAGCAGCTTGCGATCCAATCAGGAGTGCAGAATGTCCTCCTGTCTCCACAGTCATCCCTACGGGTATTGATGAGACTGGTGGGTCGCATGGTAGCGGCGATAGAGGCGGTGCCGTTCGCACAGTTTCGCCTCCGTCCTCTCCAGCTGGAGATTCTTCGCAGATGGGACAAGAGGACGATCTCTCTGAATCGGCTGGTGACACTGTCACAACCAACCAGGGACTCTCTACAGTGGTGGCTCCAGCCACATCACCTGTCACGGGGCCGGTCCTTCCTAAAACCGTCATGGTTAGTGGTGACCACCGACGCCAGTCTGAAGGGCTGGGGGGCGGTGTTCTTGCACCACAGGGCTCAAGGCCTCTGGACTCAGTCGGAGTCGGCGTTGCAGATCAACGTGCTGGAGATCAAGGCGGTCTATCTGGCGCTACTGGCGTTTCAGAAATTCCTGTCAGGACAGCCCATTCGGGTTCAGTCCGACAATGCGACGGCCGTCGCCTATATAAATCATCAGGGAGGGACCAGAAGTGCTCAGGCCCTCGCCGAAGTCCACCGCATTCTACTCTGGGTGGAGGAAAACGGCTGCCTGATCTCCGCAGTTCACATCCCAGGGGTCGAGAACTGGGAGGCCGACTATCTGAGCCGACAGGGGATGGACGCCGGAGAGTGGTCCCTACATCCAGACGTCTTCAGGGACATCTGCGGCAGGTGGGGCACTCCGGACGTGGATCTGATGGCCTCACGGCTGAATCATCAGGTGCCCCAATACATGGCGAGATCTTGGGATCCCCAGTCTCTGGGGGCGGACGCCCTGATCCTGAGCTGGTCCAGCTTTCAGCTGCCATATGTGTTTCCGCCTCTGGCTCTGATTCCCAGGGTCCTGTGGAAGATCAGGACAGACTGCAGAGTGGCCATTCTAGTGGCTCCAGATTGGCCCAGGAGGTCTTGGTACCCGGACCTGTGGCAACTGTCAGGCGGACACAGGTGGGCTCTTCCAGAACGCGCAGATCTACTCGCGCAAGGCCCATTCTTCCACCTCAATTCCAGGGCCCTCAGATTGACTGCATGGCTCTTGAGGCCTGGCTGCTGACATCCAGAGGTTTCTCTCCTACAGTGGTTGCCACTATGAATCGGGCAAGGAAACCTGTTTCCAGGAAGATATACCACAGAACGTGGAAAATCTTTTTTACCTGGTGTGCCTCTGGTGGCCGCTCTCCGTGGCCTTTGTCTATCCCGACATTGTTGGCCTTCCTACAGTCGGGGTTGGAGTTGGGATTATCCCTTGGCTCTCTGAAAGGTCAAGTATCAGCACTTTCAGTGTTGTTTGACAGGCGCTTGGCGCTCCTCCCGAAGGTACGTCAATTTCTGCAGGGGGTGTCTCGGGTGGTCCCGCCCTATAGACGACCTCTGGACCCCTGGGACCTAAACATGGTCCTGGCGGCACTGCAGAAACCGCCGTTTGAGCCACTGAGAGACGTCTCTCTCTCTCGTCTGTCCCAGAAGGTGGTCTTTCTGGTGGCGATTACGTCTCTGAGACGGGTCTCAGAATTGGCTGCACTTTCGTGCAAGTCTCCCTTTCTGGTGGTTCACCAAGACAAGGTGGTGTTGCGCCCACGGCCTGAATTTCTGCCGAAGGTGGTTTCAACGTTTCACCTAAACCAGGAGATTGTTCTTCCATCATTTTGCCCCGCTCCCGTTCATCAGGTTGAGCGCGACCTCCATACTCTGGATCTCGTGAGAGCTGTACGCATTTATGTGTCCAGGACCGCCTCCTTTAGGAGTTCGGATTCCTTATTTGTCCTCACAATGGGTCGCTGTAAGGGGGCCGCGGCTTCGAAGTCGACCTTGGCCAGATGGATCAAGGCTCCCATTCAGGAGGCGTACCGGTCTTCTGGTTTGCCTCTCCCGGTGGGTTTGAAGGCACACTCTACGAGAGCTGTAGGTGCCTCCTGGGCCTTGCGACATCGAGCTTCTGCTCTACAGGTGTGTCAGGCGGCCACTTGGTCCAGCCTGCACACTTTCTCTAAGCACTATATGGTGCATGCCCATGCCTCTGCGGATGCGAGTTTGGGCAGGCGGGTTCTCCAGGCGGCGGTTGCCCACCTTTAGAGGGAACCATGTGTTATCCGTCTTGTTGAGGAACTCTTCCCGCCCTGGGGTATTGCTTTAGGACATCCCCATTGTCTGGGTCTCCCATTATGACGACCAGAAAAAAGAGAATTTTGTTTACGTACCGTAAATTCTTTTTTCTTTAGTCATCAATGGGAGACCCAGCACCCACCCAGTTGTTCCGTTGCATATTTTGCACTGGTTCTGTTCTCTGTTGAGACAGTGTTTGCCGGGTTGTTGAACCGTCTGTGCACGGCATTCTTCCCGATGTTTCGGGTGTGGTTTAATTTCTCCTCGCAGCTTATGGACTAAACTGAGGATGTCTCCTACGGTGGGGGTTTATAAGCGGAGGAGGCGGTGTCTACAAACTTGTAGTACCTAGTGTGACCTCCGGAGGGCAGAGCCCTAAACCCCATTGTCTGGGTCTCCCATTGATGACTAAAGAAAAAAGAATTTACGGTACGTAAACAAAATTCTCTTTTTTGAAAATGGGAGACCTCAGGGGGAGGGCGGGCCCCCCAAGTCCCCCCCAAGAGAGCTAAAGAAATGTGAGATCTGCGCATATTGGTAGAAAGTCCTCTCTATACCCGGAAATCTCGCACAAAGTCTCAAAGGGGCTGAGACAACCCGACTCAAGGAGGTCCGCTCAGTTGCGTATCCCCACCCGCGTCCAAGGACCAATGTTCAGGAAGGGGATATGAAAAGGCAAAGCCCTAATGTCTATATCCTTAGGGGATAACGAGATCTGCTTCCCAACCTCTTCCCTCCACGTTCGCAAGAGTGAGACCATCGTGGGGAGCTGCAGGGACACTCTCGTAGGGGCCAAACACTCCGCCTCCAAAAGATGGCGCAGAGAACCAGTCCCAAGGAGAGCGGACTCGAGGCCCACCCAGCCCCCAGTGCCCCTCGCCATCCACCAAAGCTTGGCCTCTTGAAGCAGTGTAGCTCTGTAGTACGCCGACAAATTAGGAACTCCCATTCCCCCTTGACTGTAAGGCTGGACACTGCTGGAAGAAGGTTCTTGAGGAACCGAAACGTTCAGTTCATATGGGCCAATAAAGAAAGGCATGACGTGCAATATGGAGTGCTGTCCGATTTTTTGGTAACTATACATGACTAAGGCAGATACATGATATTCCCTGATACTCTGGCTCTTCGGCCTGCCCAGATGTATGCATGCACGGCTCGTTGCAAGCGCGTTAGTAGGTTGGAGGGAATAGACAGAGGCAGATTGCGAAAGAGATATAGAACTTTCGGGAGGAGGAACATTTTAAAAGCATGAATGCGCGCCACACACGACAGGGCTGGCAGGGGGTGAGTGTTTGTTTCTCTGCGCAGGGAGGCCAGGAGAGCATCCACATTAACTGACACTATCCAGTGAGTGTTTGTTAGGGTGATCCCGAGGTACGGAACACCCTCCTCCCTACAAACGAAGGGAAACTTCCGACGCAGTCTGGCAGCAAGCGGGCCCGGGACACCGATGGGGAAAATCAACGATTTATAATATGATAATTTGGTGAACAGGGCCAGGGCGTCCATCACCGCCAACAGGGAGGTCTCTTAAGTCAGTGCAAGCTATAATAATATCATCGGCGTAGAGCCCGATTTTATGGAATATCTCACCGACGGAAAACCCAGTTATAGCCGGGTTTGATCTAATAGATTCCGCCAGAGGTTCGATTATCAAGGAAAAGATAATAGGAGACAGGGGACAACCCCGGCGGGTACCGTTGGTCAGAGAAAAGGCCGAGGAGAGAAATCCGGAGGAGAGCACTCTGGCGTTCGGGTTGGAGTACAAGGCCAAAATGGCCGAGAGAACAGGGCCCCGAAACCCAAATTTCTCTAGGACAGAGGCCAGTTATCCCCAGTGCATCCTATCAAACGCCTTCTCAGGGGGGCGTGTCCTGCAGCCTATGGCGATAGACGCATACTAGAGGGGCTCTCCCGGTCTTCCCTCCTTAACGGCGCCTGAACAGCACTTACATCACTCCATCTCATTCCAGAATCTGGGGGCTACAAACCGGAGCTTACTGGCGAGGTGAGGAGCTGACTGTTGGTCCCGGACGGGATTTCCGGCCCCCCTGGAAGCTGCGGAGGTTCCCTCCCCCACACCACGAGGTTGAACTACGGCGGGAGCCCCTTGTCTCCCTGCTACTTGCCAGAAGCTGGCTCCCTTCCTGCATCGTCCGGGAGGCGTCTGGAAAGCGGAGAGACCGGGCGGTGCTGAGCGGCGGGGATCTTGGGTCGCCCGCGGGCTGCTGAGGTGAGGCGGTGCAGCGGGGAAGATCTGGCGGGTGGAGGAGGACGCCAGCCTGCCGTTCACTACTAGGATTGCCGCCTTGTGGAAGACAGGTGATTTCCCAGACCCCTGGCGTGCACGTGAATACTGTCTGTTAACCCCGTATGCCTGGTCTGGAGGACTGATTACATAGGGAGGCAGATTTGTGCAGCTATTAACTCCCTAATCCCGTGTTTAGAGGGAGACTGTCATCGGTCCATATCCACATACATAAAGTGGTGCACTATTCCACAATAACTGAGATATATGATAACTGACTGTTGTACTGACTTCCAGTGCCCCAGTGAAACCAGCACATTCCACAGACCAAAACAATCTCACATAGAGATTTTGTTATAAATCTACTGGCACGGACCTACAATCTTTCTAGTATATAGACTTTCAGCCAAGTCTGGCAATGTCCAGGTCCTCCTCCCGTAAACGCATCAAAGATCCCAAGGTAACTGATTTTTTTGTGGCGGAGGGTCAACGCACACCTGCCTCCAAAATGGCGCAGGGCCCTCAGAGCTCTCAGCGGTCTCCTCATTCGGGTCCTCGATCCCCTGGGGGAGCCGATGGCGCAACCAGGGGGGAACGGGATGACTCTCCAGTGACAAAGACATATCTTAAGTCCCTACTGGGTTCTATGCAATAAACCTGGTTCGAAGACATGAAGGGTCTTGTGCGTGAAATACGAGACGATTTAGTGGCGGTAGCAGTGTGAAGGATGGATTATATCTTATCTATTAATCTTAGCTTTTATACTCATATAGTATTAAATGAAACAATAAGTTTTTTCTGTATTCAGGTACGTATCCAACATCTTCTCTCTTTCTCTTCTTTTTCTCTTCTCTCTTTGTCTCTCTTCCCCATCTATTTCTTTCTCTCTTTCTTTCCCACTATGAATCTGTGAACAAGGAGCTGTTTTGTAAACAAAGTGTCTCTTTAGATGTGTATGCTGGAAAGAAGATATAGCTGTGCAGAAGTTGCCTTGAAAATGGACAAGCTGATTGGTCCTCACTGTGCCTACACCAGATTGTACCATGGGAAGCTAGAGATATTCTGCATACCAGAGGCCAAGAGAAGACATCATGACGTGATGAAGGATGGATTCAGCACAGAAGACAAAAGACTAATTATTACTAACAGAGATAGATGTATTAGCCTAACCCCACCTAACTCCCATCTAATCCCACCTGTCCTGGCCATTTCACGCCTAGTCTTTAGAGTATAAAATGCTGTGTACCCGGAAATAAAGGGCAGTTGCTGTGACCATTGCCATTGCTTAATAAAGCAACGCACATATTATAAGTTTGAACCGGACTCTCAGTCTGATTTACTCTTATCTGGTACCATATGTTCATAGTCTAATCTGGGATGACTGGCGAGGGAGTGGAACAGTAAATTTGAACCCGACAGCAGACCGGACCGCTCATCTAGAATCCAAAATGGCGGAGTACTCATCAGCCCACAACGATCTTACTGACCGTTATTCTGCCTTGGACCGGGAGATGGGGTCAGTTAACATGACAATTTGTCATCTAGAGGACAAGTTACGTCGAAATAACTTCAAATTAAGGGGCTTATCAGAATCAGTGGAAGACTCGGATCTTCTTGCAACGGTCACTGAGTTCCTAACCACTATCCTACCTGGCGTACTTTGCGAAAACCTAGCAATTTAAAAGGCATATAGGATCCCAAGCCTAATCGCCTCCCTAAAGACATACCGAGAGACGTTTGGTACTCCTGATCCGCCCCGGTATCAGAGACACTCTTCTACAGGCCATGAGGAGAACCTCAAAACTGCCGGATCCATTTGGAGGTCTATCAGTGTACCCTGACCTCTCCCCCGGGACTCTCGCGCCGCAGGGAATTCGGCTCATGCTGTCAGATACTCCGGGACAAGAACATTGTGTACTCCTGGGGATCTCCTGTCTCCCTGAACTTTAGATACAAAGGCACCAAACATTCCTTTGCTTATCCATCATTACGCAAGGCATTGAAGTCCTGGAACTTGGCGTCACCCTTCACACCTTCACACCCTTTACACCCGTCACACCTTCCCTCACCCATCTCTGACCGCGGACATGGTGCTCCTGGTCCTACTCCTAGCCCTGCAAAAGACGCAACTTGAAGGAGTGCGTGACTGTGACCAAGTGGGATGACCAAAACTGATCCCTTTTCTGTTCCTTTTTTTTTCTAAAATCCTAATCTGTTCCATATGGAACTTAGGTCCAGCCCCCAGGGTGTTTTTTTGTGCACTCTGCTACTGTTTGTAGATTCTCCACGACGAGACTCTACGCTTGTTTGATTTTACTATTTTTTTTGCCTATTAGTGTTGATTTGTGTGTTGTCTTCCTCGCCTTTCCTTCCCCCCTCTTCCCTTACAATTGCCCCTTTGCACTGTTACACTGTTGATTGATTGTTCATAGAAGAGGCGCTCGGCCACGCTTGTCATGAGTGTCTCGGTGGTATCCGTTAACGTTAACGGCCTGAACTCGCCCATCAAAAGATCATTGACGTGGCGCCAACTTCTAAAGACGAACAGTGAGGTAATATGCCTGCAAGAAACTCGCCTTCTCCCGCAAGATGAACATAGAATGGGCTCGACTCATTACCCTTACCAATTTTATGCCAGCGGGGAGGTGAAAAGGGCTGGAGTGGGGGTTTTGATTTCTAGATCTGTATCCTTTGCTCTGGACAGGGTGATTAGGGATCCTAAAGGCCGGTATATCATTGTACTATGCTCCATCAATCAGGTTCCTTTCACCATAGTTTCACTATATGGTCCGAATGTGGGTCAACTTAAATTCTTGAGGAAATTCTTCGACATTCTCGATTCTGCTGCGGGTCGAAACAGGGTGATAGCCAGGGATTTTAACATCCCAATGTCCAAGACGCTGGATTGTACGAGTCCAGCGTTTTCCAGATCAGAGATGTGTTCTCTGATAGAATCCCAGCATCTACACAACATCTGGCGATATTTACATGGGACAGAAAAAGACTACACATATCTGTCCCCCAGGTTTCGTTCCTTTAGCAGAATTGATTATATATTAGTCGATGACTCTCTGCTCCCACATTGCTTATCAGCTGACATTGGAAACATAACCTGGACAGACCATGCTCCTGTTTTCTATCCGAATAGCAGATACCCAGGCCATTCGTCCCCCTGGTAGATGGAGACTAAATGAGTACCTCCTCACAGACCCCACCACCTCTGAAAAGCTTTCGAGTCACCTAGTGGAATACTTTAACTATAATGACACAAAAGATGTGACGGACGATGTGCTGTGGTTTGCCCATAAGGCGGTGACCCGTGGCTTTCTTGTTAAAGTTTCGGCTATGTTCAGAAAGAAGCACCAGGCAGAGATGTTGGAGGCAACTGAGCGTCTACGGTTGCTGGAAAACCAAAATAAATCGGCCTCCACTCCCAAGGGTCTGGCGGAAATAACCAAGGCCAGGTACGACCTGAGGTCGTTAATGCTGGTAAAGGTGGGAAAAAAAAACTTAAGTCTAGAGCCAAGTACTATGCCATGGGAGACAGGGCGGCAGCGCTTCTGGCTAAAAGAGTCAGACTCGCTCAAATCCGCTCCAAGATCCCCTTTTTGCTTAAAAAAAATGGATCTAGGGTGACCAACCCTATTGACATTACATCTGAATTTGGCAGTTTTTACTCCTCATTATACAATTTAAATTCTGACCCTCACTCTCCTCAACCCTCCCCAGCAACTATAAACAAGTTCCTGGATAGGGCCGCTCTGCCCAAGGTGACAGCTGAACAATTAAAAGTTCTAAATGCCCCTCTTTCCTTAACTGAAGTCCAATCGGCTATTACACAGGCTTCTAAACGTTCTGCCCCTGGCCCGGATGGGTTTACGTACCCTTACTACTCGGAATTTTCCTCCATCTTAGCTCCCTATCTACTCCGTCTTTTTTCTCATTGGCAGACTGCAGGTTCAATCAAAAAGGAGGGTCTGGAGGCCACAATAGTCACCCTTCCGAAACCGGGAAGCCATTGACTTCCCCGGGTGACTATAGGCCAATAGCCCTCCTGAATTGTGACGTCAAACTTTACGCGAGAATTTGGGCAACCAGGCTACAGGAGGTTCTCCCGTCACTGGTGGACCCGGACCAGGTGGGATTTGTCCCAGGCCGTCAAACCAGGGATGGAAACCGTAGAGTTGTGGACCTCCTGGACGTGGTAGAGAGGGGCGGCATCCCCAGTGCATTCTTGTCACTAGATGCGGAAAAGGCCTTTGATAGAGTGCACTGGGGATACGTGACTGAGGTTCTCTGAAGATTCGGCTTGAGGGAACCTGTGGAAGGGGCTATCGCAGCCCTATACTCATCTCCCTCTGTCTCGGTCCTTGCCTCAGGCTTCTTATCGCCCTCTTTCAACATATCAAATGGCACCCGCCAGGGATGTCCGCTCTCTCCGGTGATCTTTGCCTTGGTGATGGAGCCGCTGGCCTCTATAATCAGACTCAATGGAAACATCTCTGGGGTGCAAATGGGGGACAGGTCCTATAAAATAGGCCTTTATGCAGATGACGTGATTGTAACCTGTACGTCTGTCGAACGCTCTCTGCCTGAATTTCTCTCCACCTTGACTGACTTTTCCAACGCCTCACTCTATCTAAATCTTCTATATTCCCTCTGAACTTGCCACCTGTGATTTCGGTTCGTCTTCAAGCCACCTATCCATTTAAATGGGCCCCCTCAGGCTTCACATACCTAGGGATACAAATAACCCACATGCATAAAATTGTCCAACTCAACAACGATCTCCTGCTCTTCCAGGTTGTGTTGGAAGGGATGTGGTCAGATAGGCTCCCTAGTACATGTGTGGTGGGAATGCCCGAAACTACAAAGGTTCTGGTCGGCTGTGCAGGAGGTATTAACAAAGGTGACGGGTCTCCCGATCACCCTAATTGGTCAAATGGCATTACTGGGGATGGGTATTGCAGAAATTCCGAAGCTGTACCAACCCATAGTTAATAATGTCTTGATAGCTGGCAGACAATGCATCACCAGACACTGGAAGCTCCCCCCAACACCCTCCATGTCGGAATTGGTAACTCAACTAGACATGCACTACAATTATGAATTATTCTTGCGCATGATCTTTCCAGAATGAACAGAATTTTGACATGGTGGGACCAATGGATTTCCTCTGTTTTACCATGTACCGCACTAACAGCAGTTACCTGACTAGTCTCTGAGATACCGGCTATCCCTCTCCATACACCTGCGCACAGAGGTGGCACCCCCTTCTTTCCTTCCCCCCCTAATCCCTATGTGTTGTCTTTCCAAATGTTAAAAGTATTGGTTGTATATGGTTACTCTGACATAATCTCAATAAAAAGTAATGGTTCAAAAAAAAAAAAAACGCCTTCTCAGCGTCAAGTGACAGGAGGGCACTGGGGACCCCAGCCCTTTCAGCCACACTAATCAAATCCATAAAGCGCCTCGTGCCGTCCTTCGTCTGCCTCCCGCTCACAAAGCCCACCTGATCCACATGCAGCAGCGACGGGGTGACTCTCTGGAGTCGGCATGCCAGGAGTTTTGAGAACACCTTCACGTCGCAGTTGAGCAGTGAAATCGGACGGTAGCTACCAGGGTCGTCCGGGGGTTTCCCCTGCTTTGGAATAGTGACAATAGACGCCGCGAGGGCACAGGGGAAGATGGTACCCTCTCCCTGCCAGAAATTGCACACCCTCATGAGGAAGGGAGTCAACAAGCGGGCGAATGTACGGTAATAATCGTTGGGGAGACCGTCTGGGCCCGGGGCGGAGTGGTGTTTAGTGGAAGAGATAACCCGTAAGATTTCAGCGTCCGTTATAGGGGACTTCAGGTCGTCCAGTAGCTCCGGAGACAAGCGGGGAAGCCGCAAGTCGCCCAGGAACCTCTGGAAGTTGAGCCCGGTGCCGAAGGGTCATCTTTAATGTTAGAGTTGAGAGTAGTAGTGTGCGAAAGCATCTGCGATCTTGATGGGGTTAGAGCGAAGCCGAGATAGAGGATATCTTTTCTTAATGCACTTGGCCAGAAGGGCCCCGGCCCGATCTCCTGCTGAGTAGAGGGACAGCCTCGACCTGCGGAGGCATTTCTCATGCTGCGACAGCAGAAATGCCCGCAACTGTGTCCTAACAGCAAACAGCTGCTGACTCACTACGGGAGAGGGGGTCGTTTTGCGGATCTCCTCCAGGTCTTGGAGGCGGGCCAAGAGTTCCTCTCTGTGCCTTTCTCTCTCCCTTTTGAGACAGGAGGCCTGTTGGATAAACAGTCCTCTAACATACACCTTATGGGCCAGCCACATCGTCTCGTCAGAGACCTCCCCGTTATCATTATGGAGAAAATAGTCAGAGAGCGCACGTTCTATGTCTGTAACTATCTGCTCACATGATAAGAGGTCTGGGTTGAGCCTCCAGGAGTAGGGTGCCTGAGGTCTGCCCACCAGGGAGAGGGACAGGGAGGTAGGAGTGTGGTCGGACCACGTAATGAGTCCCACATCCGCTTTGGTACAGACAGGCAGGGTCCCACTATCCACCAAGAAAAAATCGATGCGCGAGTAGGACCTATGCCTGTTAGAGTAGAACGTATAGTCCCGCTCCCCGGCGTGCAGGTACCTCCAGATGTCATGCAGGTGTAAAGACCTGCATAGGCGACCCAATTCCCCCCTGGCAACAGCCCGACCCGCCGAGGAATCCGAGTGGTGGGACATTACAGCATTAAAATCCCCAGCCATTACCAGCATACCCCTAGAATGTTTCTCTACCAGTTTCATAAGAGCGGAAAAACTTGATCTGAAAAGCGTTTGGCGTGTATAGGGTCACTAGAGTAAATAGCAAGTCATACATTTTACATACGAGGATTAGAAACCTTCCAGCAGGATCTGCCACAGATTCCAGAAGCTGAAAAGGAATCGACGATCTAATAAAGATCCCCACCCCCGCCTTCTTCTCATCGCTGTTAGCAAAGTAGGATTTGCCGTAGAGGCGGTGGTGGACTCTAAAGTTATCTGCCTGTAGCAGGTGAGTTTCTTGAATACATAGAACGTCCGCTCCGCTCCTGCGGGCTTCAGACCAGAAGAGAACGTTTCACAGGAGAGTTCAGACCGTTCACGTTCATTGAAAATAGTTTAAGGCTCATGGTGGATTGTAGGGGGAGCCTAGATAGTCTCAAATCTCACCAGGGAAAAGTCCAGGACAGGAAGAGGGAGACCCAAGGGGTCGAGACAGGGGGTAATAACAACAAAACATCCATGTAAACTGTAGGGTCAGACTGGAGTCTGCTGTGGGGGAGGCAGAGGCCCCGCGGACGAGCACCCTGGGGCCCCCATCTCGCCAGGGCAACCAACAGGAGAACAGTACTCACGAAACCCAACAGGACAGGGTGCGACATCCCAGTCACGTATACGACTCAAGTGTCTTATCATGTGTCAGCGAGCAGTATCCCACTCCGGATCATTCCTTTGCTCAGCCGGGGAAGCAGGTTTCCTCTTGGCCTGGGAATCAGTGGAACCAGCAAGACCCCAGGCTTTCAGAGCTTTATCCAGCAGCTTGGGGAGGTGAAGATATGGTGATCCCCCTTGTACACAAATCGGACTCGCACTGGAGTGCCCCAGCTGTACATAGGACCGAATTCCTTCCGTTTCGCCAGAGTGCCCACAGAGAGGTCAGGGTAGGCTGAGACGTTGGTTAAGGCGCCGGGCAGCTCCGGATTCCCTCGCAGGGCAAGCATGAGTCTGACCGAGGGCAGGCACACCAGGACATCTCTCGGCAGCGCAGGGTTCACATGGGATGGTTTGGGGATCCTGTGTATGCGATCCGGTTTCACCAGAGCAGGAGCAGTGCCAGGGAGGACATACAGAATGAGGCTGGAGAGGAGATCAGGCAGTGCAGAATCAGCCACATCCTCAGGAATCTCCCTCAGCTTAAAGGGATCCTGTCACCCCCAAAACACCTCAAAACCTATTAAAAGCTGTCCCTACAGCATAGTAACACTTACCCTACACTCCTTTTACCTCCTAAAAGCACCAAGTGAAATAGGAGAAAAATATTATTATAGTACCTCATTATGGATGATAATGAGTGACTATGCTATTCATAGTCACTCATCCAGGCTCTCCCACTGCATGATATCACGCCTCCATAGGCGTGATCTTGGAATCTGATTAAAATGCGCGCCTCCCCGCCGCTCTCCTGTGTCTCGGCCGGCCTGTAGTGGGGCTCGGTGACGCGATACGCGTCATTTCCGGCGCCGGGTGACGTATACACCCGCGCCGCTCTGTTAGCTTCAAAACGCGCACTGCGCATGTGCGTGCGCATGCGCAGTGCGCGTTTTGAAGCTAACAGAGCGGCACGGGTGTATACGTCACCCGGCGCCGGAAATGAAGCGTATCGCGTCACCGAGCCCCACTACAGGCCGGCCGAGACACAGGAGAGCGGCGGGGAGGCGCGCATTTTAATCAGATTCCAAGATCACGCCTATGGAGGCGTGATATCATGCAGTGGGAGAGCCTGGATGAGTGACTATGAATAGCATAGTCACTCATTATCATCCATAATGAGGTACTATAATAACATTTTTCTATTTCACTTGGTGCTTTTAGGAGGTAAAAGGAGTGTAGGGTAAGTGTTACTATGCTGTAGGGACAGCTTTTAATAGGTTTTGAGGTGTTTTGGGGGTGACAGGATCCCTTTAATGTTTGCCCTCCTGCTCCTGTCCTCCATCTCCCAGAGTTTAGCCTGCTGAGCCTCAAACTTCCTCTCCATAGAATCGAAGATGTCAGCCAGGGAATTGTGGGCTGAGGCAAACTGAGCCATCTTCTTCTCCAGATGGCCAGTACGCACCCCGAGGTCTGCTACCTCCTTCTTAATATCTCCTAGTATATTTTGGAGATCTTCATGCATTGTCACCCTAAATGAGGATAGAAGTCTCTGCATAGTGCGCTCTGTAGGTGGTGCATCTATGCCTGTTGCATGCTCCTGCTCCCCCCTCCCCCCTCCACTAGAACATGAGGAGAGAGAGCAGGGCCTCTACTCTGGTGCCATCTTAGCCTTAGAGGGAGGGGGGCCCCTGTGGAAATAGTCCGTGACCCTGGGGGTACCTGGCTGTGATTTCGAGCTCCGAGGCATCTTGGGGTTCCAGGGGTGTTGCACCGTTCTCTGGGATCGATTGCAGGCCGGGTGAGAAGTGCTGGGAGCTGCTGTGAGTCTGTGACCAGGGAGCCCTGAAGTTATGCAGCTGCTTCCATGAAGGTCGAAGCCACGCCCCCGGCGCATACTTTTTGAAGGGCATAGCTTAGAAGGACTTATTGACGTGGGGCGATATATACAATCAGGATAGTGCTAATTGGCCAGGTGGTCTGGTTTGGATCAGATAGTGTTAATTTGGTCCTGTATCTGGCCTTCTTGTGCCCTTGTGTCGGCATTGCTGCTGGGGCATCTAAACCTTATTTAAACCTTATTTTCAGCAATACTTCTGGGCCTTATTTAAATACATTGTGGTCACGTTATAAGGTGTAACAAATAAGGATAGATATAATTGTTTATTCAATTCTTAGTCTGTATTAGATATGTTGGTTGTACCCTCTCTCTCTTTTTTGTTCCTCCTATGTGTCCCCATCACTTCAGCGCTCTGATGGCTGTGCGCTCTGGACGCATGCGCTGTGCCCTGCTCGTCGTGCCTCGCTGCGGTGCGTTGCCGTGGTGACGCGTCGGATGACGTTGTCCCTCCACCGCGTCACTTCTGGCGCACGCTGGGCGAGGCTTGATGATGCGGAGCCCATCATGCCCCACGAGCGCATCCGATTGGCCATAACTACATGTCTGATAGCGCCGGCGTCTATTATTGTTTGTAGGCGCCCACTGATTGGCCGCAATAGCGTGATGACATTTCCGGCACATGTCTGCCATGTGTGTTTATGCAGCTCGGGACCAGCACCATATTATTGATATATTACTGATAGACCTCCCCAAACGTGTCAGTAATCTATTAAAGGGAACATTGCATCATTCTAAGCCAGCCTCCTGACGAAGCCTGAACAGGAGAAACACGTGTCGAGGCAGGGGTGTGTTGCATTCTGATTCAACATGTCACAAGGTAATGATTAATAAGATGTTATAGTGCTTTATATGTCAGTGTGGGTTTTAGGTTTACCCTAAATTTGGAGATCTGAGTTGTTACATTGTATACCTGGATGGGCTGATACCCTTAATAACTATTGTAATTGCCCTATACCTAATGTGACTGACATTTCTGATGTTTGTGCACTCTAGCCCCATTAGTATGGGGTTACATTTGTGACTGATGTGACTGATAATTTGATGCTGTATGCACTTTAGCTCCATTTAGTGTGGAGGTACCTCTTTTGATGAGAAACTGTGAATCAGGGCCCAGTGCACCCCTTTTTGTTGCATGATGAATTGTTTTTAGCTCCTTTGTCCCTGATGTCTTACTCTATCACCGGGTGTAATCTGTTATTTTTGTCTGTTTAAATGAACTTTAAGTAATAAATTATTCAGCATTGGATTGGTTGTCAGTGGCCTTCTCCTAAAAATTTGGGCAGGGGTGTCCCTGTTTGTAGGTTATCTATTCTTGACCAATAATATGTACCGTATATACTCGTGTATAAGCCGACCCGTGTATAAGCTGACCCCCCCTACTTTTGCCCCCAAAACCTGGGAAAACCTATTGACTCGTGTATAAGCCGAGGGTGGACCCCAGCACATGTATACAGCCCCCAGCAGTGTGGTATACAGCAGCCTCCCCAGTGGTAGTATACAGCAGCAGCCCCAGTGGTATATACAGCAGCAGCCCCAGTGGTATATACAGCAGCAGCCCCAGTGGTATATACAGCAGCAGCCCCAGTGGTATATACAGCAGCAGCCCCAGTGGTATATACAGCAGCACCCCCAGTGGTAATATACAGCAGCACCCCCAGTGGTAATATACAGCAGCACCCCCAGTGGTAGTATACAGCAGCAGCCCCAGTGGTAGTATACAGCAGCAGCCCCAGAGGTAGTATACAGCAGCAGCCCCAGAGGTAGTATACAGCAGCAGCCCCAGAGGTAGTATACAGCAGCAGCCCCAGAGGTAGTATACAGCAGCCCCTCCATATAAGTATACAGGCCCCCCCTTGGGTAGTAATCCGGTAAAGGAAGAGATTAGTATACTTATCCCTCCACTGTCCCGCTGCCGCTCTCCCGCCGCCGCCGCCATCACGCTCCTCCATCTTCATCCAGCGTCTTCCGGCTTCCTCCTCTGGCGCGCAGACAATGACGTCATTGCCTGCGCCCACCGGAGGAAGCCGGAAGAAGACGGAAGACGCTGGATGAAGACGTAAGAGCGTGATGACGGCGGCGGGACAGCGGCAGCGGGACAGCGGAGGGATAAATATACTAATCTCATCCTTTACAGGATTACTACCCATGGGGGGGGGAGGCCTGTATACTGATATGGGGGGGCACTGTATACTGTATACATTGTATACAGTATACAGTGACTCGCGTATAAGCCGAGGGGGGCGACTTTTTAGCCCAATTTTTGGGCTGAAAAACTCGGCTTATATGCGAGTATATACGGTAGTAATATAGTAACATAGTTTTTAAGATTGAAGGAAGACTTTGAGTCCATCTAGTTCAACCCATAGCCTAACATGTTGATCCAGAGGAAGGCAAAAAAAACTCATGTGGCAACATTAGCTCCACATTTGGGGGAAAAAATTCCTTCCTGACTCCAGATCCGGCAATCAGACTAATTCCCTGGATCAATGTCCTATCAAAGGATCTAGTATATATAACTGGTAATATTATAGTTTTCACGAAAGGTATCTAGTCCCTTCTTAAATGTTAGTAGTGAGTCACTCATTACAACATCATGTGGCAGAGAGTTCCATAGACTCACTGCTCTTACAGTAAAGAATCCACGTCTGTGATTATGATTAAACCTCCTTTCCTCCAGACGTAGAGGATGCCCCCTTGTCCCCGTCTAAGGCCTAAGAGTAAAGAGATCATTAGAAAGTTCTCTGTACTGTCCCCTCATATATTTATACATTATTATAAGATCATCCCTAAGCCTTCATTTTTCCAAGCTAAACCCCAAGTTTAATAACCTGTCTTGGTATTGCAGACACCTCAGTCCTCTAATAACCTTGGTCGCTCTTCTCTGGACCCGTTCTAGTTCAGCTATGTCTTTCTTATACACCGGAGACCAGAATTGTACACAGTATTCTAACTGTAGTCGCACTAGTGAATTGTATAGAGGTAAAATTATGTTCTCCTCATGAGCATCTATGCCTCTTTTAATGCATCCCATTATTTTATTTGCCTTTGCAGCAGCTGCCTGACACTGGCCACTAAATGTGAGTTTGCCATCTACCCATACACCCAGGTCTTTTTCAGTGATAGTTATGCCCAGTGTTTTACAATTAAGCGCATAATTATACCTTTTGTTTCCTCTGCCCAAGTGCATGACCTTAAATTTATCCCCATTAAAGCTCATTTGCCATTTATCAGCCCAAGCTTCTAGTTTACATAAATCCTCCTGTAATATAAAATTGTCCTCCTCTATATTGATTACCCTGCAGAGTTTAGTGTCATCTGCAAATATTGAGATTCTACTCTATATGCCCCCTACAAGGTCATTAATAAATATATTAAAAAGAAGCGGGCCCAACACTGACCCCTGTGGTACCCCACTGTTAACTGTGACCCATTCTGAGTGTGTTCCATTAATGACCACCGTTTGTTTCCTATCGCTAAGCCAGTTTTTAACCCACTTACACATTTTCCCCTATCCCCATTGCTCTCATTTTGTGTATCAACCGGGAGATACCAACTTATTAGAGTTAAAATTATCTTTTTATTTGTATCAAAAAAGTTAAAATAAAGGACGTTGGTGGTTTATTATTTCTTACGACTTTCGGGAACCGATTAACCTAAGGAAGGTCATTAGCATATGAAGGTTCAAAACCCTGTCCGATATCCATATTGGGTTTTGATATGTGCCTTTTCTCCTTTCCATTAAGTCGCTTCCTCTTTTGGTACTCCTAGTGAGACATTAGAGTTTAAACATCTGTATACATTGATACCCGAAGGGTGACGTACATGGAAATCCATTGTGTAAAAATCCATGACCTTTCTGTTTAAAATCTTGTACATTATATGGTGTCAGGCTCCCGAGTTGTATATATTTGTATATTTTTGTCTAATTGTTGGTCCTTTATTTTAACTTTTTTGATACAAATAAAAGATAATTTTAACTCTAATAAGTTGGTATCTCCCGGTTGATAAATATCATAATTTGTTACCTCCTAAAAACATTCTACCATATGGTATAATACTAAAATATCTCATTTTATGTATCAACCTTTTTGTGTGGCACCGTATCAAAAGCTTTTGAAAAGTCCATATACACCACGTCCACCTCATTTCTTTGGTCCAGTCCAGAACTTACTTCTTCATAGAAGCTTATCAGATTAGTTTGACAGGAATGGTCCCTCGTAAAACCATGTTGATATTGGGTCATGAGGCTATTTTTCTTCAGATACTCCAGTATAGCATCTCTTAGAGAACCCTCTAGGATTTTACCCACAATAGAGGTTAAGCTTACTGGCCTATAATTTCCAAGTTCAGTTTTGTTCCCTTTTTGAATATTGGCACCACATTTGCTATACGCCAGTCCTGTGGTACAGACCTTGTTATTATGGAATCTTTAAATATTAAAAATAATGGTCTATCTATGACAGTACTTAATTCCTGCAGCACTCTGGGGTGTATCCCATCCGGGCCCGGGGATTTGTCAATTTTATTGACTTTTAAACGATGCCGTACTTCCTGCTGGGTTAAGCAGGTGACATTTAATTGACAGTTTTTGTTATCACTGATCATATTGTCTGTCATGGCATTTTCTTGTGTAAATACTGTTGAAAAAAAGTAATTTAGCATATTGGCTTTTTCCCTCATCCTCATCCACCATTTTACCCAGATTATTTTTAAAGGGGCCAACACAATCATTTTTTAGTTTCTTACTATTTATGTAGTTAAAAAATATTTTGGAATTATTTTTACTTTCTCTGGCAATGAGTCTCTCTGTCTCAATCTTTGCTGCCTTGATTTGCTTTTTACAAATGTTATTTAATTTTCTGTATTATTTAATGCCTCATCACTACCTACTTGCTTTAATTCCCTAAATGCTTTCTTTTTGTCATTTATTGCGCCCCTTACAGCCTTATTTAGCCATAGTGGTTTCCTCCTATTTCTAGCATGCTTATTCCCAAAGGGTATATATTGTGCACAGGCCCTATTCAGGATGCTAATAAACGTCTCCCACTTGCTTTGTGTACTTTTATGTCTCAGGATATCGTCCCAGTTTATTGCACTAAGATCATCTCTCAACTGTTGGAAATTTGCCTTCCTGGAGTTTAGTGTCCTTGTAGCCCCTCTACTACACATCTTATTAAAGGATACTTGAAAAATTATTTTATGATCACTATTACCCAAGTGATCTCCAACTATATCTCCAATATATTTGATATGCGGTCTGGCCTGTTGGTTAATATTAGGTCCAGCAGTGCCCCCCTTCTTGTTGGGTCCTGAACCAGTTGTGAAAGGTAATTGTCTCTCATAGTTGTCAAAAACCTATTACCTTTGCTAGAACTGCAGGTTTCTGTTCCCCAATGTATTTCAGGGTAGTTGAAGTCCCCCATAATAATGACTTCTCCCTGAGTCGCTGCTTCATCTATGTGCTTTATGAGGATATTCTCCTCCACTTCCATTATTGTTGGGGACTTATAACAAACCCTATCAGTAATTTATTATTTTTCCCCATCCCCTTATCTCCACCCACAGAGACTCTACATTTCCATTAGATTCACCTATATTATCACGCAGGATGGGTTTTAAGGATGATTTTACGTAGAAATATACACCTCCCCCTCGCTTATTTGTACGGTCCTTTCTGAACAGACTATAGCCCTGTAAATTAACAGCCCAGTCATGGCTCTCGTCCAGCCATGTCTCCGATATTCCCACCATGTCATAGTTATTTTCCAACAAAATCAATTCTAATTCCTCCATTTTGTTGGTGAGGCTTCTGGCATTAGTGTACATGCACTTAATGCATCTCTCTTTACCTCTGTTCCTTCCTACTATATTGACTGTTCTAATGCCACCCCCAATTTTATTACTTGTGCCCAGGTTACTATTTACACTATCATCCCCTCCTGTACAATGAATACCCTCCCCCCCAATCCCTAGTTTAAATACTCCTCTAATCTTCTAGCCATTTTCTCCCCCAGGGCAGCTGCACCCTCCCCATTGAGGTGCAGCCCTTCCCTAGCATAGAACCTGTAGCCAACAGAGAAGTCGGCCCAGTTCTCAAGGAATGCAAACCCCTCCTTCCTACACCAATTCCTGAGCCACGTCTTTATCTCCCTAATATCCCGTTGCCTCTCTGGTGTGGCGCGTGGTGCAGGCAGTATTTCAGAGAATACTACCTTGGAGGTCCTTGCCTTAAGCTTGCAGCCTAATTCCCTGAAATCATCTTTAAGGACGTTCCACCTACCTCTAACTTTGTCATTTGTGCCAATGTGCACCATGACCGCTGGGTCCTCACCAGCCCCTCCCAGTAATCTGTCAACCCGATCAGCGATGTGCCGGACTCGAGCGCCAGGTAGGCAGCACACTGTTCGACGATCCCTGTCTTTGTGACAGATTGCCCTATCTGTTCCCCTAATAATTGAGTTTCCCACTACCAGCACCTGTCTGTCCTGCTCTGCTCTCCTGTTTTCCCCCTTACTGGAGCTGACACTCCTCCGGCTTTCAGAGGACATGCCTTGCTGCAGCAGTGCTATCCCTGAACTCTCACCCCCCTCATCTGCCAACTTAGCAAATTTTTTGGGGTGTGCCAGATCAGGACTAGCCTCCCTGGCACTCTACCCCGCCTTCTAACTGTCACCCAGCTGGCTACCTCACTGTCCTGCAGCTCCATGCTACCATCCTCCACCACATCTATCCCATTGAGCAGCTGTTCAGTGAGCAGCAGACTCCTTTCCATATTGTCTATGGATCTCAGCGTTGTCAGTTGTTCATTTAGATCCAGTATCTGGGCTTCCACATGCACAACATACTCACATCTCACACAGCAGTATGCACCCTCGACCGGCTGTTCAAGGAATGCATACATGTGGCAAGATGTACACTGGATGGCATTGCCAATTATGGAGCTCATTTCCTAATGGGGATTGCACCAGACTGAAATGATAAGTAAAAAGAAATGCAAAGAATTAATAAAATACAACCAGCAATTCAGTAAGTCCTCCCTTCCAAACTCCCTGAATCCAAAGTCACTGAATCACAAGTCACACACTTACTTCCGTCCGCACTTGTGCTCCCGGTCACACTAAGCTCGCAGTCACACTCGCTAAGAATTAAAATTTAAATTCTTTTTTTCCTTAGCAGAAAATCAGCCTACAGCTCAGTGTACTTCCAAAGGACTGAAGCCCCAACAAGCTGCTACTTATAAACCCTTAATTATGCACCCCCACCCTTAATTAACCCCTTGTAAGTATAGCTACACCACAGGTTTTAAGTGCAAAGTAGTTAACCCTTTAACTTACAGGTAGTAAAATAAGAAACTATAAACTTGTAGAGAGAAAAGAAAGTTAAGAAAGCTCAATCAAATTAAAAAGATGAAAAAAAAAAAAAAAAGTAGTCAGCAATTCACACTGGTATTTGTTGCAGGATTCCCAAATACATCCTCACTGACTCACAAGTCACACACTTCCGTCCGCACTTACGCTCCCGGTCACACTAAGCTCGTGTCACACTCGCTAAGAACTAAGATTTTAAATATTTTTTTTTCCTTAGCAGAAAATCAGCATACAGCTCAGTGTACTTCCAAAGTACCCTGGCACACCAAAGTAGTAGACAATGTAAGTTGAATGACAGATGTCCGTTTTTATTGAAAAGTATCAATACTTTGTTATAAGGAAACCGTCTGTATAAATCCCGACGTTTCAGCCTCGTTCAGGCTTTTATCAAGGGTTATCTATGTTAAAAGATATAGCAAAAAAATAGTATCGTACAATTTCAATATATACAGTACAGAGTCAAAAAATGGTACAAGTGACCTATAGACCTAACATAAGAATCTAGTGGTACAATGTAACAACTTTCAAAAGCAAAAAATTACTGACTATCATGCAGTGTTAAATAAAGTAAATAACAGTATCAGCATCTTACATATAACCATGAAATATACATCATATTGCTTAATTACCTAGGCGCTAGGTGTCCACGTCACTCCTGCGCTGGCTATGGTCAATGTCATCTATCGAGCGTTTGTGCGAGCTATGTGTCGTCTAAACATGTCACTAATTACGTTATTAATTTATCTGCATGCCACGACGATGGCACATAGCTCGCACAAACGCTCGACAGATGGCATTGACCATAGCCAGCAGTCCACTTCAAGAGACTGTCTGATCTCCTCCCAGACTTCACCTCCATGGAGGAGGAAGAGAAACTGCCCATACTACTGGGGGAAGAGGAAAGTGCAGCGGTCATAGCAGCGCAACATGTCAGTACCTGCCACAGACGAAGAGGACACTGATATGCCATAGACTTCTGTACCCCATCCTGGACACGTCTCTATCCCCCAACTAAGAGTCTGATATGCCATTGACTTCTATACCCCACCCTAGACATGTTAGGCAATTAGGGGTTTACAAGAGTCTCCGATAAGGTGCTCCATTCCCTCAGACTCGCGGAGCAGTAACTGTGTTGGGGTATATTGGCAGCACAGTGAGGTCTTGGCAGGGTTAACTGTCTCTGATGGCGTGTTCTATTTCTCCAGTATTGCTGAGTGGTAACTCTGGTGGGTACACTGGCAGCAGGGTGAGATTTTGGTAGCTGCTTTAATGGCTGGGGTGTAAAGGTACCGTTACACGGCACAACATCGCTCAAAAGTGACGTGTTCAATGATGTTGAAACAACATCGTTAGTGCCTCGTTGTGTGTAACCTAATGATTCAACTACGATAATTAGTCAAATTGGAGTTGACAGGTTTATGAACATGTTCAAAAACCTGCCGATGTCGTTCAAGTGATCTGCTAGCATCGTTCTGTGTGACACCGCGATAACTATGTCATGGATGACTTCGCCCATTCACAGCAATGAGCAGGGATCGTTCGCGGGGTTGTGTGAACGATTCCTGCTCACAACATCGTTGGTGAGTTGTCCATGATATCTAGATGTGTGACATCTCAACAGTGATGTTGAAATGATGACTAAAACGACCGCGCGCCCACGAGATTGGTGCGGACAGCGTTTCAACGTCGTGCCGTGTAACGGTACCTTGAGCTCGTAGACACCTGAGATTACTTTCCCCTGTAGTGACTGGTCCAGCCATCAGCAGAAATTGTGGGACACACTTCTAGACACTGTCTGTGCAAGTCTGCCATCAATTTACTGTAGGTGGGAGCCCTGGCTTCACTGCCTTCACTTACAGAGGTAAGATGGCTGACGTTCATACCGCGCTCTCAGCAAGTGACGCTGTCAGGTAGTGAAGTCAGAGCAGCAAGCAGACAGTGTCAACATCCGGAGACTGGACAAGTCACTTGCTGAGAGCTTAGTATCAAGGTCGGCCATCTTACCTTTGTTACTGCGCTTCGTTGTCAGCAGAGAGCCTCTGAATGCTGTCAGCCCAACATGCTGCGCATGTCAGTAAAAACATCTTGACATGTCACCTCTGACATGCGTGTCATAGGTTAGCCATCACTGCCCTGTTTAGCAGGCTGGACGTTTGCTTTCCATTCCTGCCTGATGTAAGACTGTTTTCCTTATTGCTACCATTGTGAATAAAACAGAGTTTGGACTGAAAACCTGTGCTTGCCTCTTTACTGTGTACCTGCCTTTCCCACCTTGCTAAGTAGTAAGTCTATCTATGTTTCTCTTTCAATATATGTACATACATATACAGGCAGCAACTAATATGGAGGGTGTAGTCTAGAACAATTAACAAATTTAAAGAGGACCTGTCACCATCTGGTGCATGGCAAACTAAATGCAACACTGAATGCAGACATGCTGCATTCAGGGAAGGGGTCCCCCATGGCTCTAGCCCCCCCTGTACCCCAAGAAATACACTTTAGAAATCTTACAGATAAGAGGGTAGGATTTGTATAACAGATAATCGCCACTGGCACAGTTCTCCAGCCTCCTCCTTCTTTGTCTCCCTCTTTATGTCTCTGCTGCCGTCTCCTGTTCTGCCCTCCTCTTCTCCTGTTCTGTCAGTCACGCTGCCGCATACAGCGGCATTGCGTGACATCAGCGGCAGAGCCTTCCCTCTTTATGCTTTATTCAAACGGCAGGGCGGGAATCTGGCACCAGGGATCCTCTTTAAAGGGAACCTGACCCCTAAAAATGAGCCCCCAGCCTTTAAGACCTCTCCCTGCACCATCCTAATCGATTTCTAGCCATCCCTTTTGTCTGAAAAATGGCTGTTTGTAAAGTTTACAAAAGTTAGTTTTTTACCTGCAGAACTGCAGCTTCTCATTTCTTGAGAAGTCACACAGGGCGTTCCCTATTACTTATCATCGCCGCCTGCAATGTAATTTAGGACGCCCATAGCGGCATGAATAACTGCGTGAGCTTGGTTTACGGCAGCTGATCACAGATAAGCTGCCGCAAACCAAGCTTGTGCATGCGCAAAGCGCATCGTGAAGTAAGCAGTACAAACATTGGGAGTACTGACGTCAGTATAGCCAGATATGACGCGATTAGCGTCATAGCGGCTATACCGCCCATCTACAGTGACGAGGAGGCACTGTATTGTTTAGCATGCCCATAGGGGCGTGAATAATTACATTACAGGCGGCGATGAGGAGCCACAGGGAACGCCCTGTGTGACTTCTCAAGAAATGAGAAGCTGCAAGTTCTGCAGGTAAAAAACTAACTTTTGTAAACTTTACAAACAGCCATTTTTCAGATAAAGGGGTGGCTAGAAATCGATTAGGATGGTGCAGGGACAGGTCTTAAAAGGCTGGGGGCTCATTTTTAGGAGTCAGGTTCCCTTAACTTTTTTTTCACTACCAGCATTAGCACAAGCGGTTACAGTAATGTTCCTTAGTCTATATTTTTACTGTCATTTTCTTCCTTATTTGTATAACATAAGTAAATATGACAGTAGATAAAAAACTGCTTACATACATTTATTTTTACAAAATGTCTTTGTCCCCTCCCACATGTTTATAACACTCTATTGCTGTTGACTTTTATTATCGTCAATTACCTTAGACCATATAATGTTTTAAAATATGTTGTAAATGACGTCAAATCATAGTGAGCTAAGGCCGTTTTGACCTTTTCCACATATCCTTGTTTAAATACAGTGGTCTGCACTTCTGTGCAGACCTATTTTAAAACAAACCATATAATTTGGGTATTTGCAGCCTAAAGATTTGGGGTGCATACTCACGATCCAGATTAGCAGCATTTTGGACGCAGCGTATTGCCGCTGCATCCAAAATGCTGCATTGTACAGTACAAGCACAGTGGATGGGATTTCAAGAAATCCCATGCTCACTATACTTCTTCCTGCTGCAGCGTGTTTTCCCTTGCGGTGCGGATTGTTGAACTTCTGCATCTCCGCAGCATGTTAATTTCATGCTGTGCAGTAGGAAGCGATCACCATCGGTTGATTGCAGGGAAAAGCCACCCTGCACTTCACACATATCATGTGCACAGGGTGGCTGTGGTCTCCCTAAGTTCACCCGCATGTACGGAGCCACTGCGTCCAATATGTAGTGGCTCCGGAATGTGTGCACATTCTCTGTGGCCCCTCTGTGTGGTCTCTGTGGCCCCCCCTTTGTGCAGTCTCTTTGCCTCCCTCTGTGCAGTCTCTTTGCCTCCCTCTGTGCAGTCTCTGCCTCCCTCTGTACACTCTCTGCCTCTGTGTGCAGTCTGTGGCCCCTTCTGTACGCTCTCTGCCTCCTTGTGCGCGGTCTCTCGGCCTCCTTGTGCGCGGTCTCTCGGCCTCCTTGTGCGCGGTCTCTCGGCCTCCTTGTGCGCGTCTCTCGGCCTCCTTGTGCGCGGTCTCTCGGCCTCCTTGTGCGCGGTCTCTCGGCCTCCCTGTGCGCGGTCTCTCGGCCTCCCTGTGCGCGGTCTCTCGGCCTCCCTGTGCGCGGTCTCTCGGCCTCCCTGTGCGCGGTCTCTCGGCCTCCCTGTGCGCGGTCTCTCGGCCTCCCTGTGCGCAGTCTCTCGGCCTCCCTGTGCCCCGTCTCTCGGCCTCCCTGTGCCCCGTCTCTCGGCCTCCCTGTGCCCCGTCTCTCGGCCTCCCTGTGCCCCGTCTCTTGGCCTCCCTGTGCCCCGTCTCTCGGCCTCCCTGTGCCCCGTCTCTCTGCCTCTCTATGCGCTGCCTCCCTCTGTGTAGTCTCTCTCTCCCTGTGCTTTGTGTCTGTGGTCTCTTAACTCCACCCCTTTATGTCTCATGACGTAGGTCCTCCACAGGTCTTTCACTGCCAGTAATATGACTGCTGAGCTCCACCCCCTCCTGTACTGGTCACATGGCGGTGACATCACCACAGGTCCTTAATTTCTTTTTCACTGAGGCACAGGGCTGCCAGCAGTGGCAGAACGGCGGCAGAGGAAGAGTAGGCGGCGATGGTGGACTGAGGAGCATTGCCAGTATGGTGGTCATTTTTTTTCTGTTTCAAGTGGACCCATCCAGTGGCGAATAAACTGTGACATCTCGACACTTCTGGTCCCAACGCAATTATGTAAATAGATTAGAAGAGGATTGCTCTGCATACAATCAATATGTTAAGGTGCAGGTCGATGGGATTTGGAATCCCAAAATACCAGGGAGAGAATTTAATTTACAGTGTGGACATTTACATGGACAAGAATTGGGTTCAGGCATTATTGCAACAATTAGAAGACGCAGCCTTGTCTTGTTTACAAATGTCACCATGAAAGAGATATAAGACAACCCATGTACAAACAAAACCACATAAATAGTATATAAAGTTACATGTAAACGTTTGGGTACCCTTGGTCAAAATTAGTTGTGAACAGTTAAGCAAATTGAAGATTAAAGGGATCCTGTCACCTCCAAAACACCTCGTAAGCTAGCAAAACATGTCCCTGCAGCATCCCATCACTAATCTCACACTACTTTTGTCTCCTAAAAGCATCCTGTGAAAGTGGAGAAAAACGTTTTAATACTTACTCATGAGTGATTATAATTAGCAGGGGCCATATTCTTTAGTCACTAGGGGGTGTTTTGCAGCCTTGAGGATCCACCCTGTCTGTCTGTGCTGCTGTGAAACTGAAACTGAAGGCAGGACTAATGATTTGCATTCTGTGAGTGATAGAGAGGGGGAGGGTAAAGCCTGCACAAGCAGAGCAAACAGACAGAGAGAGGGTGGATCCTGGAGCTGCAAAACAGCCCACCTTGGTGACTAAAGAATATAGCCCCTGCTAATTATAATCACTAATGAGTGAGTATTAAAATGATTTTATGCACTTTCACAGGATGCTTTTAGGAGACAAAAGAAGTGTGAGATTAGTGATAGGATGCTGCAGGGACATGTTTTGCTAGCTTAGGAGGCGTTTTGGAGGTGACAGGATCCCTTTAAATGATCTCTTATAAAAGGCAGAAAGGTAGAGAAGACACATATCATTTGTATTTTAGGGCAAAAAAGTATACCTTTTACATTTTAAAAATTACAAAAAGGAAAATGGGCTGATGCAAAGGTTTGATCACCCTGCATGGTAGTAGTGCCCCCTTTTGAAATTGGCGAAAATTCGCTTATCACTAGCTGTGATACTTGCAAATTAGGAAGAACTGGATGATTCGATTCGACACCTCGAATTCAAACGTTTTGCTTAAAAGTAGGGAAATTCAGCGAACATTTGGTAATGCTTTCACATGAAAAAAGTATCAGTGGATTTGCATTTATGCTTCTGTTCTACATTTTTAGAGTGCCAGCATCTAGCATAGCGGGCAGGAGGGGAGGGGGGCGAGGTCTTTGGATCTAAGGTCAGATAACTTATCTGAGATAAGCACAGGTCTCCATTTTTTTCTTTCCCACATTTACTGTGAGTGGTCTGATCTGGCATCCTATCAGCAACCATAAAGCAAATTACAATTTTTGCACACAAGGGCTTGTGTCATTGGCTGTGTACAGTTAGGGCCAGAAAAATTTGGACAGTGACACAAGTTTTGTTATTTTAGCTGTTTACAAAACCATGTTCAGAAATACAATTAAATATATAATATGGGCTGAAAGTGCACACTCCCAGCTGCAATATGAGTTTCCACATCCAAATCGGAGAAAGGGTTTAGGAATCATAGCTCTGTAATGCATAGCCTCCTCTTTTTCAAGGGACCAAAAGTAATTGGACAATGGACTCTAAGGGCTGCAATTAACTCTGAAGGCGTCTCCCTCGTTAACCTGTAATCAATGAAGTAGTTAAAAGGTCAGGGGTGGATTCCAGGTGTGTGGTTTTGCATTTGGAAGCTGTTGCTGTGACCAGACAACATGTGGTCAAAGGAACTCTCAATTGAGGTGAAGCAGAACATCCTGAGGCTGAAAAAAAAGAAAAAATCCATCAGAGAGATAGCAGACATGCTTGGAGTAGCAAAATCAACAGTTGGGTACATTCTGAGAAAAAAGGAATTGACTGGTGAGCTTGGGAACTCTAAAAGGCCCGGGCATCCACGGATGACAATAGTGGTGGATGATCGCCGCATACTTTATTTGGTGAAGAAGAACCCGTTCACAACATCAACTGAAGTCCAGAACACTCTCAGTGAAGTAGGTGTATCTGTCTCTAAGTCAACAGTAAAGAGAAGACTCCATGACAGTAAATACAAAGTGTTCACATCTAGATGCAAACCATTCATCAATTCCAAAAATAGACAGGTCAGAGTTAAATTTGCTGAAAAACACCTCAAGAAGCCAGCTTAGTTCTGGAAAAGTATTCTATGGACAGATGAGACAAAGATCAACCTGTACCAGAATGATGGGAAGAAAAAAGTTTGGAGAAGAAAGGGAACGGCACATGATCCAAGGCACACCACATCCTCTGTAAAACATGGTGGAGGCAACGTGATGGCATGGGCATGCATGGCTTTCAATGGCACTGGGTCACTTGTGTTTATTGATGACATAACAGCAGACAAGAGTAGCCGGATGAATTCTGAAGTGTACCCGGATATACTTTCAGCCCAAATTCAGCCAAATGCTGCAAAGTTGATTGGACGGCGCTTCATAGTACAGATGGACAATGACCCCAAGCATACAGCCAAAGCTACCCAGGAGTTCATGAGTGCAAAAAAGTGGAACATTCTGCAATGGCCAAGTCAATCACCAGATCTTAACCCAATTGAGCATGCATTTCACTTGCTGAAATCCAGACTTAAGACGGAAAGACCCACAAACAAGCAAGACCTGAAGGCTGCGGCTGTAAAGGCCTGGCAAAGCATTAAGAAGGAGGAAACCCAGCGTTTGGTGATGTCCATGGGTTCCAGACTTAAGGCAGTGATTGCCTCCAAAGGATTCGCAACAAAATATTGAAAATAAAAATATTTTGTTTGGGTTATGTTTATTTGTCCAATTACTTTTGACCTCCTAAAATGTGGAGTGTTTGTAAAGAAATGTGTACAATTCCTACATTTTCTATCAGATATTTTTGTTCAACCCTTCAAATTAAACGTTACAATCTGCACTTGAATTCTGTTGTAGAGGTTTCATTTCAAATCCAATGTGGTGGCATGCAGAGTCCAACTCGCGAAAATTGTGTCACTGTCCAAATATTTCTGGCCCTAACTGTATGTCACATATCCTTGTCATATAAGAACCGTCCATTTCCCCTCATCACCAGTTTCTCAGTGTTAGAGCTCAGTAATGGTTTAGCTGCTGCAGTGCCGATGCTGCTGATCCTGTGTGTGCTATTTAGATTGCTAGCAATTCTATTTCTGTAGAGATAGAGAGATATATAGTAGGTTTACTTTAGGCTGGCTTCACAATTGCGTAGTCAAGCGCATGCGCACTGTGTTCCTATGTTTAACATAGGAACGCATAGTGCCTGCGTTTGCTGCGTTTGGGTGTGGATGTGGAAGATATCTGCTCCCTCCAGTGTCCCCCGTCAAATGCATGTTGCAGTTTTTTGTGCGCTCGGGGACCTTGGAAAATCAGCAAGCTTCCCTAAGCGCACAAAACAATCCATTGGTGTCAATGGGTCCGCAGTGTTCTGCGCTTGACAGCGCAGGAGAACACTGCGGACCCATTGGAATCTCTCCCGGTGGCCGCCGGTGATGTCACAGGAGATCACCGACGGCCACCGGGAGATCAGCTGGAGCCCCTGATGATCTCCTCCCCGCCGCCGGTAATCTCATAGCGGTGTCGGCGGGGAGAAACAGCTGATGTGACAGCTGTTTGAATCTTCCCGCGCCGACATCTCTCGGTGTTGGCGCGGGAGATTGAAACAGCTGTCACATCAGCTGTTTCTCCCTGCTGACACGTCCCGGAGCTTACCGGCGGCCGGGAGGAGGAGATCTCCGCCGCTGATCTCCGCCTCCGGCCCGCCCCTGGACACCGCCGATTGGCTGCCCGGGCTCCACAGTGATGTGTCCGCAGGCGGACATTCTCCGCTGTGGACACATCAAAATGACCCTGCTTTTCACTGCGTTTGTGTCTGCATGCCATCAGCATGCAGACACAAACGCAAATGTGAAGCCAGCCTAACTCCTTCCAAAATGGCCCTTTTTAGGGCTTGGTACCAGTGTTTTTGGCAAGCCAGATGTGGTACAGTGGTCTGTCTGTCTGATCATCTGCACCAACCCTGTTCTGACAGGCATTTTTTGCCACTTCTGCCCAGTGCCCACATCCTACAGGCACCAAACGTTTCTTAGGGCTTAGTAGAAGTGCAATTTGAAATTTACCTATCATATCCATGGTTCTAGAGCAGAATATTTGGATACTTGTCTGATGGGCATAGAATCCACGGATCGGATTGCCACTGATTTGTACAGGAAAGCTGTGTCCGGAAACTCCTTGCTACGGGCTGATAGTTGCCTTCCCACACATACAATTAAAAGTACCGTTACACGGGGAAACATCGCCGGCAACATCGCCCAAAAGTGACGTAGGCATCGCTGTTGCCGTTGAAATCGCTCGTGCGTTGCTACGTGTCTGGGGGATTCAACGGCGATAAGTTGCTTGGGCGGAGTTGCCAGGTTTCAGAACATGTTCTGAAACGTGGTGATGTTCCTCAGGCGATCTGCCTGAATCGCCCAGTCTGACAACGCAACAGCGATGTTGAAAGCAACTTCCCCCATTCACTGCAATGTTAAATGATCGCTGCCTGGGTTGAGTTTAACTTTGGCAGCGAAAGTTGCTTTTAACATCGCTGCTGCGTTGTCTTCTCATGTAACATCTCCACAGCGATCTTGGCCAAGTTCCCAAAGTGTGCGAGCTCCTGTGAGTTGCCGGCGATGTTTCCCCGTTTAACGGTACCTTAAGAGTCTTCCTGTGGGGGAATTCACCAGGGCAAAAAGAACATGATCAAACTATTTGGATTACCAAAAACAGTGTGACAATATTGAATATAGGTTGCGCTCTCGAGGTTACAAATGATGGATGATTAACCAGGGCATGACTTAAGTGGGACAAAAGGGATCGTATGTCAACAGGTAACTTTCACTACACCATTCAGTGCTGATTTTAAAGACATAACATTTATTTTACGTATGCACTTATCTATGTTTTACCAAGATCCTGAGTTACACAAGGTTTTAGAACATGTCTTCAGATGTGTACCCAAAAAGGGGAGAGCTTTAGCTAGTTATGTGTCACCCGGTATGTTTGGGGGGGTTTTCAGATAAAATAGCACCTATGTGGTTGAGGTATGCAGGTAACTTTGTGTGGGCAAACGAGATGTGGTCTATGTAGATACATGGACCAATCAGATTCCTTTTGTAGTCTATCTGATGGTAGGTCGTATAGAATTGGGAGTTACATCAATTGTGCTTCAACACACATTGTTTACATGGCTTCATGTACGTTGTGTAATGTGGATTACATTGGATGTACAAGTTGATCTCTTAAAAAACGAATGTCTGAACACATTACGGCTATAGATTCCACAGCTAGTAGTAAAAGATCCCTGTCAGGCTTGTCTAAACACTTTGTAGAGATTCACAGTGGCAGATTAGATGGTCTTAAACCCCTGTCACACTAAGCGAGATTGCTGGTGAGCCACAAATTTTGTGACGCAACAGCGACCTCAACAGCGACCTCGCTATGTGTGACACGTAGAAGTGATCAGGCCCCTGCTTTGAGATCGCTGCTCGTTACAAACCGTTCTGAACCATTTTATGTCGTCGCGCACCCGCTGGGCAGCATGCAACGCTGTGTTTGACAGGGACAACGACCAACGATCTGAACACTATACCCGAGGGTGACAGAGTCCCAACAACCGTTGTGTCGCTGGTGAGATCTGACTGTTTGACATCTCACCAACGATCACGTAGCAACGCACCAGTGATCCCGGCCAGGTCAGATCGCTGTCGGGATTGCTTGTGCGTCGCCAAGTGTGACGGTACCCTTACAGTTAACGGCATTGAATATGTATGTACGCAAGCCAATATGCGGCAGAGACTGGGTTCGGAACTGCTCAATCGGGAAAGATTTTGGATACTATGCTTAAATACAAGATTTCCTTTTGGCTTAAATTACAGGAATGATTGAATGTATTTTTATTGATGCTTAGTAGTGTTCCAGTTATTTTCTGGATTGCTGAGCGGTTGCTCTTTCCATATGCATACTTTACATCTTTGGTTGAGGAATTTTATGTTTCTTCGCTATTTTTTACTCATATTATGAATCACTAAATTAATTTTTGCCCGAATCTAGAAAGGAATTATATGTGATATGAATTTCATATCATGATCTGTATGAGTGTCAACTTTCTTTAGTCATATATAAAAATCTCTACAGCAATTCATGATCTGCATGAGTGGTTAACTTGCTTAGGCAATTGTTAACAATTTTACATCCAACAACTTTACATCCTTGGTTTAGGAATTTATGTCTCTTTAGAATTTGTCACTCACATTATGAATCACTAAATCAAATTTTTACTTGAATCTAGAAAGGGATTATTATATGTGATATGATTTGTACATGAATTTCATACTAATCTGATTTTCATGATCATAATGAGTGTCAAAAATCTCTTTAGCAATTAATGATCTGTATGACTGGTCAACTTGCTTTGGCTATTGTTAACTTCCCTTGTTTTGCTCCTTGCATTCAATTTGCACTTGCACATTAAATTATCTAGAAATGTAACCCTTTTATATATTTGAAGGTCTCACATGTGGTGTCTATTTTGTTATCAATGGATTTGTATATAATGTGTGTTTGATTTTAATTGTGTCATTGATAAAGATTTCTTTTAACCGAAACGCGTCTGACCTGGCATGTGTGCCTGGCAAAGATGTATTTTTTAATATGCCGGTGAGTACTTAATAAAGAAGATTTTGTGTGAAACTGGATCGGTGTGCTGGCTTTCCCTTTATACTTTTCTATTGGACTTGGACACCAGCCATCGCTGAGCACCCGAGTCGGATCACCTGAGGTGGTGGTGAGCGTTCCCTTGTTCTCCATCCCATTCTATTTGTTACTGAATGCCACATGTCTGCTGTATTCAGGGAAGGGGTCCCTCATGCCTCTAGCCCCCCTATAGGCTTTAATAAAGACTTTAGAAACCTTATAGTTAAGAGGTCGCCTGGGTGGGATCTTATTAAGAGGTCCTCGCTGCTGGCACAGCCCTCCCTGCCTCCTCCTTGTGTGTTCTGCCCCCTCTTTGTGTCTGCTGCCTCCTCCTTTTCTTCTTGGTCTGCCCTCCTCTTCTGCTCCTCCTTGTGACGTCACACAGAGCAGGAACAGAAGAGAAGGGCAGACCCAGAAGAAGAGGAGGCGGCGGCAGACAATAGAGGAAGCGGAACACACAAGGAGGAGGCAGGCAGGGCTGTGCCAGAAGAAAGGACCTCTTAATAGATCCCACCTAGGCAACCTCTTAACTGTAAGGTTTCCAAAGTCTTTTAAAGCTTACAGTGCAGGAGCTCTCCAGGGTCCTGAACTTTAAAGCTGGGTGCTGACCGTGGAGCTGAAGCTGTTCAGATTGCTTGCTGTGGAGCTTCAGCAGCACAATCAGCACTCTTCTTTAATTTAGAGGACCCTGGAGATATTCCGCACTGTAACAGTGTGAAATTTCAGTACCAAGGACAAGAGCTATAATTTCACGCTCTTACAGTGCAGGACCATGGGGAGCTCCTGAGTCCAGCAGCCGCTGGAGATTACAGCAAATCAGTGAAGTGCGGTAATTGCCGGGTTTTAAGAAAATGCTGAATTAACTACGGACACATTCTGTCTTGTCAGGTTGTGTCCAGGGAGTCTGGACAAAACCAGACACAACCTGGCAGGACAGAAGCATGGCGTTAAGCCGACATAACCGGCTTGTTAACCTCCCTGGCGTTCTGTTTAGTTCTGGAATTTGTTGCTAAAAGCGGGCTACCCGCGTTCGCGGTAGATGCGGTTAAAAAACCGCATCTACCGCATCTGCCGCACTTGTGCCGCACTTGCGGCGCGGTTGCGGCGCGGTTGCGGTAATCTGCATAGGAACCAACCACCTCTGATGACCCTCATACATTGTTAATATGTGCCCCTGCAGCCTAGTAAACCATTTGCAGCACTGTTGTTGTGTGCAAAGTGGCTGCAGTAGAAGTGCGATAATGATTTTAGACACTTACATGCCTGGTACTTTAGGCCGTCTCCCTGTGTGTGCTGGGACTTGTTGTGCGGTGCTCATCATGTCTGCTCGCCCCCTCCCTTATGCACGCCCCCTCTCAGCCTGCTATAGTGCTGTGAGGCTGATTGCGTCATAAAGGGGCGGGGCTACCGTGATGCCGCGATTTAGCCCCGCCCCTTTATGACGCAATCAGCCTCACAGCACTATAGCAGGCTGAGAGGGGGCGTGCATAAGGGAGGGGGCGAGCAGACATGATGAGCACAGCCCACAAGTGCCAGCACACACAGGGAGACGGCCTCAAGTACGCAGGCATGTAAGTGTCTAAAATCATTATCGCACTTCTACTGCAGCCACTTTGCACACAACAACAGTGCTGCTAATGGTTTACTAGGCTGCAGGGGCACATATTAACAATGTATGAGGGTCATCAGAGGTGGTTGGTTCCTATGCAGATTACCGCAACCGCGCCGCAAGTGTGGCACAAGTGCGGCACAAGTGCGGCAGATGCGGTAGATGCGGCAGATGCGGTTTTCTCACCGCATCTGCCGCGAACGCGGGTAAGCCCGAGCCTGACTCGGGGTTAACGCTTCTGGTAGTGAATGTTAACCCCGAGTCAGGCTCGGGAATAACGCTAGGAAGGTTAACTGCATCTGCCAACTCCCGGCTGACCTACAGCACAGAATCTGCAGATGGGGTTAATATGCCGATTAACCCTGGGTAATTTAAAAAATGCTGCTGTCAAAGCAGCTGAAAGCCCGACATAGCTATTATATCTACAGATTTTTATCTGTAGATATATAGTTATCGGACTTTCCTGTGTCGGGACAATAGCACAATCGCGAGTGACTCGCACAGTGTGCTGTCTGGGTGTGAGGTTTCCTCGCACCCATAAACTTTTATTAGCCTTTCTTACGTCAAACACGTGTTCAGTCACAGCATGCTGCGACTGAACTTACATTTGACTCGCAGTGCGAGTTCAGTGCAGGGGACACTCACCAGTGTGCCCTGCCTGATATGGCAACCCTGCACCAAGTGCAATGCGAGTCACTCGTGCAGTCAGGGTGCATCCTGCCTTTCCGCCTCCATCCTGCCCCGCCCCCTCCATCCTGCCCCGCCCCCTCCATCCTGCCCCGCCCCCTCCATCCTGCCCCGCCCCTCCATCCTGCCCCGCCCCCTCCATCCTGCCCCGCCCCCTCCACTTCCTGCCCCGCTTGCTCCATCCTCACCCCCGCTGTTCTTGCTCCCCCGCCTCCATCCTGTTCCCCCCCGGCTCCATCCTGTTTTCCCCTCGCCTCCATCCTGTTTTCCCCCCGCCTTCATCCTGTTTTCCCCCGCCTCCATCCTGCCCCCCCTTCCCGCTACATCCTGCCCCCCCTTCCCGCTACATCCTGCCCCGCTCGCTCCATCCTGCCCCCCCTCCCCTCCTCAGCTGATCGCTTGCCCAGGCAACTACAGGTCCTAAAGGCCTGTAGGACCTACAAGGCGGAGGTGGAGCGAGCCGCCGGACAGGTGAGTATCCTCACTGAGGATTTTTTTTAATTTTACTGTGGACGACCGGGGGCCAGGAGGAGTGGGGGACCGCGGTGACCGCAGTATTGCCATATACCATAGTGCTGCTATACATGTGCTATAATGTACTGCCATATACCATAGTGCTGCTATACATGTACTGTAATGTACCGCCATATACCATAGCACTGCTATACATGTACTGTAATGTTCCGCCATATACTATAGTGCTGCTATACATGTGCTCTAATTACCACCATATACCATCGTGCTGCTATATATATATATATATATATATATATATATATATATATATATATATATATATATATATTTATGTACTTCGCTCATGTTTACTTAACAAGTTCTGTCAATCACAGTATATAGACTACATACATATTCTACACTACCCCATTCTTTACAATCGGCCCGCCATATATAAAAGCCAAAGCCACTTCCGTCTTCAAGTGACAACAATTACGTCACCGGACGCAAGTGCCTTTGGGCACTACACCCGCTCAGGGTGGACCAAGATGCCGGCCGTAAGGAGAGCGGGACTCACCCAGCCCCGCCACGCTTACGGCCGCCCCAACACTGCCCAAAACACCCACACATCACGGCCGAGAGACGACCGGCGTTAGCCGGTTGTCTCCTGTCCACCACACACCACTTCGGGAGACGACCGCCATTACCTCCGGCTCCTTTCACAAGTCCTGGCTCCTCTCCCTCACTTCCGGCGCCCGGGGCTGCGCAATGGCAGCCGCACAGATCACCCTCCGCTCCTGCACTGCCACCAGCCTCCGGGGCTCAGTCCTCTGCCGGACGGCAGGAGGCCAAGTGGCCCCGGGGTTACGGACACCGCTGCTGTGCAGCCTACACTGAGGGAGAGAGGTATGCAGCCTGTAGGAGGAGGATAGGTGGCGTGATGTCGCCCCTCCAGCCTCCCCTCTCCTCTGCCCTCCAGCTTCCCCTGTCCTCTGCTCTCCAGCCTCCCCTGTCCTCTGCCCTCCAGCGTCCTCTGCCCTCCAGCCTCCCCTGTCCTCTGCCCTCCAGCCTCCCCTGTCCTCTGCCCTCCAGCCTCCCCTGTCCTCTGCCCTCCAGCCTCCCCTGTCCTCTGCCCTCCAGCCTCCCCTGTCCTCTGCCCTCCAGCCTCCCCTGTCCTCTGCCCTCCAGCCTCCCCTGTCCTCTGCCCTCCATATGCAATGTACAGTATGTGTATATATGTGTGTGTATGTATCAACTTCCCTCACTTTGTCCGCACTTCCTTCACTTTGTCCGCACTTCATTCACTTTGTCCGCACTTCCGTCACTTTGTACACACACTCCGCTATACTTACCACTGGCCCTGCGTCCGCCGCCTGCATCCTCAGTCGACATCCGCCCCCGAACTACTGGATCCAATATAGCGTCCAAGAAGTCTCGCCAGACTTCCCAGACTCAATATTGGATCCAGTCGTCCGGGGGCGGCGACATTGTCGACTCAGGATCCACGTGGCGGGGAAGACGCAGGGCCGCTGCTAAGTATACCGAAGTGTCTGTATGTGTGTGTGTATGTGTGTGCTGATCACTCTGCCCACGGCGCTGCGCTGACCACTCTGCCCACGGCGCTGCGCTGACCACTCTGCCCACGGCGCTGCGCTGACCACTCTGCCCACGGCGCTGCGCTGACCACTCTGCCCACGGCGCTGCGCTGACCACTCTGCCCACGGCGCTGCGCTGACCACTCTGCCCACGGCGCTGACCACTCTGCCCACGGCGCTGCACTGACCACTCTGCCCACGGCGCTGCGCTGACCACTCTGCCCACGGCGCTGCGCTGACCAATCTCACCGCACTCACTGCTAACCACTGAGCCACCACACTCACTGCTAACCACTGAGCCACCGCACTCACTGCTAACCACTGAGCCACCGCACTCACTGCTAACCACTGAGCCACCGCACTCACTGCTAACCACTGAGCCACCGCACTCACTGCTAACCACTGAGCCACCGCACTCACTGCTAACCACTGAGCCACCGCACTCACTGCTAACCACTCAGCCACCTCTATACACACAATTCATTTCACCCCACTCCCCTATTACTAAATCTCTCTCTCTCTCTCTCTCCTGTAAGTTATGCGCCAAGCTCATTGGTTGGCGACAGCACACACCGACCAATGACCTTCGCGCCTCACTTACATTTAAGTTTTTAAAGAGAGTTATGGATAACCCTTGCATGCCTCAAGACTCTGTTTGATGAACAATTTGGCCATGTTTGACCTGTCTTTAACCAATTAGGAACAGCCAAATACTGTTTGAATGACCTTTTGTTAGGTTTACATTCCAAAACTGCCAAAAATACATAGCATGTAAATACAAAGCCCAAGCATGTTTGCCCCCAGCCAAAAAAAGTATCTTCAAATATTACGTGTGTTAACAAATCACAATTTTTGAATTGAAAAATGAAGCTTTTTACTGTACCAGCAAAGTAAATGAGACTTCTGAAATCTCATGCATATTTTTTGTCTTGCAAATTTGAAAGCCACTCAATATGCAGCATGTCAATTCTTTCAGTGTTTTGCACCCTTTCTAATCAATGTGAAAAAAACTTAGGCAAAAACCCCTGCCAAGATGCATGTTTTTAATGCACAAAATACTTAAAGGGAACCTGTCACCTAATCTATGGCCCCTAAACTATCACTACCTGCCCCGACAGCCTCTAACTAGTTACCTAACCATCCCTGCCTACCCTAATATGGCTTTATAGAAGATGGATAAAACACTTTATAAACTTAGTTTTTTTTGTCATCTGGGCGTTCTTGTCGGGAAGGCGGTGTCCCCAGGGCCGTGCTCCCCCCGCCTCACAGCCTTCCTAACGCCCTAATGGGCAGCATTATTGATTTGAAGAGCGGGGGCGCCCATTCGAATCTTCCCGCCCCACTCTTCATGACGCGAGGCTGGCGACCGCGTCATTTCCGGCCCGCGCATGCGCAGTGCGGCGGGAGAAGCCAACGCTGAGTCCCAGCGTCGCTAGGCAACGACCGGGAGCGTCTTCGGAAGGTATCGGTGCTCCCCTCCCAAAACTGCACATATATGTGTGTGTGCAATCCACATATATATTATATATATATATATATAATATATATACATATATACACACATAATATATAACATACACACACATATATATATATATATATATATATATATATATATATATATATATATATATATATATATATATATATATATATATAATATAAATAGATAAGATATATAGAGATAGATAGATATAGATCCAAAAAAAACAGGCAGCATTCCTATAACATCTCAAAAGTGGACTTTATTCCAGCCTTATGTGCAACGTTTCGGAGTTGATCCTCCTTCTTCAAGCATATATATAGTTAGAGTATGTATATATATCCTTTTTCAGAAGTATATGTGGATTTATTCCTGGACTGCAACGTTTCGGCTATATGTCAGCCTTTCTCAAGCAGGCGCTGCTTGAGAAAGGCTGACATATAGCCGAAACGTCGCAGTCCAGGAATAAATCCACATATACTTCTGAAAAGGATGTGCTGCTGTCCGTTTTTGATTATATCTTGAGTACCTTGGTGATGGTAGGAGAAGCTTGCACCTGACTTTTATTATAGTGCTGTTCCAATTTTTTATATTTAATATATATCTAATATATAAAGCTGAATGTGTGTATGTGTGTATATCTGGGATTGGCATCTACACCGTCGCAGCTACAGCCGAAAAATTTAGCAGAGTCACACGTCTGGACCCCGAGAGCGTCATAGGCTATGTTGTGAGGCGAAATTTTAACCCTGCGCGTTCCAGTTCACCAAACAGTTTTGCCCCTATCGACATAATGGGAAAAAAGGGAAAGGAAACGTGTGGGAGGAAAATTGACAGCTGTCAGCTATAGAGACAAAATTTTGCACAGTCACACGTCTGGACCCCGGGAGCGTCATAGGCTATGTTGTGAGGCGAAATTTTAACCCCACGCATTCCAATTCACCAAACAGTTTTGCCCCTATCGACATAATGGGGAAAAAGTGACAGTTACCAGTTGACAGTTGTGAATGAGAGGGGCTTAATGATAGCACCAAAGACTTAACAGCACATACCAGCATATAATCACTAAGGTGGGGCCCCAACATGAGATATTCACCACACACAGGGACATGTATATACACCACACGCACACAAAGTAACAGCAAGTGTATAGTTGCTAAGGTGCAGCCCCAACATTGGATACTCACCACGCACCCGAACAAACACACACCACAAAGAGACACACACAACACAGAGACACACACACACCCCCAAGGGGACACACACACTCTATAGCGACACATGCACTCACCCCACAGGGACACACACACCACACAGACCCCCCCACAGGGACACACACACATAAACACCCTATAGGGACACATGCACTCACCCCTCAGGGACACACACCACAAAGGGACACACACAACACAGACACACACACCCCACACAGACCCCCCCCCCCCACAGGGACACGCACATACACACCCTATAGGGGCACATACACACACCACAAAGACACACACAACAGAGACACATACCACACAGACCCCATCCCACGGGGACACACACATACACACCCCAGGGACACACACACCACACAGACAGACACAGATGTGCACAAATCACCTCACACAACTCGCCTCATACGTGTGCTATCTTTATTTTCCAAACATAAACATCTGATTAAAAACAACCAATGTGCAACACGTGCCATATAGGGAATTAAGGCAGATGTCAGTCACATGAGCTGTCTATTATGTGTATGTGTGAGGTAACATATACTGCCCGGCCAGGGGGAGGGTTTACTGTTGGCTGGAGATTTATTAGGCTGCCTATAGCAATCAATCACAGCTCAGCTTCTATTTTCCTACTGGTCATTAAAATGACATATTCAAATTCTATTTTGTTATAGCTAACAGCAGTTATTTATTAACCCGGGCGTAGCCGGGTACTACAGCTAGTGTGTGCGCATATATATATATATATATATATATATATATATATATATATATATATATATATATATATATATATATATATACTAGCTGTGAGCCCGATGCGATTGCATCGGGATTCTAGAATCTGTGTATAGTTTACTCAGTATATTTTAAACATGGCGGCATAGCGGGCGCCGCTATTCCGATTGTTAGGCGCGGTGAAGGCGGCGACCAATCAGAAAAGCGCCGCGCTGTATGGCGCCATACTTTAAATACATGGAATATTTTAAGTTTCACATTTACCGCTGTAAGTGAGGCGCTATTCTCATTGGTCGCTGTGTGCTGACGGCGACCAATGAGAATAGCGCATCAATTTCATCGGTAAATGTGAAACTCAAAGTCGTCCATTATATGTCTATGGGAAGTGAGGCGCTATTCTCATTGGTCACTGTGTGCTGACGGCGACCAATCAGCATAGCGCCTGACTTTCAGTGTTAAATTTGAAACTCAAAGTCGTCCATTATATCTCTATGGGAAGTGAGACGCTATTCTGATTGGTCGCCGGCAGCACACAGCGAGCAATAAGAATAGCGCCACACTTGCCATAGAGATATAATGGACGACTTTGCGTTTCAAATTTACCGCTGAAAGTGAGGCGCTATTCTCATTGGTCGCCGGCAGCACACAGTGACCAATCAGCATAGCGCCTCACTTTCCATAGGGATGCATAGCGGTGTTTAGAGGAATTTATGGCCGGGCCCTTGGTTCTATTTTCGGGCACGGCGCTCGGCGCTTGTCGGTCGTCGCCGGGGCGGGAACCCCTGCAACGGCTCGCAATGGCCGCTTCGCCATAGATAGATATAGATAGATCTAGATAGATAGATAAATAGATAGACATAGATAGATATAGAGATAGACAGATGAATAAATATGGATAGATAGACAGAGAGATAGATACATTAGATAGATAGAGATACATAGAAATAGAAACATAGATAGATACAAATAGATAGATAGATAGAAATAGATAAATAGATAGATAGAAATAGATAAATAGATAGAAAGAGATAGATATAGATAGATAGAAATAGATAAATAGATAGAAATAGATAAATAGATAGAAATAGATAAATAGATAGAAATAGATAGATACAAATAGATAGATAGATAGAAATAGATAAATAGATAGAAATAGATACATAGATAGATAGATAGAAATAGATAGATACATAGATAGATAGAAATAGATACATAGAAATAGATAAATAGATATAAATAGATAAATAGATAGAAATAGATAGATAGAAATAGATAGATAGAAATAGATACATAGATAGATACAAATAGATAGATACATAGATAGATAGAAATAGATACATAGATAGATAGAAATAGATACATAGATAGATAGAAATAGATACATAGATAGATAGAAATAGATACATAGATAGAAATAGATACATAGATAGAAATAGATACATAGATAGATAGAAATAGATACATAGATAGATAGAAATAGATACATAGATAGATAGAAATAGATACATAGATAGAAATAGATACATAGATAGAAATAGATACATAGATAGAAATAGATACATAGATAGAAATAGATACATAGAAATAGATAGATACATAGAAATAGATACATAGATAGATAGAAATAGATGCATAGATAGATAGAAATAGATACATAGAAATAGATACATAGATAGAAATAGATACATAGATAGAAATAGATACATAGATAGCTATAGATACATAGATAGATATAGATACATAGATAGAAATAGATACATAGAAATAGATACATAGATAGATATAGATAGATAGAAAAATAATAGATATAGAACATAGATAGAAATAGATACATAGAAATAGATACATAGAAATAGATACATAGATAGAAATAGATACATAAGATAGATATAGATACATAGATAGATATAGATACAATAGATAGATAGAAATAGATAGATAGAAATAGATAGAAATAGATAGATAGAAATAGATAGAAATAGATACATAGATAGATATAGATACATAGATAGATATAGATACATAGATAGATATAGATAGATACATAGATAGATATAGATACATAGATAGAAATAGATACATAGAAAGATACATAGATAGAAATAGATACATAGATAGAAATAGATAGATATAGATACATAGATAGAAATAGATACATAGAAATAGATACATAGAAAATAGATACATAGATAGAAATAGATATATAGATAGAAATAGATACGATAGATAGAAATAGATAGAAATAGATAGATAGAATAGATAGATATAGATATAGTAAATAGATAGATGAAATAGATACATAGATAGATAAATAGATACATAGATAGATATAGATACATAGATAGATAGAAATAGATAATAGATAGATAGAAATAGATAGAAAAGATACATAGAAATAGATATAGATACATAGATATAGATACATAGATAGATATAGATACATAGATAGATATAGATACATAGATAGATATAGATACATAGATAGATATAGATACATAGATAGATAGAAATAAATAGATAGAAATAGATAGAAATAGATAATAGAAATAGATAATAGATAATAGATAATAGATAGAATAGATACATAGATAGAAATAGATACATAGATAGATATAGATACATAGATAGATATAGATACATAGATATAGATACATAGAAATAGATACATAGAAATAGATACATAGAAATAGATACATAGATAGAAATAGATACATAGATAGAAATAGATAGTTAGAAATAGATAGTTAGAAATAGATACATAGAAATAAAGATAGATAGAAATAGATGAATAGATAGATAGATATAGATACTAGATAGATATAGATAGATAGAAATAGATAGATAGATAGAAATAGATACATAGATAGATATAGATACATAGATAGATATAGATACATAGATAGATAAATAGATAGAAATAGATAGAAATAGATACATAGAAATAGATACATAGATAGATATAGATATATAGATACATAGAAATAGATAGATAGAAATAGATAGAAATAGATAGATAGATACATAGATAGATATAGATACATAGATACATAGAACATAGATAATAGAAATAGATAGAAATAGATAGATAGAAATAGATAAAATAGATAGATAGATATATAGATACATAGATAGATATAGAATATAGAACATAGAAATAGATAGATAGAATAGATAGAAATAGATAGATAGATATAGATACATAGATAGATATAGATAGATATAGATATAGATACATAGAAATAGATAGATAGAAATAGATAGAAATAGATACATAGATAGAAATAGATACATAGATAGAAATAGATACATAGATAGAAATAGATACATAGATAGAAATAGATACATAGATAGATATAGATACATAGATAGATATAGATACATAGATAGATACATACAGTTAGGGCCAGAAATATTTGGACAGTGACACAATTTTCGTGAGTTGGGCTCTGCATGCCACCACATTGGATTTGAAATGAAACCTCTACAACAGAGTTTAAGTTCAGATTGTAACGTTTAATTTGAAGGGTTGAACAAAAATATCTGATAGAAAATGTAGGAATTGTACACATTTCTTTACAAACACTCCACATTTTAGGAGGTCAAAAGTAATTGGACAAATAAACATAACCCAAATAAAATATTTTTATTTTCAATATTTTGTTGCGAATCCTTTGGAGGCAATCACTGCCTTAAGTTTGGAACCCATGGACATCACCAAACGCTGGGTTTCCTCCTTCTTAATGCTTTTCCAGGCCTTTACAGCCGCAGCCTTCAGGTCTTGCTTTTTTGTAGGTCTTTCCGTCTTAAGTCTGGATTTGAGCAAGTGAAATGCATGCTCAATTGGGTTAAGATCTGGTGATTGACTTGGCCATTGCAGAATGTTCCACTTTTTTGCACTCATAAACTCCTGGGTAGCTTTGGCTGTATGCTTGGGGTCATTGTCCATCTGTACTATGAAGCGCCGTCCAATCAACTTTGCAGCATTTGGCTGAATCTGGGCTGAAAGTATATCCCGGTACACTTCAGAATTCATCCGGCTACTCTTGTCTGCTGTTATGTCATCAATAAACACAAGTGACCCAGTGCCATTGAAAGCCATGCATGCCCATGCCATCACGTTGCCTCCACCATGTTTTACAGAGGATGTGGTGTGCCTTGGATCATGTGCCGTTCCCTTTCTTCTCCAAACTTTTTTCTTCCCATCATTCTGGTACAGGTTGATCTTTGTCTCATCTGTCCATAGAATACTTTTCCAGAACTGAGCTGGCTTCTTGAGGTGTTTTTCAGCAAATTTAACTCTGGCCTGTCTATATTTGGAATTGATGAATGGTTTGCATCTAGATGTGAACCCTTTGTATTTACTGTCATGGAGTCTTCTCTTTACTGTTGACTTAGAGACAGATACACCTACTTCACTGAGAGTGTTCTGGACTTCAGTTGATGTTGTGAACGGGTTCTTCGTCACCAAATAAAGTATGCGGCGATCATCCACCACTGTTGTCATCCGTGGATGCCCGGGCCTTTTAGAGTTCCCAAGCTCACCAGTCAATTCCTTTTTTCTCAGAATGTACCCAACTGTTGATTTTGCTACTCCAAGCATTTCTGCTATCTCTCTGATGGATTTATTTCTTTTTTTTCAGCCTCAGGATGTTCTGCTTCACATCAATTGAGAGTTCCTTTGACCGCATGTTGTCTGGTCACAGCAACAGCTTCCAAATGCAAAACCACACACCTGGAATCTATCCCTGACCTTTTAACTACTTCATTGATTACAGGTTAACGAGGGAGACGCCTTCAGAGTTAATTGCAGCCCTTAGAGTCCATTGTCCAATTACTTTTGGTCCCTTGAAAAAGAGAAGGCTATGCATTACAGAGCTATGATTCCTAAACCCTTTCTCCGATTTGGATGTGGAAACTCTCATATTGCAGCTGGGAGTGTGCACTTTCAGCCCATATTATATATATAATTGTATTTCTGAACATGTTTTTGTAAACAGCTAAAATAACAAAACTTGTGTCACTGTCCAAATATTTCTGGCCCTAACTGTAGATAGAAAAGATAATAGAAATAGATAAAATAATAAAAATAATAGATAGAATAAAGTAATATAAAAAATAGATAAAGATAGATAATAATAGATAGATAAAATAGATAAATAGATAATAAATAATAATAATAGATAGATAATAGAAAATAGAATAGATAATAATATAAATAGATAATAATAGAAATAGATAAATAATAATAAAAATAGACTAGAAATAGATAATAGAAATAGAAATAGATAGAAATAGATAGATAAGAAAATAGATAAAATAGATAGATATAATAGAAATAATAGATAGAAAATAATAGATAAAATATAATAATAGAGAAATAGATACATAAAAATAGATAGAAAGATAATAATAGATAATAGAATAGAACATAGATAATAATAGATATAGATAAATAGAAATAATAATAAAATAATAATAAAAGATAATAGATATAGATAGATAATAGATAGATAGAAATAGATATTAATAGTAAAGATAAATAGATATGATAATAGATAATAGATAAAATGATAGATAGAATAGATAATAGAATAATAGAAATAGATAAAGAAATAGATAATATAAAGAAATAGATAAAAGATAGAAATAGATAGAAAAATAATAGAAGAAATAAATAATAGATGAATAGATAATAATAGATAGATAGAATAGATATAGAAATATAAATAATAGAAAAATATAGATAATAGAATAATAGATAGATAATAAATAGATAAAGATAATAAATAATAATAGATAATAATAGATAATAGATAATGATAGATAGATAATAAATAGATAGATAAAGAAAATAGTGAATAGATAAATAATAATAGATAATAGATAATAGATTATTTAATAAGAATAGATAATAGAAAAAGATAAGATAGATAAATGATAGAAATAAATAGATAGATAGATAAAATATGATAATAGATAATAAAGAAATAAATAGAATAGAATAAATTAATAGATAAAAAAATAGAATAGATAATAGAATAAAGAAGAAAAAAATGATAAAAAATATAAATAATAAAGAAATATAGATAAATAGATAGAATGAAATATAGTATAGTAAATAGAAGTAAAATAAAAACAAATAAAAATAATAATTGTAAGATATAATAAAGATAGATATAGATATAAAAAAGAAAAAAGATTAATGAATATAGAGAAAAAAAAATAAGATAGATAAGTAAAAGAGTAAAATAAATAAAGTAGTATAGAATAAATAGAATAATAAAAAATAATAATAGAAAAAAAAATAATAAAATATTATAGAAATAGTATATGAAATAGAAGAAAATAATAATAAATAGAATAGATAATAAAATAGATAAAAGGAAAAGATAATAGATATAAATAGATATAATAATAGATAAATAGATAGTGAAAAATAGATAGAATAGATAGATAGATAGATTAGATATAGAAATAGATAAATAGATAATAATAGAAAGAATAGAATAGATAGATAGATAGATAATAGATATAGAAATAGATAGATAGAAATAGAATAGAATAAAAAATAGAATAATAGAAATAGATAATAAAGATAGAATAGATAATAATAAATAGATAGATAGATATAGATAGAATAGATAATAAATAATAGATAGAAAAGATTAAAAGATAATAAAATAGATATAGAAATAGATAGAAATAAATAGATAGAAATAATATAAAGATAATAGATAGATAATAGATATAATAGATAGATAATAGATAAATAGTAAAATAGAATAATAATAATAATAATAGATATAGATATAATAGATAATAGATAATATAGATAATAAATGAAATAAATAATAATAGAATAGAAATAGATAATAATAGATGAAGAGAAATAATAAAGATATAGATAGATAGATATAGATAATAGAAATAATAAAGATAATAGATAGATAATAGATATATAGATAGATTGATTAAAATGATAGATAATAGAATAAAAGATAGATAGGATATAATAATAGATAATAGATAATAATAGATAGATAATAGATAATATAATAAAAATATGATAATAGAATAGAAATAATAGATATAATAAAATAGATAATTAGATAATAATAGTAAGATAATAGATAATAAATATAATAGATAATAATAGATAAAAGAAAATAGTATAATATATAGAATATATGATAATAGATATAATATAGTATAGAATATATAGATAGAATAGATAGAAAATAATAATAGATAGAATAATAATAGAAAAATGATAAGATAGATAATAGATAAATAGAAATAGATAGAATAAGATATGAAATAGATAGATATAATAATAATAGAAATAGATAATAGATAATAGATAGAAAATAGATAAATAGAATAGATAGATAGAAATAGTAGATAGATAATAGATAGATAGATAAATATAGATAGAAATAATATAGATAGATAATAATAGATACAAGAATATAGATAGAAATAGATAAGATAATAGATAATAGATAGAATAGATAGATAGAATAGATAGAATTGATGATAGAATAGATAGATATAGATAGTAAATAGACTAGTAGATACTAGATAGATCATAATAGATAGACATAGATAGATGATAGATAGATAGATACATTAGATAGATACATAGATAATAGATAGATAGATAGAAATAGATACATAGAAATAGATAATAGAAGAATAATAGATAGAAATAGATAGATAAATAGATAATAGATAATAATAGATAGAAATAGATAGATACATAGATAGATAGATAGATAATAGATAGATATATAGATACATAGATAGAAATAGATACATAGATAGATATAGATACATAGATAGAAATAATTACATAGATAGATATAGATACATAGATAGAAATAGATACATAGATAGATATAGATACATAGATAGATATAGATACATAGATAGATAGAAATAGATAGATAGAAATAGATACATAGAAATAGATACATAGAAATAGATACATAGATAGAAATAGATAAATAGATAGAAATAGATAAATAGATAGAAATAGATAAATAGATAGATATGATAGAAATAGATAGATAGAAATAGATAGATAGAGATAGATACATAGATACTAGAAAAAAGTACTCTGCAGCACACAGCTACTACCAATGATGTACATGTGCTAACAAGCTATATATACCTGAGAAAAAAGTTTAAAAACTTACGTTTTTTCAAAAAACTCAAAAATCTTATCTTTTTATTTCTGAAGTTCTTGGTACACACATTGGCCAATGTCTGTTGCTCACCGACTGCGACAAAGTGACTTCAGGTCCGATGAGTCCTACGCTGATATCCCTATCCTCCTTGTCCGCTCCCCACTTCTCAGTGGGCAGACACCACCTCGACCCTAGATCACCTGTGGTCATTGACTCATCGGACCTGAAGTCACTTTGTCGCAGTCGGTGAGCAAACAGACATTGGCCAATGTGTGTACCAAGAACTTCAGAAATAAAAAGATAAGATTTTTGAGTTTTTTGAAAAAACGTAAGTTTTTAAACTTTTTTTCTCAGGTATATATAGCTTGTTAGCACATGTACATCATTGGTAGTAGCTGATGTGCATGCAGAGTAACTTTTTTTCTAGTTATATCCAGCATCATGCTGACCAGTTCACATTGTCTGAGTGTGCTGTCAGTTTTTTCCCTTTGATAGATACATAGATAGATAGAAATAGATAGATAGATAATAGATTAGATAATAGATAGAAATAGATAATAGAAATAGATACATAAAATATGATACATAGATAGATATAGATACATAGATAGATTAGATACATAGATAGATACATAGATAGATAATAGATAATAGATAAATAGATTAGAAATAGATACATAGATATAGAAATAGATACATAGATAGAAATAGATAGAATAGAACATAGATAGAATAGATACATAGATAATAAGATACATAGAATATAGATACATAGATAGAATAGATACATAGATAGATAGAAATAGATACATAGAATAGATACATAGAAATAGATACATAGAAATAGATACATAGATAGAAATAGATACATAGATAGAATAAATAAATAGATAGAAATAGATAGAAATAGATTGATAGAAATAGATACATAGATAGATATAGATACATAGATAGATATAGATAATAGATAATAGAAATAGATAGATAGAAATAGATAGATAGAAATAGATACATAGAAATAGATAGATAGAAATAGATACATAGAAATAGATACATAGAAATAGATACATAGAAATAGATATAATAGAATAGATACATAGATATAGATAGAAATAGATAAATAGAAATAGATAAATAGATAGAAATAGATAGATAGATACATAGATAGATACATAGATAGATAGAAATAGATACATAGAAATAGATAGATAGAAATAGATACATAGAATAGATAGATAAATAGAAATAGAATAGATAGTAGAAATAGATACATAGATATAGATAGAATAGATACATAGATACATAGAAATGGATACATAGAAATAGATACATAGATACATAGAAGTAGATAGATAGAAATAGATAGATAGAAATAGATAGATAGAAATAGATACATAGATAGATAGAAATAGATACATAGATAAAAATAGATACATAGATAGAAAGATAGAAATAGATAGATATAGATACATATATAGATAGAAATAGATACATAGATAGAAATAGATAGATAGCCGTCGAAAGCCGAGACCCGTGGCCGAAAATGGAACCTAGGGTCCGGCTATAGTTCCCTTGAAACACCGCTGTTATTGTCTATGGGAAGTGAGGCGCTGTTCTGATTGGTCGCCGTCAGTACACAGCGAGCAATCAGAAGAGCGCTTCACTTCCCATAGAGATACATAGCGATGTTTCGGCGAATTTATGGCCGGGCCCCTGGTTATTTTCGGCCACGGGGCTCGGATCTGGTCGGTCGTTCTACGGGGCCGGAGACTCGCAATGGCCGCTTCGCGGCGATTGCTCGCACATCAGAAACGGGTCGCAATGATTGCAAGCCATTGCTAAGGCGCGAGCAATGGCCGCGAAGCGAGTCTCCGGCCCCGTGTAATGACTGATCAGAGCCGAGCCCCGTGGCCGAAAATAGAACCAGGGGCCCGGTCATAAATTCGCCGAAACACCGCTATGTATCTCTATGGGAAGTGAGGCGCTCTTCTGATTGGTCGCCGTCAGCACACAGCGACTAATCAGAATAGCGCCTCACTTCCCATAGAGATAGAATGGACGATTTTTCGTCCATTCTATCTCTATGGGAAGTGAAGAGGACGTAGGACCCGGAGATGGCGGAAAGAAGACAGAAGACCCCCGGGACCGGACGAAAGAAGACGCCTGGGCCGGACGGAGGACTCCTGGATCGGACGGATGATCAAATGAAGAAGAAGGCATGTAAGTGATCGACGGCGGCGTTGGATTAGGGGGCAGCGGGGGCTTAGGGGGTGGCGATGGCGGCGGGGGCTTAGGGGGGTGGTGACGGCGGCGGGGGCTCAGGGGGCGGCGGAGGGTAGTAGGTGGCGGGGTGGTTTGTAGCGGGAGGGGGGGTAGGGGTGGCGAGGGGAGGCAGACGGGGCAGAAGAGGGGTTCCTCCGGAGCCACTGATGTCACCGCCTGGTGACACAGTGCTCCGGAGCAACCCCTCTTTTCTGCCCCATCTGCCTCCCCTCGCTGCCGCGGGGTTCAGGCGGGCAGAGCGGGGTAGCGGGGCGGACAGGCGGCTGGGCATGGGGCTGTAGTATACCATAGCGGTGTACACTACAGCCCCATGCTCAGGGGGGCATGTTGGTGGCTTTGTTCGCGGGGCAAGGGCTCGCAATGCCCGCTTCGCGGCAATGCTTCGCGGGCAATGCTTCGCGGGGCAAGGGGCTGCTACGCGGCCACGAACCGAGTCCTGGAGAAAGTGACGAGCCACGCGAACAAAGCCACGGAAGTAGCGCCAGACGCGACGGAAGTCGCTACGTCAATTATATAATAGATACATACAGCTGTCTGCTGCGAAACGGTCACCATCGTCCACCTGACGTCCCTGCCCCTCCCTCCCCTACAGCACGATCTCCTCATGTAACCTTGTTGGAATCGTCAAATAAACAGAAGATTCAACTATGGTGAGTGCCGCTGGTCTGTTTTCTTTTTTTGTGATATAATTACACTTACCCTTTGCGGGCACCACCTGATATTGTGCTATCAATCATCTGGACTGATTCTTACCACGGATAGTGCCCGGTTTTCTTTACCTCTGTGCTTAGAATATATATATATATATACACACATATATAATATATATCTATATATATATATATACATACATAAGTATGTATGATATGTATGTATGTATATATATATATATATATATATATATGCATACATGTGTGTGCATATAATATATACACACACATATATATAGCGTGTGTGCATATATATTATATATACACACACATATATATATAGTGTGGTATGTGTATATATATTATATATATAATATATATATATATATATATATACACATATATATATATTATATATATATATATATATATATATATATATATATATACCCACATATATATGTGCAAATATATATATACCGTATATACTCGTGTATAAGCCGAGTTTTTCAGCCCAAAATTTGGGCTGAAAAGTCTCCCCCTCGGCTTATACACGAGTCACTACGGTATTGTGCTGTGGTGGGGGCTGTGGGGCCGGGGCTGTGGAGGCTGGAGGAGGCGGGGGGAGGCTGCTGTATGAGCGGCCCCATCACGTGGGGCCGCTCATTATATATGCACTGCTTCCCCCTGTCAATCAGCGGCAGGGGGAAGCAGTTCATATATTCCCCCCAAAAGGTGGCACTCACCCCCCCTTGTAAGGCCCCCCCCATCGCTGCTTATACATTACCATTCCGGTGTTCTGATCCGCGCCGCTCCTCGGTGCTTCTTCATGCTCCGTCCTCGCTGGCTGCATCCGGGGATCTCCGGCTGTCGCAGCGATATGACGTCATCGCGCGACGGCCGGAGAATGGAGATCCCAGATGCAGTCAGCGAGGACGGAGCATGAAGAAGCAGCGAGGAGCGGCGCGGATCAGAACACCGGAATGGTAATGTATAAGCAGCTGGGGGGAAGCCTTACAAGGGGGCCGAGTGCCAGCATTTGGGGGTTGTTGGTACCCCCAGGGGGCTGCTGGGTACCCCTGGGGGCTGTTGGTACCCCCTGGGGGCTGTTGGTACCCCCTGGGGGCTGCTGGGTACCCCCTGGGGGCTGTTGGTACCCCCAGGGGGCTGCTGGGTACCCCCTGGGGGCTGTTGGTACCCCAGGGGGCTGTTGGTACCCCAGGGGGCTGTTGGTACCCCAGGGGCCTGCTTGGTAGCTTCACCCGGGGGCTGTTGGTACCCCCAGGGGGCTGCTGGGTACCCCCTGGGGGCTGTTGGTACCCCCAGGGGGCTGCTGGGTACCCCCTGGGGGCTGTTGGTACCCCCAGGGGGCTGCTGGGTAACCCCTGGGGGCCGCTGGGTACCCCCTGGGGGCCGCTGTATAACCCCTGGGGGGTGCTGTATAACCCCTGGGGGCTGCTGTATATACTGCTGAGGCCTGTATACCACTGGGGCTGCTGTATATACCACTGGGGCTGCTGTATATACCACTGGGGCTGCTGTATATACTGGTGGGGTCTGTATATACCACTGAGGAGGCTGCTGTATACCACTGGGGTTGCTGTATATACTACTGGGGCTGCCTGTATACTACCACTGGGGCTGTATATACTACTGGGGCTGCCTGTATACTACCACTGGGGCTGTATATACTACTGGGGCTGCTGCTGTATACTACCACTGGGGCTGCTGTATACTACCACTGGGGCTGCTGTATACTACCACTGGGGCTGCTGTATACTACCACTGGGGAGGCCTGTATACCACTGGGGGGGGCCTGTATACCACACTGCTGGGGGCTGTATACCTCTGCTGAGGTCCACCTTCGGCTTATACACGAGTCAATAGGTTTTTCCAGATTTTTGGGGCAAAAGTAGGGGGGTCGGCTTATACACGGGTCGGCTTATACACGAGTATATACGGTATTATATATATATATATATATATATATATATATAATATAAGTTTATTTGTTTATTGATTTGTATATATAATGTGTTGTATGTATATTATATATATATATATATATATATCACACTTTAACTGTATATTCGAATGGGCGCCCCCGCTCTTCAAATCAATAATGCCGCCCATTAGGGCGTTAGGAAGGCTGTGAGGCGGGGGGAGCACGGCCCTGGGGACACCGCCTTCCCGACAAGAACGCCCAGCTGACAAAAAAACTGTAAGTTTATAAAGTGTTTTATCCATCTTCTATAAAGCCCTATTAGGACAGGCAGCGATGGTTAGGGAAATAGTTAGAGGCTATAGGGGCAGGTAGCGATAGTTTAGGGGCCATAGATTAGGTGAAAGGTTCGCTTTAATGCAGCAAATACTTAAAAAGGTATATTGAGGACTTAGGCACATTTGTGCATGTATGCTGCTGTGCAAGTATGTTCATATGTTGTACATTATCCATATGTGCGTGTGTATTTCCATGCACATGTGCCTGTATGTGCGTGCATGTATGTGAATGTGTCTGTATGTGTGTATGTGCATGTGTGTGTATGTGCATATATGTATGTGCACGTGTATGTGTGTGCGTGTGTCAGTCCGTGCCCAAAGTCGCTAGGATAATCCCAGTCCCTGTCTGCAACCTATGCAGTGCAGATGCAGTGCGGCGCCCTCTGCCACCAGAGGACACCTGCACCCCATATCCTTCTGCATAAGCCACAGACAGAGCCTTGGATTTTCCTAGCACTCTGGGCAGAAGTGAGTACAGTGGTGTGTTGGGGATGGTGGTCGGGCACGGACAGCGGTTGGGCAGGGATGTCGGTCAGGTGGGGATGGCAGACATGCCGGTCAGGCTAAGATGTTGGGCGTGCAGGCAGGGGTGTGGTTTGTTAGACGTCTGTGTCCCAGAAGTCAGCGCCATATTGGGAGACCGATCACTTGGGTGTCCCAATATGGCGTCTGGCGTACTTCTGGTCGGCGCAGTGGATGTGAGATTCGGAGACATCCAGATGGAAGTGGATGACAGACAACATTAGGTAACTATATAATAGATATACACACACACTACAAGTACATGATAAGCAAAAAATTGTGTAGTGGGACAGATGCGATACAAAAACTCTGCAAGAGACATTTAATTAGTTTATGGATTATACGGTGATCCCAAATACTCATACAAAGGGGTTTACAGCATAGAAGACAACAGCCGAGGTTCAATTAAGTGCATAGAAACTCTAAGCATGATAACATGCTAAGTGGGCCTAACACCCCTTCTACTAGTCAAAGCCCTAATTAGAGTCACATAAACGGTCTTTAGAAATATTGTTTCTAAAGATCTGTTTATGGATGCTACTACATAGAGGGACCATTAGGCAGGGCTTATAGATATGGGCACAGAACTGACCATGGTTCTGGGTGGTCAAGGGACCTGACAAGTTCCCTTTAAGACTACATTCATACTGTGTGTTTTTTGCAGTGCACTGCAAAAAATGGATCACTCAGATGACATCCCAGCAAAGTCTATGGGTTTTCGCCAGTCAGACTGTCCTCTTCTAAAGTGATCTGTTTTTTCACTTTAGGAGAGCTCCCTTTTTGAAAATTACATGTCAATTTATTCTGCGTTTTTCTCCACCGTTTTTCCCATAGGAGCCCTTCAAAATGGGAAGAAAAATGCAGCACTCAAAAACGGATAAAAAAATGGATTTATTAACAGATGTATTTTTTTAAGTGCGTTTTTTCCACAGCTCCTGTTTTGCAGCTAAAAACGCAGCAGAACAGAATAGGAAAAAAAACCACACATTCTGGATGTAGCCTAAAAGTGTTATCCATAAAATTGCTGGCAAATATAAACGGAGTTAGGCCTGTTTCACACATCCATGCCGACACATGCCGGACGCATGGACATAAGGGAACATATTATCCTCTATGGCCCCCTTTTAGACATCTGTTCTTCGGCACGGGCAGTGACGCCGTGTGGAGCAGATGCGTGTCCGTGTGCTCCGCACGGCAACATGTACATTTTTGGCCACAAACGTCCATGCACACAGATGTCATCCGTGTGGCCAAAAGTTTAAAGTGCAAAAATAAAGAATTTCATACTCTCCTCCCTACAGCGCTGACAGTTCCTCTCACTTCAGGGGCCACTTATTAGTCTCATCTAATATTCACTGCACTGAGAGCTACAGCGGCCCTGGAAGAGAGAGAAATAGGCTGTCTGTATGCTATCCATGGATAGCACACGGACAGCACACAAATGTGTCACGAGTGTGACATACAGATCCACACTTCCCTCAAAAACGGCCTGTCTCACATGTCCATGTGTTGCACGGATGTGTGAAACAGGCCTTAAGGGTAAGTATACATTTTAAAGGGTATGTCCAGGATAGGCACAGAGTGGTCACAGATGCTCCTGCCAGCAATTCAGCTGCTTCATCAATAGAGCAGGGGCGCCATGCTCAGTTAGGCAGTGGGAGCCGGCTATCAATCAGAATTACGTTGGCGGTCTCGCACTGTCATCAGAGTAGAATGGAAAGGAAGCCACTGGTCTTTTGACAAAACAGCTCAATCAGTGGCAGGACCGGTCTGTGACAACAAATTGCGCTGGACACAACGGGCAAGTAGCTTCTAACTACCTGCTTGTTTGTAATTAAAAAAATTAAAATGTGCCTAACTACGGTGCACAATCCAAAATTAAGTAATACATTACATACAAAGGTAAAGGACTGGCATCACCTAATGTAAAGGTGCACCCCTTCCCCCGCCCTGTAGCTACACCTATCCCTCCATTTTACCGTAGCCCTGGTCCTGGGACATACCATCCCAGCTGGTTATAATTGCATTCCTAGGCATATAACCCACTCAAGCAATAGTACACAGCAATCAGTGTCAGAGTAGGACCCGGTATAATGACAACACTTTGGCGTAGTTACCGTGCTCTTCGCAGTGGTGCCAGTGTTAAAGCTAAGTCTCTCACTTCTTTTTTCCTAGTGCAGTATTTACTGTGTTCCTTTACCACATACATTTTTAGCTGTACACATTTGCCCTGCTTTTCTTTGTTTGTCATTAGCCATTAGCTTATTCACACTCATATTATGTTTAGTGTTGCAGCAATTCTTTTTTTTCTAAATACATTGATTTTTTTTGCTTGCCCCTTTACATTAGGTGATGCCAGTCCTTTACCTTTATATATCAGCTGTTAATTCCGATATACTGGAAGTCCCCTAATCTACCCACACTATTACATTTACAGGAAAAAAGTACACTCACTATTTCATGTAGCTGAAATGGTGACATTGGTAAATCAAACGCAAACATCCTTTCTGGATACCTGGCGTCCATGGGTCCAATATACACTGTGTGCATAATTATTAGGCAAGTTGTATTTTAGAGGATTATTTTTATTATTGATCAACAACTATGTTCTCAATCAACCCCAAAGACTCATAAATATCAAAGCTTAATATTTTTGAAAGTTGGAGTGGGTTCTTTTTAGATTTGGCTATCTAAGGGTGCTTTCACATCAGCGTTTTTTGCCGATCACGACAGATGTGTTTTTTTTCACCGTGCTGACTGCGTTTTTTTTTCGCGACCGCACCTGCCGCAAGTGCCGAAACCGCACTTGCCGCACCTGCCTGCGGCAGTTGCTGTGAAAGAAAACGCAACTGCCGCGATTACCGCATAACGGCTGCACTTGCGGTTCACTTGCGGCAAGCCCCATACAATGTCTATGGGGCTTGCGGTAAGTGTGTGGCAGGTGCGGCATACCACGGTGCGGCATGCCAGAACCGCACTTGCCGCACCTGCCACACACCGCAAGCCCCATAGACATTGTATGGGGCTTGCCGCAAGTGAACCGCAAGTGCAGCCGTTATGCGGTAATCGCGGCAGTTGCGTTTTTTTCACCGCAACTGCCGCGATCAGCTGAAACCGCTTTTGTGAAAGCAGCCTTAGGGCCCTTTCACACTGGGGTTTTTTTAAAAATGCGGCAGTCGCTGTAAAAAACCCAGCATCTACCCCATTTTCCGCCTAACGGCCGCACATGGGGCTTGCGGTAAGTGTGCGGCAAGTGAAAAAAACTGCGGTCAGCGGCGTTTTTTTCCGCGGCCGCAACTGCCAGAACCGCACTTGCCGCGCCTGCCGCACATGGGGCTTGCCACAAGTGAGTTGCAAGTGCGGCTGTTAGGCGGGAAAATGCAGCAGATGCGTTTTTTTTTACCGCGACTGCTGCATTTTTCAAAAAACCCCAGTGTTAAAAGGCCCTTAGGCGGCCGTCACACGGAACGATTTCTTGCCCGATATCGTTTAAGCGATCTCCTTTTTGATCGCTTAAGCGATATCGGGCAAGAAATCGTTGCATGTAATCAAGCGATTTACGATGGTAAATCGCTTGATCGTGACATCGCTGATCTGAGCTCCGGTTCTCAGATCTAGCGATGAGCGATTTGATGATCTGTCTCATCGTGGTGTATAACACCACGATGAGCGATTTCCCAGCGCAGAGCCTATGCTGGGAGATGGTAACTATGGTACACGTCGGGTAACTAAGCGACGCGTGGCGCCTAGTTACCCGATGTGTACCATAGTTACCAGCGAGATCGCGGCTCCACATCGCTGGTGAGTCTGTCTGTGTGACATCTCACCAGCGATGTGAGCGATATTGTAAGCGATTGCGCGTGCACGTGATCGCTTACAATATCGCTATAGATATCTCAGCGTGTGACGGCCGCCTTAGGAGGATATCTGTTTGTGCAAGTAATTATTACTGTGCAGAATTATTAGGCAACTTAATAAAAACCTAATATATTCCCTTCTCACTTGTTTATTTTCACTGGCAGTAGGTCCGGGAGTTGAGCTTCACTCCGTCCTCAACCCAAAAAGGTCCCACAAGTTCATATTTGATACCAGCCCATTCCAGTACCCCACCTCCACCTTGCTGGCGTCTGAGTGGAGCTCTTTACTGATCCAGCCTCTGGCCCATCAAGAGTCACTCTCATTTCATCAGTCCATAGAACCTTTGAAAAATCAGTCTTAAGATATTTCTTGGTCCAGTCTTGACGTTTTAGCTTACGTTTCTTTTTCAAAGGTGGTCATTTCTCAGCCTATCTTACCTTGGCTATGTCCCTGAGCATAACACACCTTGTGCTTTTTGATACTCCAGTAACGTTGCAGCTCTGAAATATGGCAAAAGTGGTGGCAAATGGCATCTTGGCAGCTTCACGCTTGATTTTCCTCCATTCATGGGCAGTTATTTTGCGCCTTTTTTGCCCAACATGCTTCTTGCGACCCTGTTCGCTATTTGCCATGGAACGCTTGATTGTTCGGTGATCATGCTTCAAAAGCTGGTCAATTTCAAGACTGCTGCATCCCTCTGCAAGACATCTCACAATTTTGGACTTTTCAGAGCCTGTCAAATCTCTCTTCTGACCCATTTTGCCTAAGTAAAGGCATTTGCCTAATAATTAAGCACACCTTTATATAGGGTGTTGATGTCATTACACCACACCCCTCCTCATTACAGAGATACACATCACCTGATTTACTTAATTGGTAGTTGGCTTTCAGGCCTATACAGCTTGGAGTAGGACAACATGTCCAAAAAGTATCATGTGATCAAAAAACTAATTTGCCTAATAATTCTGCACACAGTGTAGATCCACTACTTTGCCTAACTTGACTAGTGATTCCGCATGAATGCACCACAAGATTTTACAACAAAGCTGTGCCTCCCAACCTCCCCCTCCCCCCCCTTCCTCACCTCTCTCCTTAACCTTTCTACACACTCTCCCACTTTCCTGTTCTCTCACCTTTAGTTAAGTATTAATTTCTACTTCTGCCGAACATTTAGGCAAGCCTAAACCAGCAATTGGTTTCATATCTTGTTTGGAAAATATACTCAGGAGAATCACTGCCTAATATATAAGGCACTCTCTTTTTTAGAACCTTACCCTCTGGAGTATTATTACGATATGCTATACAACTTCTACAACCCCACTGACCGCCTTAATGTCCACAACTGCATCTCTATCATTGACTGTCTTAATATGATAAGATGCAACTGTTTGTATTTTGTATTGTTCTTCAAATCTTTAATAAAAAGAAGTTTGAAAGAAAATATGACAAAGCCCATGACAATATTTTTTTGTTTTAGTTATTTATTTATATAAAAAGGTCTTCCCTGTATGTTTCATTGCCAGCGAAGGTAACACCAGGCAGCGGGGGTTGGCAGCCAGTAGCTGCTTGGTTTACCTGTGCTGGCAATAGAAAATGCAGCAAAGCCCTACACATTTTTTGAGCATGGGGGAAGGAGAGACAGGGCTGACACAGCCGCTGCCCCCAGTGCCACAGAGCCTGCCCCCATTGTCATGATACCACATCTCTGTTTTTGAGACAAATGGATATATTGCCATATATTTAATAATTAATTTTTTTTTTTTTTTTTTTTTATTATTTTTATTTATTTCTCTCATATACCGTATATACTCGTGTATAAGCCGACCCCCCTACTTTTGCCCCCAAAACCTAGGGAAAACCTATTGACTCGTGTATAAGCCGAGGGTGGACCCCAGCACAGGTATACAGCCCCCAGCAGTGTGGTATACAGCAGCCTCCCCAGTGGTAGTATACAGCAGCAGCCCCAGTGGTATATACAGCAGCAGCCCCAGTGGTAGTATACAGCAGCCCCAGGGTAGTATACAGCAGCCCCAGTGGTAGTATACAGCAGCCCCAGAGGTATATAACAGCACCCCAGAGGTATATACAGCAGCCCCAGGGTAGTATACAGCAGCCCTTTGGTAGTATACAGCAGCCCCAGTGGTAGTATACAGCAGCAGCCCCAGTGGTAGTATACAGCAGCCCCAGAGGTATATACAGCAGCCCCAGGGTATATACAGCAGCCCCAGAGGTATATACAGCAGCCCCAGAGGTATATACAGCAGCCCCAGAGGTATATACAGCAGCCCCAGTGGTAGTATACAGCAGCCCTTTGGTAGTATACAGCAGCCCTTTGGTAGTATACAGCAGCCCCAGTGGTAGTAAAACAGCAGCCCCATGGTAGTATACAGCAGCCCCAGTGGTAGTATACAGCAGCCCCAGTGGTGGTATATACAGCAGCCCCAGTGGTGGTATATACAGCAGCCCCAGGTGGTAGTATACAGCAGCCCCAGTGGTAGTATATACAGCAGCCCCAGTGGTAGTATATACAGCAGCCCCAGTGGTAGTATATACAGCAGCCCCAGTGGTGGTATATACAGCAGCCCCAGTGGTGGTATATACAGCAGCCGCAGTGGTAGTATACAGCAGCCGCAGTGGTAGTATACAGCAGCCGCAGTGGTAGTATACAGCAGCAGCCCAGTGGTAGTATACAGCAGCCCCAGTGGTGTATATACAGCAGCCCCAGTGGTAGTATACAGCAGCAGCCCCAGTGGTAGTATACAGCAGCGCCCCAGTGGTAGTATACACAGCAGCCCCAGAGGTAGTATACAGCAGCAGCCCCAGAGGTAGTATACAGCAGCAGCCCCAGTGGTAGTATACAGCAGCAGCCCCAGTGGTAGTATACAGCAGCAGCCCCAGTGGTAGTATACAGCAGCAGCCCCAGTGGTAGTATACAGCAGCAGCCCCAGTGGTAGTATATACAGCAGCCCCAGTGGTATATACAGCAGCACCCAGTGGTAGTATAACAGCAGCCCCAGTGGTAGTATACAGCAGCAGCCCCAGTGGTATATACAGCAGCCCCAGAGGTATATACAGCAGCCCCAGTGGTATATACAGCAGCCCCAGTGGTAGTATACAGCAGCCCCAGTGGTAGTATACAGCAGCCTTTTGGTAGTATACAGCAGCCCCAGTGGTAGTATACAGCAGCAGCCCCAGTGGTAGTATACAGCAGCCCCAGAGGTATATACAGCAGCCCCAGTGGTAGTATACAGCAGCCCTTTGGTAGTATACAGCAGCCCCAGTGGTAGTATACAGCAGCAGCCCCAGTGGTAGTATACAGCAGCAGCCCCAGTGGTAGTATACAGCAGCAGCCCCAGTGGTAGTATATGCAGCAGCCCCAGTGGTAGTATATGCAGCAGCCCCAGTGGTAGTATATACAGCAGCCCCAGTGGTAGTATATACAGCAGCCCCAGTGGTAGTATATACAGCAGCCCCAGTGGTAGTATACAGCAGCCCCCCCCCCCCCCCATGTCAGTATACAGGCCCCCCCTTGTATAGCAATCCTGTAAAGGAAGAGATTAGTATACTTATCCCTGCCGCTGTCCCGCCGCCGCTGTCCTGCCGCCGCCATCGCGCTCCTCCGTCTTCATCCAGCGTCTTCTGGCTTCCACCTCTGGCGCGCAGACAATGACATCATTGCCTGCGCCCACCAGAGGAAGCCGGAAGAAGACAGAAGACGCTGGATGAAGCCGGAGGAGCGCGATAGCGGCGGCGGGACAGCGGCAGGGATAAGTATACCAATCTCTTCCTTTACAGGATTTCTACACAAGGGGGGCCTGTATACTGATGGGGGGGGGGCACTGTATACATTGTATACAGTATACAGTGATTCGTGTATAAGCTGAGGGGGGGACTTTTCAGCCCAATTTTTGGGCTGAAAAACTCGGCTTATACGCGAGTATATACGGTATATCCCATGTGCACTCACAAATAATTGATCTAGCGGATTAATCATCACTTAACTAGTAGACGATAACACTGTTAACTATGGATCTTATCCCATTAATAGGTTCATTCCTTTTACCGTTCATGACACTTCTTTGTCATTTTTCTGTGCTCACGTATAGTGCATCAACCTTGTGTCACGTCTCACACACATTGGTTCAAATCTTTTTATTGTCATTTCATTGTATAATTTGCAATCATTTACTTTCTTTTTTTCACAATTCTTTTCAACAGAATAAGGAATTTTATGAATGCTGCCCTTTTATTAGTTATGACATTCATGGTATATTGCACCTTTTTCTCTGAATGTTTTAAAATATATGACGCTGTCTCTGATCATAAGCTGACCACCCAATAGCCCTTTTTTATATGCTGGATCTATATATACTCTATACATTGCATGTATATTTCTTATTGTGATTATCCTGAAGGCGTTTTTAACTTTAAAACTTGTCAAGAAATAAAATCACTATACAGGATTTCTCTCTCATGGCCTCCTTGTCTATGGCAGCTCAGATTAACCCTTTCCTACCAGTATTCCAGCATAATTACAGGAAATCTGACGGCAGGTTTTTGCTACCTCATCTGAGATCAACCTGATGTAGGTAAAGAGACTGAATCGAACGACGTATCACTTAGTTCACTGGTTACAGCAGTTCTGACACAATCAACGTTTTTAGATGTAGCAATACAGCAGAGCTCAATAAGTTAAAGGAAAGGTGCCACGATTTTTTTAATGATAAAGTATTGATTATATAATAAATTATTTTAATGCAAAATTAATGACACCATTTTTTAAATTTATTTTTTGCAAATACCGGGGGCTGCCATTTCAATTTGCTAGTGTGTAATGACACACACCTCAAATATGGCATCCCTAGTACATAGGGTCAGAAAACATGGGAAGCAAGGTGTACCACGGTCCGCGCTGCTGAGTTCACAAAATCACCTGGGATGCAAGATGTTGTAGCAGTATACTTCTTTATTCCTTCCTACGCGTTTCGGCGCTTTTCCTGGCACCTTCCTCAGGGATATTTCCTGAGGAAGGTGCCAGGAAGGGCGCCGAAACGCGTAGGAAGGAATAAAGAAGTATACTGCTACAACATCTTGCATCCCAGGTGATTTTGTGGACTCAGCAGCGCGGACCGTGGTACACCTTGCTTCCCATATTTTCTGGCTGTTTTTCCACGTTGGAGTGGTCGGTGGAGGTCCTGCAGCAGCTGATACTGTGATATGCTGTCAAACCAGTTGTGGGTCTCACAACTGGAATAGGTGAGTGTAACTGCATTACACCACTCACATCTGAGTGTCACTAGTGATAGGGCACTATTGCGCCTCTTGTTCCCCCACCTTTTTTGTATTAGTACATAGGGTGTCACAGCAACTTAAATCTTCTATCTCCTGCACTGAAGCTGCTTCCTGCTGTGACCTGGGCCCACATCTTCCGCAGTCCATGTTACTTATATGGGAGGAGATTGCCACCATTTTTGTGAAGCCAACAACTACTCTCCCTGTTATCAGGCAGTGATCACCCCAGAGTGCTGCAGGAATTAAGTACTGTCATAGATAGACCATTATTTTTAATATTTAAAGATTCCATAATAACAGGGTTTGTACCACAGGACTGGCGTATAGCAAATGTGGTGCCAATATTCAAAAAGGGGACGAAAACTGAACTTGGAAATTATAGGCCAGTAAGCTTAACCTCTACTGTGGGTAAAATCCTAGAGGGTTTTCTAAGAGATGCTATACTGGAGTATCTGAAGAAAAATAACCTTATTAACATTAACCTTATTAACCTTAATAACATTATCAACATGGTTTTACGAGGGACCGTTAATGTCAAACTAATCTGATAAGCTTCTTTGAAGAAGTAAGTTCTGGACTGGACCAAAGAAATGCAGTGGATGGGGTCTATATGGACTTTTCAAAAGCTTTTGATACGGTGCCACAAAAGGTTGATACATAAAATGAGGGCAATGGGGATAGGGGAAAATATGTGTAAGTGGGTTAAGAACTGGCTTAGTGATAGGAAACAAAGGGTGGTTATTAATGGAACACTCTCAGAATGGGTCACCGTTAACAGTGGGGTACCACAGGGGTCAGTGTTGGGCCCGCTTCTATTTAATATATTTATTAATGACCTTGTAGGGGGCATACAGAGTAGAATCTTAATATTTGCAGATGACACTACACTCTGCAGGGTAAACAATACAGAGGAGGACAATTTTATATTACAGGAGGATTTATGTAAACTAGAAACTTGGGCTGCTAAATGGCAAATGAGCTTTAATGGGGATAAATGTAAAGTCATGCACTTGGGAAGAGGAAACAAAAGGTATAATTATGTGCTTAATTGTAAAACACTGGGCAAAACTGTCACTGAAAAAGACCTGGGTGTATGGGTAGATGACAAACTCACATTTAGTGGCCAGTGTCAGGCAGCTGCTGCAAAGGCAAATAAAATAATGGGATGCATTAAAAGAGGCATAGATGCTCATGAGGAGAACATAATTTTACCTCTATACAAGTCAGTAGTGCGACCACACTTAGAATACTGTGTACAATTCTGGTCTCCGGTGTATAAGAAAGACATAGCTGAACTAGAGCGGGTCCAGAGAAGAGCGACAAAAGTCATTAGAGGACTAAGGGGTCTGCATTACCAAGACAGGTTATTAAACTTGGGGTTATTTAGCTTGGAAAAACGAAGGCTTAGGGGTGATCTTATAATAATGTATAAATATATGAGGGGACAGTACAGAGAAATTTCTAATGATCTCTTTACTCTTAGGCCTGAGACGGGGACAAGGGGGCATTCTCTACGTCTGGAGGAAAGAAGGTTTAATCATAATCACAGACGCGGGTTCTTTACTGTAAGAGCAGTGAGACTATGGAACTCTCTGCCACATGATGTTGTAATGAGTGACTCACTAAAAAAACTCACGAAAAATGGTCGCTTTTTTTCTACCCCTTGCATCTAGCAGATGGCTGCAGATTCCCCCAGGAGGTGACACATGCGTCAAGACACCGGTGCTTGACGCATGTGTCACCTCCTGGGGGAATCTGCAGCCATCTGCTAGATGCAAGGAGTAGAAAAAAAGCGACCATTTTTGGTGAGTTTTTTCAATATAATATTTAGTACCTATTCGGTGATTTTTGAGTGACTCACTACTAACATTTAAGAAGGGCCTGGATGCCTTTCTTGAAAACTATAATATTACCAGTTATATATACTAGATTATTTGATAGGGCGTTGATCCAGGGAACTAGTCTGATTGCCATATCTGGAGTCAGGAAGGAATTTTTTTTCCCCAATGTGGAGCTAGTGTTGCCACATGGGTTTTTTTTGCCTTCCTCTGGATCAACATGTTAAGGTGGGGTCACACGCGGCGATCTGGCCTGCGATGTCGGAAGCGATGCGCGGGTGCCCGCTCGCTTCCGACATCGCAGGCCAGCTGTCACACGGCACGACGTTGCCGGTGACGCGGCTGCGATGTGGGCGGAGCCGTCGCTCGCTGGGCTGGGCTCAGCCCAGCGAGCGATGGCTCAGTAACGCTGCGATATAGGCTGGATCGCACCGCCAACAGTGTCAGACGGCGCGATCCAGCCTAATCGCTGGTCACAGGTTGACAGGTTTATGAACATGTTCATAAACCTGTCAACCTGCGACCAGCGATAATTTGCAGTTGCGTCGCGCTGTCACACAGCGCGACGCAGTTGCAATATCGCCCGCGACTTCGCTGTGACGTCACTTTGCGGCGATGTCGCGGGCGAGATCGCCGCATGTGACCCCACCTTTAGGCTATGGGTTGATCTAGATGGACTTAAAGTCTTCCTTCAACCTTAAAAACTATGTTACTATGTTACTATCACTGTGTGCGATGGCAGGAAGATTTGGGACTCGAGTGTGACAGGAGGAGGTGCCAGCATACAAGGCTGAGAGGAGGGGAGATGTAGGCAGCAGAGGTCAGAGATGAGATGAATATCTGCCGTGGCAGTGAGTGTTGATCAGTAACCGGGATCGGTGATGTAGTACTAGACTGCTGATCAGTGCTCCTGCAGTTGTCAGCCGCAGGAGTGTAATCATCAAATTGCTGGGCTCTGGACACAGACTCAGCTCTGCTATATTACTGTACAGCCTCTGCAGGAGGATCACTGACCCAGCATAGCACTGTATCTAATACCCATAATGTAATGTGATAGCTATCGAATGCCCACCATCTGTGATATGCCCCACAGCCATGTACCTAATTCCCACCATGTGTGATACCCCCCCAGAGCTAGTTATCTAATACCAATTATGCGTGATACCCCCCCCTAAAGAGCGATGTATTGAATGCTGATCATGTGCTGGGTGATCATGATGCCCCCAAGAGCCATGTAACTCATGCCTGCTATCTGTCATTCACCCAGAGCCATATAAAGTGTTGGATGCTGATCATGATTACTATGTGGGACCATTATACTCCTAATTTTATGTTTTGCAAAGTGCTCTCCAGAACCTGGAAACAAATTGCATCCCACGGTTGAAGACTATATACGTGCTGGAAAACCATGAAACCAATAAATTATTTTAAAAATACTTAAAGGTAACCTGCCACGCCAAATAACCTTTCTAACCTATTAATACCTGTCCCTGCAGCCTTACAATACATTCGAACACATCCCTGTCTCACCTTTTTTACTAATCTACAAGTACAATAATGTAGTTAGCAAACTTACGAAATTCTTGTCAGAGGGGCGTTCCTCCAAGCCATTTTGACCGGTAGGCGGGTCCCCTGTGCGGCGCTACCCCTGCCTCGTTGCTCTAATACGCTCTAATGGGCGCCATTATATAAATACAGAGCTCGGACACGATTTCAATATCGCGCCCGCAACGTCACCGCTGCGACGCGGTCATGTGACGCCGGGATCGCCGCGTCACTTCCGGTCGCACACAGGCTGCGCATGCACGAAGTCTGCCTGTGAGACCTTTGACCGTAAGTGACGCTTCCCGGCGTCACATGACCGTAATCGTAGATTAGTAAAAAAGGTGAGACAGGGATGTGTTAGAATGTATTGTAAGGCTGCAGGGACAGGTATTAATAGGTTAGAAAGGTTTTTTGGGGTGACCGGTTCCCTTTAAGCCAACTGTGGAGCAGATGGAAGACATAGGGGCAGAAAAAAAATAATTTTAGAGAAACGATATACAACAACACAGATAATAGTGAACTTTTGTGTGTAAGATCAGTAACAAGTCCAAAGAGACCTCAGCTCAAGTCTCTTGTGGAATTAGAAGAGGCTGGAGAGGACCGAGAGGTTCTTGACAAGAGGGTTTGAAAAGTGCACACTGAGGAAAGAGGATGCTACGAACATTTTCACAACTTGTCTTCATTTGGGCCACCAGTTCAAGTAGGAGGGAAATTCAGAGGTACATTTAACTACTGGGTGACCGGAGAGGAGAGATGAATGAGATCATAATACGACCTTCTGACAGATGCCTTCAACGCCAGAGAATGTCCCCTAGGTGGTGAAAGAAGACGAGATGGCAGCGACAATACGTTTTGGTTCAAGTACATGTGAGCAGTAATCGTAACCAGCATCATACTGATCAAAAAATTTGGATAGTCCGTCAGCCCTGTGTTTTTTATCAACTAAGCAATGGGTAAAGATTAAATCAGGGGCGGAACTACCGTGATGCAGCTGGTTCAGCTGCACCAGGGCCCCGACCGGCTAGGTGGGCCCTTCAAGGCAGCAGGGGGGCCCCCAGCTGACCCCCACAACCCGATGTTAGAGGAGAGGAGGGTCCGGCAAGGGAAACAGAAAGCTTCCTGCTTCCCTTGCCTGATCCCGCCCCTCCTCTCCTCTGCCCCTCCGGATCCCGGGAACGTCACAGTGGCTCAGCAGCTAGGAGAGCCGCTGCCAACACCTCTCCGCCGGCCACCAGCAACCCCCGCCCCCCCCCCAACCCCCCCTTCCCTGCGCCGACGGCCGGCGGCACGCCCAAGCCCCCCACCCCCAGGTCTCCACCCTAGGGGTCACGGTCCGCCGCTGGATTAAATCAATGCATGAGAAAAAGAGAGCCCGTTGAGCTTAGTAGGGATTCAGTCTATGAGCAGACTGAAGATGCTCAGTAGTCACTTTGAACTTTGTTCTTTGAAGAATGTCCCCATTCCTCAAGGCTCATTTTTTTGGCTAAGAGTTTACGGTAACCAATGGAATAATTCTACTCTGTTGGAGAAAATTTCCTGGAGAAGAATCCACACGGATGATTTCTTGCTCTAGAGGAATTTTGACAGTGAACTGCTTCCACGACAATAGCGAAGGTATCCACCTCAAAGAATGGACAATCAACCTTAGGATTGTGCAGAACACACACAGTAGAGAAACAAGACTTGAGTTCTTAAAAAGCTTAGACAGAACATGCCACCCAGTTCTGGGACTTTGCACACTTGCAAGTTAAGGACATCAACATGGTAATTAATAGTAGTTTTAATTAGAGATAATAATTAGTCAAGGAATCTTTGAAGAGCTTTGAGACCGACTGGCTGTGGCCAATTTGATATGGGGGACACTTTTCTGGGTTCATGAGAAGACCACCAAAAAAATGATGTAGCTGAGCAATGGCAATTATGTTCGCTCGAACATATTTCTCCAACTTGGTATAGAAGTGATTTTGTTGCAGTCTCATTAGAATCTAGAGCAGTGGTCCCCAACCTTTTTTGCATCGGGGACCGGCTTCATGCAAGACCATTTGTCCGCGGCCCGGTGGGGGGCGGGGCCATAGATAAGGGGTGGAGGTTTGCACCCTGCTTCCCCCAAAAGATGTGTTACGCATTATTTTCAGGGGATGTTTTATTTTTCCATCCCCTTGCAGCGCACAATATCCCCATCTCCCCCTTTCAGCCCCCAATACCATATCCCCCATCATAATCCCCTTGCAGCCCCATCATCCTCCTCTTGTAATCCCCATTCCTACCTCTTCCAGCCCCAGTATCCTCTTCTTCCAGCCCCAGTATCCTCTTCTTCCAGCCCTCAGTATCCTCTTCTAGTCCCCACCATGCTCTTCCAGCCCCCACCATCCTCCTCTTCTAGTCCCCACCATACTCTTCCAGCCACCACCATCCTCCTCTTCTAGTCCCCACCATGCTCTTGAAGCCCCTATTTTCCTCTTCCAGCCCCCACCATCTCCAGCACACACAATATCAGCAGTCACCGGCCCCCCTGCACCTGCAACATTACGTTGTCTCAGCTGTATGCATAGATGTATGGGAGAAGCTCTCCGCCCATCACAGTGCAGATGCCAGGCCAATCACAGTCAACAGCCAGTAGCCAATCAGGGCCTGGCTACATACATCTGTGCATACAGCCGAGACAACATAATGCTGCGAGGGCGGTGACCTCACCCTGGGAGGCGGGCCACATCCACCGTTCAGAGCCGCCGCAGAGCTCAGCACACTATGTGTAGTGCTGGTCTGCGGCGGCGTGGACCGGCACACAGACCCCTCGCAGCCCGGTCCGCAGACCGGTGGTTGGGGGACCCCTGATCTAGAGAACTTGAAGGTGATGAGAGCTCAAGTCTCTAGAGAAGATAAGAATGTGGTCAAGATAGACTAAGACATATTGATATTACAAAAAATCTCATTCACAAAGGTCTGGAACCAAGGTGGTGGAGTCGGTATAAAATGGACTGACTACAACTACTTAAATATATAATAAATTGAGTACAATAGTTCAATGCTGCATGTGTTGGATATTATGTTTTATCTAAATTGCTTGATTATTGTATCATAATAATGATTAAAAGCCTGATGTTCAAATTATACTACAATAAATTTATCACCTAAACATAAGCTACAGTGTTGGCCAAAAGTATTGACACCCCTACAATTCTGTCTGATAATACTCAGTTTCTTCCTGAAAATGATTGCAATCACAAATTCTTTGGTATCATTATCTTCATTTAATTTGTCTTCAATGAAAAAACACAAAAGAGAATGAAGCAAAAAGCAAAATATTGATCATTTCACACAAAACTCCAAAAATGGGCCAGACAAAAGTATTGGCACCCTCAGCCTAATACTTGGTTGCACAACCTTTAGCCAAAATGATGGTCCCTTTACACGCCGCTACTGGATGGTGGCAACAACCGGGTACATGAGAGAAATGTATCTTGCACCGCCAATTCAACCCGAGGTAGCGGCGTGTGAAGAGGGTTGTAGCCACCCGGCAGTGGCGGCACCTGTTTCAGAGCACTGCCCTAAAACAGGTGGTTACCCAGCCGATGGTAGCGACCTGTATCGGCGTGTAAAGAAGGAACAGAAGGGTTGTTTCGACACCAGGCTATGTACCTGGTATGTAGCTGGGGCGTGACACAGGCTCCGGGTTACCGCGCCCCATCAGCGATCATTGGTGGAAGATGCTGCGTTCCAATTGGCTCTTCCTTCACAGGCCGCCATCTTGGTTGAGCTGTCACTTCAGCACTACAGATACACGCCGTATGCACGATCATACATTAGTACAATTACGCGGACACACACTTGCGGAAGGCAAAAGTATCATTGTGCCATGGTCCTTATATAGTGTGCACATTCTCTTAACACATAATAAGGAATAATGCTGTACACAGCGCACAAGTTTGGTTTACGCACCGCCCTGGCTTATTGTATGTACTGCAGATGCCGTAGAAGTGCTTCTGGCGTGTCACTGCGCGCACTAATGTACGCATTGTCATACCACATGCAAATGAATAATTTAGTACACAGCGCACAAGGTGGCGTTACGCACCGCTCTATGGGTCTTGTTCTGTAGGTGCCGCAGAAGTGTTTCGCCCGTGTCACTGCGCGTAGGTTGACTTTGAATGGTGCGTGACCCCGACAGCGGCCGTAATGACGTCATGACGTTGGTTTCAGTTTCACTCTGCCTGCAAGGTGCCAGCCCCTCCTCTGCACACAGCATTGCAGTTATGGCGGCCGCACAGCGCGCTGCAACGTGGGGGATGGCAGAATTACTGGTCCTTATAGACCACTGTGACCGGTACGATTACTGGGATAATCATCACCAGCGGCATCCCAGGCTGCGCAATCGCGCCACCATTAGGCGGATCCAGCGGGCCCTGCTCAACCAACTGGGGGTGGAGAGGACCGCTAAAGCCGTCCAGAAGAAAATCGCCGACCTAAAGCAGAAATGCCCAGGCCGCATAGTCGACATCCGTGCCCGGATTGCCAGGCTGCGTGGTGAGTACTTTTTAGGGCCAAACGCACATTTGCCCATGTATAAGCACAAAACAGCACACATATATTGACAAACATATTATAAGGAGAGTGTGGGCTACGGCGGGACACATGCAATGGGGTAGCATATAGTCAGCAGAATATTGAGGGAATGCCTACATATCTGCCTTAAACTCATGTTTATGTTGCTCCAAAGATGAGTCCACAGTGTTAGATGCTCTCCACACAATAATCATACTACTGCCTCATACACACACTCCATGCATAACACATGAGCTCATCCCATATCTGGACTACTGCAAACACATAGGCCAACTATCTAAATGTCTCAACATCTCTGAGCTGAAACCTTCTTCTGACAGCTGAATGATTGTTTCTTCAAATACAGATGTCGCTGAGTCATCTGATGAGGCTCCCCCGGCAACACCTGCAGGTGGGCCACCAACCCGCCCGCCTCAAGAGCCAGCTGCCACTCCATCCCCACAAGGGAATAGCCCGTCACCAGTGCATGAGGAGGAGGAGCAGGAAAACCCAGCAGGGCTTCAGCACGAGGAGCTGCCTTACCCATCAGCTCTGCCCGCGGCAGATGCTGATGACCCAGCGGGGCCGGAGCCTGAGGTGGCATCGCCTGCTGGACAGGATGAGGCCATGCCTCAACCAGAAAATGAGGCAGCCTTGGACGATTATGCTGGTAAGTGTGTTTTGTTGTGTGCTATGCCCTGCACACTCTAAGCAGTGTGGTGGTTTGGGGTAATTAGGATTTGCACCCATTTTGTAAATAATGTTCTTCACCCATTGTTGCAGATGGAGAACGTGCTGGAGCTGCGGGGTGGAGTGTCAGTGTCTCCCCATCACCCCCTGATACTGAGGAGGAGGTTGAGCCTGAGGGTAAGGACCATATTTGTTGTGTGAACATACCAAACCACCATAGGGACTATTAGAATGTAAATTTGTGTTTTTTATCACAATACAGGTGTACCTACCATGGAGGACGTTCTGAGGGCCCACCATGATTTCGCCCAACGGCTACACCGGGAACTCCGACGTGGGCTGCAAGACCTGGGCCGGTTGGCTGCCATGCTGGCTGCCGTGCAGCAACATCATGGTGGCCTCCAATGATGTGTCACAACACCCACACCTAAATGGGCTGACCTGCCCTGAAAATCTGTTGTCCTTGTTGGACAAATTTTTTACTGTTGGCTTTTTGTTTTGTTTTTTTTTTGCCCCCGTTGGGCTCTTTTCTTATAGTGTCCCACATTGGGACCATGGGGAGTGTGGACTGGCTACCCCGTTGGGCACTTTTCTTATAGTGTCCCACATTGGGACCATGGGGAGTGTGGACTGGCTACCCCGTTGGGCTCTTTTCTTATAGTGTCCCACATTGGGACCATGGGGAGTGTGGACTGGCTACACCCCGTTGGGCTCTTTTCTTATAGTGTCCCACATTGGGACCAGGGGGAGAGTGGACTGGCTACTACGAGCTGAAATAGCATTGTGTCTATTGTGGCAAATGTCTGTCACACATGTATGTTGTCAATGAAAAGTATGACTAAAATTTTTGTATGTTCCTTGATGTCACAACACACATGTATTTGGCACCAACATGTCCATTACGTAACTGTGTGACCCACATGACCACACCTCTTTAAGGTGCAAACAACATGTTAGCGCACCACATGGTGCTCCTGTTCTGGGGCCATTGTCCACAATGTGTGGATAGTGTCCACTATATTGTGACCCTAAACATTCAGCCACGCTGAACCATAAATTTATAACCTTATATAAAGACACAATTGTGTGACACAAAATAATTTATTACCTCCTAAAAGGAAATAAACATAAAGAAAATACATAGTGCAATTTTGCACACAAAAAAAAACAATAAACCAAAAAATGGACCAATGTGGCGGGGTCAATATGTCATAGTCCCGACGGCCAATTAAGTGCATTGGCTACTAGTGTCCCACTTCCTCCTCATCCTCCTCTGTCTGCTCTGACAGTGCCGGCTCACCCCCCTTCTCATGGCAGCCCCAACCTGCCTGAGAGCGTCTGGCTCGAAGACTACTGTTGGGGGGGATTTGGGGTGCGTGTCGGGGCCAGTCTTGTCACTCGCCGTGGTGGTTCGGCGGCCGAAAGGGGCCAGATGTCGTTCCGCACTGGGGAGGGGATGTGGCATCCCCATTGCAGGGCCCCATCTTCGGCCGCATCAACGACGCGGTCAAAGACCCGCTGAGCGATGTGACCTTGGAGGGGCTCCACCCTTGACAACCTGTCGCTCATGTGGAGGGCGTAGCTTGAGATGTGGGTCCGCTGTTCGTTCAAAAGGACCCGCCGGGCCCAGGTGCCCAGCTCGGTCTCCGGTGGGGCAGGTCGTCGTCTTTGCCGGATAACCGAGCTGGGCCCTGGGTCTGGACCCACATCACTCGCTCCATCCTCCTGCTCAGCCGCAGATGTACTCGGCTGAGCCTCATCAGCGACTGGATGCTCAGGAATGGAGCTGGCCTGCTCAGGGGCCTGTGAAAAAAAAAAAAAAAAAGAAAAACAGTTTTAATAAAAGCAACATCATTTCTCTAAATTGGCCATAGGCCTCCAAAATCCCTAACCACACACAACACACCACCAACCCAAAAACAAGACACCAGAAAGATAGAAGGTTAGTGACCCCAACACCTGCACATCTCCTGTACACTCACCTGTAGCATCCCACGTACTCTGCGTAAAACATATATATGTATTAAAAGAGAGAGGGGAGGGGGACAAGAGGCGCAATAGTGCCCTTATCACTAGACACTAAATTTCAGCGGTGAAAAGTGTAATTTGCTCACCTTCTACAGTTGTGTGGCCCACAACTGGCTTGTACGCATGTAGGATAGTATCCTGATGGCTGCTGCTGGACCTCCACCGACTCCACACACGTGGGGTTAAACCAGGAAATTCAGGAAAAAAAGGTGTGCTACAGTCCGCGCTGCCAGAAACATCAAGGAAGACCCAAGACGAAGTTTTGATCCAAGCCTTCTTTATTTTCCTCCTACGCGTTTCAGTGCCTACCTGGCACCTTCATCAGGGATTGAAGGTGCCAGGTAGGCACTGAAACGCGTAGGAGGAAAATAAAGAAGGCTTGGATCAAAACTTCGTCTTGGGTCTTCCTTGATGTTTCTGGCAGCGCGGACTGTAGCAAACATGTGGCATTCAGAGAGCCCTAAACCAAAAATCATATGTGACCACACCACCTTGATGCTGGATGAAATCCCGGCCAGGGCCATGTGGCCCAGCTTGACGTTGTGAGCCCCAAACTAATAAAAATAGGACCCCCTTACATCAAACATACACTACATGGGCCAAAGGCCACACACGTGTGCCTTCACCATTTAGTACATGTTGCTATGTCCCTCCTCTAATACAAAACAAAGCCATTTTTTAGAATATTGCAAACTACACCCAAAATAAACATAGGTCTGTGTCATTGCAGAATTGGAGAAGGGCTCTGTGGATAGATTGTAGATTAAACCAGCCAAGCCCCTGAGGACACATAACACATCAAGAAATGGTTGCCAGGCCAGGACCCAAATATCACAATGGGGTTGTGGTGAAGCATGCAGACAAGCACACATGTGATGCAAGCATTGTGGGCCACCACCGTAACACAATTACCCACCTCCTGTGGCGCAGATGGTGCTTGGCCAGGGCCTACATGGGATGCAGCAATGGTGCGGTTGGTCTGCGTTGCACGCGAGCTGCCGTGGCCAAGGGTGAAGGCGAAGAGCGGATAGTACCATAAGGTAGGCAATGGTACCTCCTCACCTCCAGCCCCTGACCGATGGCCCTGGTATTTTAGGTGAGCCCGCATGAACGCAGCCCGCATATTCTTTATCTTAAGGGCCAACATTGGCTGGTCCCACCTCCTGCCTGCCCTGGGGGCCAGCCTATTGGCCAGGGCGACAAGAGGCCTGTAGGCCTCGGCCCTCGCTGCCTGATTGCGATATTCAGGCAGCGAGGTGCGCCACAGACACTCGTGTCGTTGATACTCTGTGAGAAGCTGGGTTTCAAACTCAACGCTACCCCTCAGCATCTGTGTGGAGAAAGACACCAATTAAAACGACACGAGGCATACAAAAATAAACCCATGGTTGGGAAATGATTTACATACAGGCAGGCAAAGTTCTTGTTTTTCTCGCCATGAAAGCTGTTTGGCAACATGTATGTTAGCATTTGTGCAAACCTTTCTCCATTTGCAACAGCTCAGATCGCCTACACATGTGTTGACAGATTAAGCTCCAGACATATGTTGATAACTACACATGTTAGGAACAAGGTTTACACCCACAAATAACCTCTTTAAACATACCTAAACTTGGAGTGAGGGAACATGTTTCCAGGGGCACATCTGCACCTGGCCATGGTGTGCAATATATCATCTTTGGCCTGGCCACAATGTGAAAGGTTTACCATGTGTTAAAGGAGGCCTGGCTGTCTGACACAACAGCACCTGCTACAGCTTATGGCCAAACGCATCATCATCTTGGTCTGACTACACCCATGGACACCCTACTGTAGGCCATGCACCAACCATCCCCTGCCCAGACAGGGGCACATTACAGGGATCAATGGAGATGGAAAGTACTGGGGCCAACCAGCCCTTAATATTTTGCCCTGCTAATTTAGCTCAATTTAAGATATACGTAAACATACTGGAACAATAGGCCCTACATGCCTATGGCCTACAGAGAATAAGCCATGCACATACCAAAAACACAAGACGGACAAGAAGCGCAAAAAACACTGTCCATACACACATTGCCTAAGCGCCATGTGAGAGACGCATCTGCGTTATGTACAAACGCATGTCAAGGACCAAGCACATGAGATAACTTACCGTCAGAGCAACAGAGCACGGATCACTGGACACCAGTAGCTCAATGCACATGGACGTCTGGACAAGGTGTGGTGGGCATTAGCAGAGCTTTATAGTCAGCTACACCAACCAGAGAACACCAATTATGCACATTATTAGCGTACACCTGCGAGCAGGTCTAGTGGCAGCTAATTGGTGCAGATCGCTCGATCGTCATTGGTTGGCGCTCCTTGAAAAGCTGCGCATCCCGGCAGACGTTACGCTTGCTGGCCAGAGCCATTAAGTGAGTATTCGTGGGCAGACATGGAAGTTGCGGCGTGGGGGGGGGGGCTGAGGCGCATGATTTGTTGGGCTAACGCCAAAGACTGGTGTAGCGGACTACCCAGGTTTTTTTTTTTTTTTTTTGGGACAACATTAGCGTGGTGTGGCGACTATTAATTGGCATTTTGTACAGGGGGTCCCATATTCTCAGTGACACATTTGTGTTTTTGTTTCCATTCACCATACAGGAGAATGGCTGCTGGACTGTAGACAGGAATGTGGTACTCATGTGCACATCATCGATTACATCATACTGGTTGTGGTCAACGGACACTGGGACCAACATGGCTAGGATCAGATATGGCTTTGAGGTGTGACGCAGCAGAGATAGAACAGATGTGGATATCACCCGTGCAAACACATGTGTAACCAAGTTCCACCATGATAACTCATGTGTAATCTGGTTTGTCACATCTATGCTTACTCACCCTGGCCTGGCCTGGTACGTAGTGGATTACTGTCTGTGGTTGGGAAACTACATATGCTCTTCTGAATGGTTTCTGTGACATGTATATGCGAGATTAGTGGTGACACATGTCCCGTTGTAACTCACATAGGTCCAGATGTGCGACTTTCGGCCACTCAACAAAGTGTTAACGGATAGGAGGCCAGGATCATTGCGCATGTTCGGTATTTTTTTTCCCCCACTAGTGGTTGCTGCCCTTGCATGGCTCCCAGGATGTGTGTTGTGGGCACACGAAGGATCACATCTGCTTGGCTATAGTGTGTAATCCAAAAGAGGTGTGGCTTGCTTTACATGCTGACATGTCCCCATATTGTTGTATGTACTGATGTTATCTTTTGTAATGTAAAGGTGCTGAGACCGAGGATGCAGAATATCCATGACCGAAATGTTATCGTGGCTCTTGCGGTGGTGGAAGAGCAAATGTGGCTTCAGGATCGGTATGACCGGTTGATGCGTCGCAGACAACGGCGGCTGTGGAGCCGGGATTGGCTTCGCCAGCGGGAGACCCGGGGCCACATGCAGCTGTTGCGTGAGCTGGAGCGTAACAATCCCGATGATTTCCTTTTGGAGCGTGTGGGGCCACTGATAGCGCGTCAGGACACTATTATGCGACCATCGGTATCAGCTGCGGAGCGTTTGGCTATAACTTTGCGGTTCCTGGCTACAGGGCAGTCAATGACATCCTCACATACTTGTCACGTGTCTCCCTGCCTGATCCCTGAGACGTGTGAGGCCATCTGGAGTGCTCTGCAGCCATCCTATATGAAGATGCCAGAAACAGCCGCAGAATGGATGGAAGTAGGCCGAGGCTTTGAAACCCGGTGGAACTTCCCCAACTGCGGCGGGGCCTTGGATGGTAAGCACGTGAGGATTACTAAACCCCCCCACTCGGGCTCTTTGTTTTACAATTACAAAGGGTACTTTAGTATAATCCTCATGGCTCTAGTGGATGCGAACTATGAGTTCCTCTACGTGGACGTTGGAATGAACGGCCGCAACTCAGATGGGGGTGTGTTCGCACGCAGCTCCTTGGCACAACTACTAAGGAGTGGTGGCCTGAACTTACCCTCAAATGAGGAGACGACCCATCATCTCAACTTTGCGTTTGTGGCGGATGAAGCATTCCCACTTCAGGAACACCTACTGCGGCCATATCCCCAGAGGGCCCTTACTTCTGAAAGACGCATTTTCAATTACCAGCTATCCCGGGCCCGCCGTGTGGTTGAAAATGCGTTTGGGATAATGGCGAATCGATTCTGGGTTTTTCATACGCCTATGCATATGAAACTGGAGTCTATTGACGCGGTAGTGATGGCCTGCTGTGTGCTGCATAACTTCCTGCGTCGTAGGGATAGAGCATCATACACGCCAGGAGGTTCTGTAGATAATGCAGACGCCACAACAGGGGAGGTCCGTCCAGGGTCTTGGCGTGATGACGACCATGGTGTGGCGCCACTCCAGCCGCAGAGCCATGGTCGCACTCAGCAGGAGGCCAGGGACAGTAGAGATGCTTACTGCTCCTACTTCAATGGCTCTGGTGCAGTGAGCTGGCAGAACCAGCACATCTAGTGTGGGTGGTTCTGGATGATCCTTCAAAGGTTGCCATGGTGGTGACAGCAGGGTTGCTGCGCCATGTTTTTTTTTTTTTTTTTCTTTCATTGTGTGCAGAGGTTTTAGTTAGTTGGTTAGATTAGGTTTTATTTGTGTTATCTTGGTGCTGCACACGTTCTAATTTGTGTTCATTTTGGGATCCCAAATGTACGTTTTGACAATGTCACATGCTGTTTGAATGTCCAGTGTCTTTCCTTTGTGTATGTAAATTTTTTCTTTTCCAAGGTCTGGATTGATGAATTCAAATACATTTTTTGTCCTTGGATCCAAAATACTCTGTGTGAGCCTGATTATTTGGGGATGGAGGGCAGTGTGATCAAGGTTTTGGTTGGGGCCAGTGCTGTCATAGCCACCAATGCCTGGGATGGACAGACAATATGTGTGGGTAGGCATGATGTTTGGGAAGGTTTTTGGCCAACAGTATGTGACAAATGTGTGTACATAACCCTTTTGTTTTAGTGTAGGCAGAGGGTCACCTGCACACAGCACATTGATGCAGGACATAATATTGTCAGGTGGGTTTAAGTACGTAGTCACACACATCATGGATATGTGGCATTGCAAGCTCCTCAAGGCCGTTGACATCTGTTACCACATATGCGAGCGCCATTGGGGCTCTATTCACACATTGGTATCCAGACACACCACACATAGGACTATTTCTACACAAAACGCACATACTGTGTGTTGTAAGCCGCTACTGTGTGTCGCACAAGCGCCACTTAGCGCAATCGCCACACACCGCTATGTCACAAGTGCTTATTGTGCGTGACAAGGCAAACACTTCTACTATGCACACATAGCCCAGCACTGATATTTTAATACGCACGAAGTATGTGACTGTAAACCGCTCCAGCGTGACGCATAACCATCCCGTTAGCTGAATACGCCACACTCCGCCATGTTACAAGCGCTTATTCCGTGCCACAGTCCGATCACTACTACGTCACGTCTCAGCCATCCGCCCTTCGCGTCGTGCCCAATCAGAACTTTCTTGTGTTGGCCAATGGTTGTGGTTTGGGCGCGGCGTGATGGACTGTGGCACGCCTATATGTTTTACCTGCTGCCTTTGTTCCGCCCAGATTACCCAGCGGTGGCGGCGTGTGAAGATGGTAGGGTAAGCTACAGATGGCCACTTGTGGCACCCGGCGGTGTATCCAGAGATAGATGTAACCTACCGTAGCGTACCTTGTTGCGGCGTGTAAAGGTGGTGCGATTACCGTTTGCAACCGTTTGTGCGTGCTCGTGCACGTGAAGTAGCCAGTTGTTGCCACCATCCAGTAGCGACGTGTAAAGGGACCATAACTGCGATCAACCACTTCCGGTAACCATCAATGAGTTTCTTACAATGCTCTGCTGGAATTTTAGACCATTCTTCTTTGGCAAACTGCTCCAGGTCCCTGATATTTGAAGGGTGACTTCTCCAAACTGCCATTTTTAGATCTCTCCACAGGTGTTCTATGGGATTCAGGTCTGGACTCATTGCTGGCCACCTTAGAAGTCTCCAGTGCTTTCTCTCAAACCATTTTCTAGTGCTTTTTGAAGTGTGTTTTGGGTCATTGTCCTGCTGGAAGACCCATGACCTCTGAGGGAGACCCAGCTTTCTCACTCTGGGCCCTACACTATGCTGAAAAATGTGTTGGTAGTCTTCAGACTTCATAATGCCATGCACACCGTCAAGCAGTCCAGTGCCAGAGGCAGCAAAGCAACCCCAAAACATCAGGGAACCTGCGCCATGTTTGACTGTAGGGACCGTGTTCTTTTCTTTGAATGCCTCTTTTTTTTTCTCCTGTAAACTCTATGTTGATGCCTTTGCCCAAAAAGAGAGAACATTTTTCCAAAAAGTTTTAGGACTTCTCAGGTAAGTTTTGGCAAACTCCAGCCTGGTTTTTTTATGTCTTGGGGTAAGAAGTGGGGTCTTCCTGGGTATCCTACCATACAGTCCCTTTTCATTCAGACGCCGACGGATAGTACGGGTTGACATTGTTGTACCTTCGGACTGCAGGGCAGCTTGAACTTGTTTGGTTGTTAGTCGAGGTTCTTGATCCACCATCCGCACAATCTTGCGTTAAAATCTCTTGTCAATCTTTCTTTTCCGTCCACATCTAGGGAGGTTAGCCACAGTGCCATTAGCTTTAAACGTCTTGATGACACTGCACACGGTAGACACAGGAACATTCAGGTCTTTGGAGATGGACTTGTAGCCTTGAGATTGCTCATGCTTCCTCAAGTCCTCAGACAGTTCTTTGGTCTTCTTTCTTTTCTCCATGCTTTATGTGGTTCTTTTCTCCATGCTTTATGTGGTACACACAAGGGCACAGGACAGAGGTTGAGTCAACTTTAATCCATGTCAACTGGCTGCAAGTGTGATTTAGTTATTGCCAACACCTGTTAGGTGCCACAGGTAAGTTACAGGTGCTGTTAATTGCATCACATGATTTTTCTAACAGTGCCAATACTTTTGTCCACCCCCTTTTTATGTTTGGTGTGGAATTAGATCCAATTTGGCTTTAGGACAATTCTTTTTGTGTTTTTTTCATTGAAGACAAATTAAATGAAGATAATAATACCAATGAATTTGTGATTGCAATCATTTTCAGGAAGAAACTGAGTGTTATCTGACAGAATTGCAGGGGTGTCAATACTTTTGGCCAAAACTGTATATGTTTTATATGTGTATGAAAATAGAATTTTGAGGGAATTATTATTATTTATTACCGTATATACTCGTGTATAAGCCGACCCGTGTATAAGCCGACCCCCCTACTTTTGCCCCCAAAAACTGGGAAAACTTATTGACTCGCGTATAAGCCGAGGGTGGACTCCAGCACAGGTATACAACCCCCAGCAGTGAGGTATACAGCAGCCTCCCCAGTGGTAGTATACAGCAGCAGCCCCAGTGGTAGTATACAGCAGCCCCAGAGGTATATACAGCCCCAGAGGTATATGCAACCCCAGAGGTATATGCAGCCCCATATGCAGCCCCAGAGGTATATGCAGCCCCATATGCAGCCCCAGAGGTATATGCAGCCCCATATGCAGCCCCAGAGGTATATGCAGCCCCATATGCAGCCCCAGAGGTATATGCAGCCCCATATGCAGCCCCAGAGGTATATGCAGCCCCATATGTAGCCCCATATGTATATGCAGCCCCATATGTATATGCAGCCCCATATGCAGCCCCAGGGGTATATGCAGCCCCAGAGGTATATGCAGCCCCATATGCAGCCCCAGAGGTATATGCAGCCCCAGAGGTATATGCAGCCCCAGAGGTATATACAGCAGCCCTAGTGGTGTATACAGCAGCCCCAGTGGTAGTATACAGCAGCCCTTAGGTAGTATACAGCAGCCCCAGTGCTGTATACAGCAGCAGCCCCAGGGCTGTATACAGCAGAAGCCCCAGGGCTGTATACAGCAGAAGCCCCAGGGCTGTATACAGCAGAAGCCCCAGGGCTGTATACAGCAGAAGCCCCAGGGCTGTATACAGCAGAAGCCCCAGGGCTGTATACAGCAGCAGCCCCAGGGTTGTATACAGCCGCAGCCCCAGGGCTGTATACAGCCGCAGCCCCAGGGCTGTATACAGCCGCAGCCCCAGGGCTGTATACAGCCGCAGCCCCAGGGCTGTATACAGCCGCAGCCCCGGAGGTATACAGGCCCCCCCCATCAAGCTCCAGGGCCCCCCCTTGAGGTCTGAAAAATAAAAAAGAATGAATACTTCACCTGTCCGACGCCTTCTGCCGCTGTGCGATCCCCAGTTTCAAGTGAGGTCTCTTCTGACAGGACCTGTGGTGATGTCAGAGGGGCGTTCCCGGGCACTCGCGGTCATGTGATACATATCACATGACCGCGAACAGCCAATCAGCGCTGGGAACGCCCCGGGAACGCCCCCCCTCTGACGTCACCACAGGTCTTCTCAGTACACCTCACTGAATGAAGCCCGGGATCGCGTGTCGGCAGCTGCAGACGGCGCGACAGGAGACTGGTAAGTATGATATTCCTTTACAGGACGCCGCTCAAGGGGGGGGCCCTGGAGCTTGATGGGGGGGGGCCTGTATACCTCCGGGGCTGCGGCTGTATATATATATATATATACATATACTCGCGTATAAGCCGAGGGGGGACTTTTCAGCCCAAATTTTGGGCTGAAAAAGTCGGCTTATACGCGAGTATATACGGTATTTTTTATTGATGTATATTGTAAAATATTTTGTAATTTATGAATCTTGTTTTTATTTATTTTATGTCTGCACAATCTTGTTTGAAGTATATTGAATACTTGTTCCACATGGAGGATATGGTTAATACGATGACCTCACTGATTGATGTTTGTTGATTGGTGGGATGGAGTATTTAAGTTGTCCAGGGATATACTATTATAAATCCACCTGAGGAAGACGATAAGCCTTCGTGGAAACATGTTGTGGTGAATAAAGAGGATTCTTGATCCATAACTGCCTGCCTTATCTGTGCCCCTGCGCTCACTATAGAATAACCTTTAAAGGGAACCAACCACCGAAAAAACCCTATCTAACCTATAAATATCTGTCCCTGGAGCCTAAAATGATTATTCTAACCATCCCTGACTGACTAAATCTATCTAACTACATGCCCAATAAATGACTTTTTTATACTTACCAAATTCTTGTCGGATGGGCGTTCCTCCAGGCATTTTGTCAGTGAGGCGGGTCTCCTTGCCGTGCTCGCACCCGCCTCGCTGCTGTCCATCTTCTTCTAGGATTCAAATTAACCGCCTATCGCGTCCTCGCAATGAGCGGGTCATGTGCTGCAAGCCCCGTGTCACTTCCACCCGCGGGGCTAGCACGTGACCCGCTCATTGCGAGGACGCGATGGGCGGGTAATTTGAATCCTAGACGAAGATGGACAGCAGCGAGGCGGGTGCGAGCATGGCGAGGAGACCCGCCTCGCTGACAAAGAGCCTGGAGGAACGCCCATCCGACAAGAATTTGGTAAGTATAAAAAGTCATTTATTTTGCGTGTAGTTAGGTAGATTTAGTCAGTCAGGGATGGTTAGAATAATCATTTTAGGCTCCAGGGACAGATATTTATAGGTTAGATAGGGTTTTTTAGGTGGTTGGTTCCCTTTAATTGAACTGTTGGATCTCACCTCTGGGTGAGTTATTCAGAAGCTGCGCGGGCACATTGCTGAAAATCCTTCACTACCTGTGGAGCACAGGACCTGTGGTAACGTCGACACTTGTGATTGGTGGATATCGTTTATGTGACCGCAGACACCACGTGACTGACAGGCGGCTGGAACCTGGACGGCTCTCCCGGCCCAGGTGGCCTTGAGAATACACTAGGGTTGTGCGGAGGCGGCACAACCCGAAAAGGTGAGAGCTCCCCCCTGTAACAACCTTCCCTTTCAATGTGCATGTGGGGTCTCCCTATGGGAGTGCTTTTCTCTCTCTTTTTGTATTAAATGAACATGCAGCCGAGATGTGGAAGTACTGCAACCCACACTGCAGCTGAAAACACACTGCGGGGGGGAGAAGCACAGTGAGCATGGGATTTCTAGAAATCCCATCCATTGTGCTGGTACTTTGCAACGCAGCGTTAACACGCTGTGTCCAAAACACTACTAATACTGATTGTGTGCACGCAGCCCCACAGATCTCAGTTATCCTGTGGCCTGAGAACACAGTGATACATCACTCCTGCTGCCAGCGCACACCACACAGTGACACATCACTCCTGCTGCCAGCGCACACCACACAGTGACACATCACTCCTGGTGCTAGCGCACACCACACAGTGACACATCACTCCTGCTGCCAGCGCACACCACACAGTAACACATCACTCCTGGTGCTAGCGCACACCACACAGTGACACATCACCCCTGCTGCCAGCGCATACGACACAGTGATACATCACGCCTGCTGCCAGCGCACAACACACATGACACAACACTCCTGGTGCCAGCACACACCGCACAATGACACATCACTCCTGGTGCCAGCACACACCGCACAATGACACATCACTCCTGCTGCCAGCGCACACCACACAGCGACACATTACTCCTGTGCCTGCGCACAACACACAGTGACACATCACTCCTGCTGCCTGCGCACAGCCACACAGTGACACATCACTCCTGCTGCCAGCGCATATCACTCCTGCTGCCAGCGCACACCACACAGTGACACATCACTCCTGCTGCCAGCGCACACCACACAGTGACACATCACTTCGGGTGCCTGCGCACATCACACAGTGACACATCACTCTGCTGCCGCGCACACACACAGTGACACATCACTCCTGCTGCCAGCGCACACCACACAGTGACACATCACTCCTGGTGCAGCGCACACCACACAGTGACACATCACTCCTGCTGCAGCCACACCACACAGTGACACATCACTCCTGCTGCCACCACACAACCCACCACCAGGACACAATCCTCACTGGTGCCTGCGCACACCACACAGTGAAACATCACTCCTGCAGCCAGCGCACACCACACAGTGACACATCACTTCCTGCTGCCAGCGCACACACACAGTGACACATCACTCTGCTGCCAGCGCACACCACAGTGACACATCACTCTGGTGCCGCGCACACACACAGTGACACATCACTGCTGCTGCCATGCGCACAACACACAGTGACACATCACTCCTGCTGCCAGGCACACCACACAGTGACACATCACTCCTGCTGCCAGCGCACACCACACAGTGACACATTACTCCTGGTGCCAGCGCACACCACACAGTGACACATCACTCCTGCTGCCAGCGCACACCACACAGCGGCCTGTGCAAGATCCTGAGGAGTCACAGCAGGGAGCATTTATTTTTTATATAATTTTATTGTTCTAGTGAGTTTTTGCATGTCGTTTTTTTTACATTTATTTCATTGGAGATATGTGTATTTGTGTAGTGTGTGACTGGTGAAGTGCATTAGGAAAAAACTCACCAGTGCCCAGAGTTGTGTTGCTGCATATGGGAACACTTCTCCCTCCTGGGTGGCAGCATGGCTTCTATGTACTGTGTCCTGCAAGGACCTGTGCGCAACGTCAGGACTACAGCAGTGATCAGGGTTCACTTTGTGGCCGTGCAGTAAATACCTGACACAGGACACTGTATGGATAATAAACCTGTCACTGAGGATGGACAGCCAGAGGAGCAGATGCAGAGCGCAGGGCTGTAATATATGTCTGACTGCTTCTGACTCCGCTTTTCGCTGCTGGAGCTACAGATAACACTGGGCAGTGCAACGTCCAGCAGGAGCATCGCAGGAGAACAGAAGCAAAGAGGTGATCTTATCTCTGCATTTCCTCTCCTGCAGTGCTGGGCAAAGCTCTGCTGTGTGACATGTGAATTGTAAACTCCATTGTGGAGCCGGAGGCTCTGAGGCAGAAATCGGGGTGTGTACAGACCTGCCGCCTGCATTATCTACTGCCTACTCGGTGGCTGCCAGTGATGAAACTTCGGAAGACCTGTTAGAACATAGACCGAAGGGGAGACAACCAGGAGGCCCATCCATGCCTGGGGCCCTGGCCAAGGGCCCAGTCTTCCCCCCCAAACGTTGGCCCTGCCAAATAGGCATCCGATTCCGGCAGAAAATCGCTGCCTCCGGGCTGAAAAAAAAAATTGTATATGCTCACCTGTCCCCGAGGCCCCCGCCGTCTCCCGAACGGTCCCGCAGGCTCCCTGTGTCCTCCCAGTGTCTCCAGAGGTCGTCTTCTTCTGAAAAGGACCTGCCGTGATGTCACAATCACGTGACTGCCTGTTAACATGGTGTAACAGACGGTCACATGACTGTGACATCACAGCAGGCCCTGTTCAGAAAAAGAAGACCTCTGGAGACACAAAGGGGAGACGGCTGGGGGCCTCGGGACAGGTGAGCATACATTGTTTTTTTTTTTTTTTTTTTTAACCCCTGCTTTCCCAGTAGGAGCAGTTTTACTGTACTGAGCATGCTCAGTACAGTAAAATCGGGTCTAGGACACATCAGATGTTTCCTCGGACCCTTCTCCATAGGGCCCCATGTTATAGGGATCGGGTCGGATCGGATGTGCACTAAATGGTATCCGATTTGGTCCAATCCGATTTTGTCTGATTTTATTTTCGGTGCAAAAATCGGAGCATGCTCCGATTTTTGCACCGATAAAAAAATCGGACAGAATCGGATCGGACCAAATCAGATACCATTTAGTGCACATCCGATTCGGTCCGATGACCATAGGGCTGCATGGGGGCCAAAATCGGTCCGATGCTGTCCGATTTTTATCGGACAGCATCGGAAATGAAAAATCTGTAGTGTGAAACCAGCCTATGAAACAACTACTACGTCAATTTACACTATTAAAACATTGATTTATTTCATTCTCATTGATTCAAAACATAAAATGTGTTTTCTAAAATTTTCTCAGATGAGAGGTTAATTAAATGATGATATCTTCTTTCCTGTTACTTTTCTCTCTTTTTGCTCTCACTGTACTGTTGTTATCTATAAATAAAAGATTGCTATTATTAGTGCTCTGTTCACCAACCTAACATATCTGTCTACTTGATTAATGATATATATTCTCACCTGTTCAAGTTTTGTTGTGGCTGATCTTACGTCTTTTTTCAATTGGACCTCTATGGGGACTTTTGGTAAAACCTGAGATGCATATATGGTTAAAAATGGTGTCCGCTGCTTCTTTGGTTTCTCCTCTATATGATACTACTAATTGTACATACCTTCTGTACTTGTTGTGGATGCTATCGTCTTTTCTGGACTCTTAGTTAGACCTAAATACCGTATATACTCGTGTATAAGCCGAGTTTTTCAGCACAAAAATTGTGCTGAAAAGTGCCCCCCTCGGCTTATACACGAGTCAGTATACAGCAGCCCGCCCCCCTGTTCTATATACAGGCCCCCCGTTGCTGCCGCCGCACACCTGTAAAAGAAGAGCTTTCATACTTACCCTCCTGTAACCGCGCGCGCATCCCCCTCTCTCCTTCCTGCTTCTACCCGGCGTCCATCCACGTGACCGCGCGCCGGTAATGACGTCATATAGCACGGGGGGGCTGCTGTATTATACCACAGGGGGGCCTGTATATACCACAGGGGGGAGGGCTGCTGTATATACCACAGGGGGCCTGTATATACCACAGGGGGGAGGGCTGCTGTATACTACCACAGGGGGCCTGTATATACCACAGGGGGGAGGGCTGCTGTATACTACCACAGGGGGCCTGTATATACCACAAGGGGGAGGGCTGCTGTATACTACCACAGGGGGCCTGTATATACCATGGGGGAGGGCTGCTGTATACTACCACAGGGGGCCTGTATATACCACAGGGGGAGGGCTGCTGTATACTACCACAGGGGAACTGTATATACCACAGCGGGGGGACTGCTGTATACTACCACAGGGGGAGACTGCTGTATACTACCACAGGGGAAGACTGCTGTATACTACCACAGGGGGAGACTGCTGTATACTACCACAGGGGGAGACTGCTGTATACTACCAATGGGGAGGCCTGTATACCTGTGCTGGGGTCCACCCTTGGCTTATACACGAGTCAATAGGTTTTCTCAGGTTTTGGGGGCAAAAGTAGGGGGGTCGACTTATACACGGGTCGGCTTATACACGAGTATATACGGTAATAGGATTAATGTAGCTTAATCAGTGTTTGCCGACTACTGATTTATTAACCTTGATGTGTGAGTGTTTCCAAAAGTGCATTCATTAATTTTGTTTGTGCTTACACTTCATTGATCCTCCCCTGTGTGTGTGGATCTTGGTTATTGTTTTGATGGATCACAGTAAATTTACATTTATGTGTGGATGTTTACATGTCTCTCTATATTTGCCAGTTGTACAGGTTCTTCATCTATTCCTCTTAACCCCTGTTGGTTTATGGTATTGCGTCTGTATGTGGGATTATGGTGGGGTTCCCCGCTCCCTCAATAATTCTTTGTCACTATGTGCAGATATAGATCATTGTGGCTACAGGGTTCTGAATATCAGGTTGCTTCTACTCCCTGTTCGTTGGTGATGGTGGGTCCTTGCTAACCGCTGTACTCTTTGTCTCCCCACTAACTGTGCTAGTGTGCTGATCCCGGACGGGTCTGCAAACACCACGGCTGACTGTGATGCGCCCGGCTTCTGGGTCTGGTGATGTCACAGGAAGTGCGCGGTCAGCTGATTGCAGTCGCTTAATTCTGACCTATGGAGGTGCTGTAGCGTCAGTCTGTCAAAGGGCTTATTGCATATGCCCATCCTGATCAATGTTTTAAGAGTGTAAAGTGACGTAGTAGCCGTTTCATAGACGCATACACTATAAATTCAAGGTGTTATAAGAGTAAGCGCTAGATCTATCACCTAATTTTATTAACCACAAAGTATAATTGCATAAACCATATCCCTGCTGGGCAATCCTATAAGGTTGTGGTGGAATCAAGATCTCAATACACATACAGATCAAACATAGTACTGTTAGAAACAAAGTGATGTCTGTCCAATGGCATACTCGCATGCCAAACTAAACTAAACGGTGGATAACCTGTGTTCATTACGGTTTCTAAAGATAGTATACATCATATGACCAATTTATAGGTCATGTAGGCTACATTAACCAGTCTCACTTTCGTTATAACACCTAATAGTCAAGGAACTGTAAGATCCGATTCCCACACTCAAGTAATTATTGGGCTAAATCAACATACCTATCAAGGTGTTTTTACCAGGGTCCCGTTTCTGTCTACCCCTGGCCCCAACGCGTTTCGTACGTGGGACTTCTTCAGGGGGAGTTCAGTGTGCCAGTGTATGGCTAAATATTGCGGCTTTTTATGGGGGAAACCGGATGGACAAGGTGGCAACAGCTGTGTCTCACATCATCCCCTCTATTATCGGCGCTGTGATCATGTGACCACTCTGATCACGTGACCGCACCCACCTCCGGTCTTTGGAACGCAAACCGGAAGCGGCGTCACGAATTACTCCACTACCGGCTGCGGTCATGTGACCGGAAAGAGGAGGGTCCGGGAACGTCACACAAAGGGAGCGCACACACAGAGAGAGGGGAGGAGACAGAGGAAACCCAGCAGAAAATATACTTCAATAGAAGCAATCTAAGAGTGCATCTAAGGCCCCTTTCACATCAGCGGTAACCGTTGATCACGGCAGTTGCGGTGAAAAAAACATACAATGTCTATGGGTGTTGCGGTAAGTGTGCGGCAGGTGCGGTTTCGGCACTTGCGGCAGGTTCGGCCGCGGAAAAAACGTGGTATGCTGCAGTTTTTACGCGGCCGCACCTGCCGCAAGTGCCGAAACCGCACTTGCCGCTCCTGACGCATACTTACCGCAAGCCCCATAGACATTGTATGGGCTTGCCGCAAGTGTGCCGCGATCGCAGCAGTTATGCGGTAATCGCGGCAGTTGCCTTTTTTCACCACAACTGCCGCGATCAGCTATTACCGCTGATGTGAAAGCAGCCTAAGTGATCAATTATCAAATTACATCTATAGGACATAGATCTTAGAGTGAAATGGGTATAATAATAAGTCATGGACCTTTGTGATTAATAATGTTACTGTAGAAGTAAAGTGCATATTAAGTGCAGCACTGTGTATTATAAGCCAATAATAGCTGAAGTAAACAGTAAACATTGTAAACATCTGTGAGTTTAAAAAAGTACCAGATGTGTAAAAGATGAACAAGGACCAAAGAATTGTAGTTGTGAGGGTATAATAACCAGGAAAAATCAACAAATAAGAATAATGTGTAACATTAATGTGGTGATGATCAGATGTTCAAGGTGCCTGCTATAGGGTCCTCATCTGGGATCAGCTGTCCGTAGCCTCCAGATTCCATTGTCACGTATGGGCTGCCTTATTCACATTGGTGCTGCTGTTGATGTGGTTAAACTGAGCCTTTTTTCCCACATTCAGTGTGCGGCTCTACAGGTGGAGGTCCTGAATTTTTGTTTGGCAGATGTGACTCATGGATCAGGTGAGCTGAGGGGAGTGTCTGAGCTGTCTGCTCTCCACCCCTCGGCCATAAATAGGTCAGCTTCCATCCACCTGATGTCACTGATTCAGCTCACTCCTGTTCTGTGACCTGTATAGTCCAGACGTTGATCCGAAGCTGCTGCTTTCCTTTCCATAGGAGGTTGCTGGGTTCTGTGATCTGTGGGTGGAGGTAGGGGCTTTTTGCCTAGGGCTTCTCAGGAGCTTCAGGGATTTAGGTTGGAGGCTGGAACCTCCTCACCTTTAGAGTTACCTCAGAGAACAGGGCGAGCCAGGGACCCCAGTATTAGGGACAGAGTAGGCTCCCCTGACTCCCTACGTCCATCTCCATCATGCTTCTTGTTACCCTGGCCTCCCAAGCATGCCATCCACATATGCTAGATGTCAATCAAGGATAGTGCAAGGTTATAGCGAACAAGAATAAAAACATTGTTAAAATCAAAACCAAATAAAAGCAGAATGACTTAAAACTGCAACCGACCATGATATGCCAATGTAGCAAAGAGTCAATGCACAAAGCACTATAAAAATGCGCTGAACCCAAAGTTTTCATTTAGACCAAAAGGGACCACACTAACCTATAGTTAAATAGTTTTACTTTCAATCTGACTCAGAGTTCTACTCAGATTACTTCCCCCTCCCCGTTGATCTAGTGCCACCATTATCAATGCCCATCACCTTTAACAGGCTAGAATTACTCCGATGTTTATGAAAGAAATGTCTCGGGAGTGTTTTTAAAGTTGAGGGATCCTCAGCTGAGGCACCTTTTTCTATGTTCAACACATGTTCATATGTGCAAACACGCAATTCCCTGGTTGTCCTTCCAATGTATATCTTCTTACATGGACACTCAGCCATGTATATGACCCCCTTAGTGGAGTATATAATATGATGGTGAATTTAAAATACTTTCGTATTATCAGAATTGTGAAAAGTCTTGCTCTTAATCATGTTTGAGCAAGCTTTGCAGCCCAAACAAGAAAAAAAGCCCTTGCTACCCAACCAGTTGTTCTTGTTGACTGATTGCCTTACAAAGTGACTTTGGACAAGTGTGTCCTTCAGGTTCTGTGATCTTCTAGCGTTTATAAGAGGTTTTGAGGAGACGCACTTCTAGAGTACCAGATTGCTCAGGAGTATATCCCAGTATTTGTCAATCATCTGGATGAAGTCTTTCCATTGTTTATGGTAGTTGGTGATCAAATGGGGAAAGTTGTTTTGCTTCTCTGCTTCTTTCTTCTTACCACACAGCAAATCCATCCGGTGACAGGACTTTGCCCTGGAATAACCCTGTTTGATTGATCTCCAGCTGTATCCCCTTTGTTCAAACCGTCTCTTTAGATCTTTAGCCTGTAGTTCAAAGGTATGCTCATCAGAGCATATACGTCCGGCTCTTAAATATTGGGCAACTGGATTCCCCCTAATCTTAGATGGTAGATGCGATGAGCTCGAACATAGTAGAGAATTTGTAAACGTTTCCTTGCGGAGTACATCCATGGCCAATCTCCCATCTTCCAGAATGTTGATGGCTATGTCCAGAAATTCGATCCTCTGACCACTCTTGTTGGTCAATTTGATATTCAGATCATTATTATTCAGGTTGGTGATTAATTTGCCGAGTTCTTGCTCATTCCCTCCCACATAAATAGCTCATCATCGATGACCTCCTCCACCCTTGTATCTTATCACAGGCCTCAATGGGGTTGCTGATGAAAATATCCCTCTCCCACACACCTAAAAACAAATTTGCATATGAAGGTGCACAGGAGGCCCCCATTGCGGTACCCTGTAGCTGTAGGTAGATTTGGCCATCAAAAATGAAACAATTGTCTGTTAAAATGAACTCTAGTAAGATTATTATTATTATTATTATTTATTTATATAGCGCCATTATGTTCCATGGCGCTTTACATGAGGATAGGGGAGACAAGTACAATTACAATAACTCTAGACAATCAGGACATATAGGTACAGGAGGGGAGGGGACCCTGTCCACAAGGGCTCACAGTCTACGATGACAATCAATTCTGACATCGCAGGGTCACTGTTGCTTGCTCTCAAGAAACAGCGAGTCACCCTGATGCTGTCACCATGTCTTATTGACGTATACAGGGATTCAACATCCACTGTTACTAGAGTCGAATTAGCTGTCAACTCTCTACCTTCCAACCTTTGTAGGGCTTCAGTGGTATCCCTGATATGAGGGTAGTGACATCGCAAGCGGTTTAAGGTATTCATCAATCATTCTGCAGATATTTTCGCAGAGACCTGGTCTCCCTAGTGGATACTTGATGTTTTTGTGGATCTTAGGTAAAATATAGAATATGGGCAACCTTGGGTTCAATTCTTCTGTACTCTTCAACATCTCCTTAGGGATAATTTCCTCCTCAAATGCTTTAACCAGGATCTCAATCAAGGGATCCTTAAAGTGTTTAGGGGGTTCATAGATAATTTCCTGTAGCAATCTGTGTTATTCAGGAGTTTAAATACCTGCCTGACATACATATCCTTTGGCCAGATTACAAGGTTGCCCACCTTCTATATTTTACCTAAGGTCCACAAGGTCCAGGGATGGACGACAGAAACGGGACCCTGATATAAACACCTTGATAGGTATGTTGATTCAGCCCTATAATTTCTTGTGTGTGGGAATCGGATCTTACAGGTTCTTGACTATTGGGTGTTATAACGAAAGTGAGACTGATTAATGTTAGCCTTCATGACCTATAAATTGGTGTTATGATGTATACTATCTGTAGAAACCGTAATCACAGGTTATCCGCCGTTTAGTTTAGTTTGGCATGCGGGTATGCCATTGGACAAACATCACTTTGTTTCTAACAGTACTACCGTATGTTTGATCTGTATGTGTATCGAGATCTTATTTCCACCACAACCTTATAGGATTGCCCAGCAGGGATACGGTTTCTGTGATTATACTTGGTGGTTAATGATTTAGTACATTTGCTGCTCTCAATGTGTGCCAGAGATCAATGTGTGGCTCTTTTTCCTAATCAGGATAGACTAATTTGATGCATGTGACATACAGACTTTGTCCTTGCCACGGGTTGGTTTTCTGAGGAAAGAACCTAATTTTCCCTCATTCTTTTTTGGTACACCTTGCTTGGGTATATGCATATTTCTACTACTATTGATATTTAATTGCAGACAACCGTATACTATCACCTGTCTGAAAATTTTCTCTGTCATATAGTTCGCCCCTAGAGTGAGCGGTGAGCCACTTGTGTCTGTTGAACCCTCATAGAATCCTACTAAGCCAAATCACTTTCTCTGTGTGTTTCCATGTTATTTTTTGTTATATATGTGGATAAGCTTGTTTGTAAAGTACCCAAATAAATTTTTTATTTTTTAGCCATCCGTCTGTCTCTCGGGACTTTTGATATATATGTTTGGTGGGGTGGAGTTACCCTATATGAGGTATGATTAACTTATTTAAATAAATAACTAAATAAAATTGGTGTGGTCATGTATTTTCTGTTGCCAGCCAAGGTAACCCAGGCAGCTGAGGGCTGGAATTCTCTGTATGATAAGGCCCAAACATTCTAGGCCCCCCACGCTGAAAATTGCAGCCAGCAGCTGCCCCAGAATTGGCGCCTCCATGAGAGACGCCAAAAATTGGCGGATTGGCGGTCATCCCGCTCTTCCAGCTGCCGTGTAGCGGTGGCAGACTGGGTAATAAAGAGGAGATGATGTCAGCTTTTTTTTGGCAGCTAATATCAAGCCGTATTGCTAATGACAGCCGGCCATTAGCAATACTTTCAGTAAGGCTGAAGGCACACTGTCATGCATCAAAAATGGAGCGTTTTTGATGCACGACAGTGATGCAAATACTGTGCGTGTGGTAGTGTGAGTGTGGTCCGATTGTTGTGCGAGTATGGTGCCAGAGTGATGAATGTGGTGTGACTGTGGTGCAAGTGTCGTCTGTGTGCAATGCGTTTTTAACATGGTCTTTCTCATGCTGTATAAGGTGATAGAATACCTAGATCAGGTTTAATAGTCTTCCGCTGCTACTTCCAGGGCCCCCTATTAAGCTAATTGCATATTCACTGCACTGTCAAACAAACAGCCAATCACAGGAGCTCACTCTGTTCGAGCCTCTGTGATTGGCTGTTGTAGTCAGACTGGATTTCCTCTATCTGGACAGTGAATCTGCTTGGTTACCATGCACATTAGTCTATGGCAACCAACCTGGCATTATAGGGTGTTAAATAGATAATTAAAAAAAAACCCTGTGGGTCTTCGTAGCATTTTTAGGTCTATCCCGATGAAAGCAGGCAAACTGCAAGCTGCAACCCTAATTTCCCATTAACTGTCAAAAAAAATGCGTAGGCCCTGTTTTCAATGCCAGCCAAGGTAAAACTAGGCAGCTGAGGGCTGGTATTCTCAGCAGGGTGAGGGCGCATTGTTATAGGGCCCCCTCCACTAAAGAATAGCAGCCCGGGGGGCGTGGCCTGGCAGCTAATTGCGATGGCTGCATAACCCGGGAGCTCCAGGATCCATCGGCAGCTAAGTGGCTATAACTCGCTCTACAGCGCTTCCTCACCCAGCATTTGATTCCTGTGTGTCCCGGAGGAGTTGGTGAGTTGTTTGGGAGAGCTAAACCCCAGCAACCGCATGTTCCCAAAAGGGTATCTGACTACTTTGCACCAAGCCGCCCTGCTTCTATACTAGAAGCCGTCTCCCCGGGCTGCTTGCGCTTCCCGCCACGATGCACAAAGCCAGGCTCTCCTCTCCTCCTCACAGGATGCAGATGGCCCTCTCACACAGGCACAAATGAAGGAGCTTCTTGCTGCTCTTCAGGCTTCTATACAAACTGACATGCGGGATGGTGGCTGAGCTCAGAGGGGAGATAAATCAACTGGGCACCCGCACAAACAGGAATCAAAGATAGTGGAACTCGTTAATTCACACAATGCTCCACTAGATGCGCATGACTAGCTGCAGGGGGACTTGGAGAAAGTGCAAGCTAAGAATAGAGACTTAGAGGATCGTCAAAGACAAAACAATGTTAAGCTAAGAGGAATTGATGAAAAGATTTCTCCCCCATAACTACGGGCTTTTCTCCGGACTTCATTCTAGAGGTCCTCCCAGAGGTGGATAAGCGAGACCTAAAAATAGACAGGATACAGAGTGCCTAAACCAGCAAGTGTCCCCCCGGGCCTTCCAAGAGACGTGCTTGCCAGAATACACTATTTTGAGGTTAAGGAGTATTTTTGCGAGTGCTCAGGGGCGCCACCTCCATTTCTAACAAATTTGCCACCATTGAGGTCTTCCCGGATTTGACTCCTGGAACACTGGCGTTACGACGGGCTTTTAAACGCTATACCCACATTTTGCGAGACAAAGAAATCTCTTACAGATGGGGTCATCCCACAAGATTAATCATCAGAAAAGATGACACCTTATTTGTATGTTTAGTTCCTAAGCAAGCGGAGAGCTTCCTCTCCCAGTGGGGCCTCCAGCCCCCAAGGTTTTCTCCCTCCCCTACCTTGTCTGGTTCTGAGGGACCTACGACACGTAAGCATCTGAGTGGAAGAATTGATCCGGAATGGGCGGTAGCCTGATCAAGTTATTGTGGACACATTTGGATAATTTACCAATGGACCTTCCTTTTTCCCTGGACTCCTTTTACTTATCCCAGGTTTTTCCTTTTTTTCCTAACTTATCCTTTTTTTTTCTCATTTCTTACCCCTTCCTCTTCCTCCTCTTCTCTTATCTATACTTCCTTTTCCTCCCTAACTACCCAACTTCTCTTTTCATCTTCTCTCTTCTTTACCCTATTCCTCTTCCTAGCTACTATCTGTAACCTCTTCATTCTTCTTCACCTTCTATTCGCTTAGTATTTACTCTTGCTCATTCACTGGATAATTGCCCCATAGAGTGGGTTTAACCACTCTTTTTCTTTTTTTTTTTCTTTTTTTCTAGGACCCGATTAGGGTTGTCCTTTCCATTTGAAGCATACTTTGCCTGTTGTGTGTTTTATTGCCTTCTCTTTTTCAAGGCTTACTGTTTCTAATGTTTGGTTTACTACAAATGTTACTATGGTTTTCTCCTTTAACCCTCTTTCCCACATATGGAATAGCATCTAACTACATACTGAGTAATGTACATGTTTATAATATTTTATGCATAATATTCTCTTGCAGCAATGAGTATTACGGCTCTCTCACTTAATGTAAACGAGCTTAGCTCGCCCGAAAAAAGAGCTCTAGTTTGGCTCCTCCTCCTGGTAAAAGATAACCACAGGGTGGCCTCTGGCAATATCCCCACCAGTTTTTTGCTAATTCGGAGAGTAAAAAAGCAGGCGAGTCCATTTTTGTTCACCACGGAGTCTCCTTTGAGTTGATTCAGGTGATTGGTGACCCTCTGGGGAGATGTGTGTTGGTCATTTGCCACTTGAATAATGTATTATACACCCTTATGTCGATTTATGTTCCGAACACCGGACAAATTAAGTTTGTGAGTCATGTTAGAAAAATTGATTCCTTCTGCTAAGGGTCATAAGCTTTTTGTGGGAGACTTCAATGCCTTTGTTGATACATTTCTGGATTGCTCATCTTCTGCTCACAGGAATGCTTTAGCTCCGGTAGTATCTTACTTTGGCCTCCATGACATCTGGCGTTACTTACATGGCAACGAGCGGGATTACACTTTCCTCTCTCCCAGATATAGATCTTATAGTCGTATAGACTATTTTCTGGTGGACGATTCCCTTGTACCTCATTGCCTGAGTGCAAACATAGAGTCCATAACATGGTCAGACCACACTCCAATAATTATCAAATTAGCTGCGAGACATCATTCCCTACTAATGCTCACTGGCAATTGAACAAATACCTCTTTACTTCTCCCGCTAATATTGATACCTTAACAGATCAGGTAAAATAATTTTCTCTCTTAAATGATAAAGATGATATGGCCCCAGACTCCCTATGGTTCGCTCATAAAGCACTTCATTAAACTAGCAGCTTTGGTTAAGAAGGAGTATAATGAATCGCTTTATTTGCTCTTAACTCAAATCAAAACCCTAGAAACTAGACACAAGTCTTCCCCCTCTGATACTACTTATGTGGACTTGCTTAATACTCGGAATCAACTGTGAGCTCTTTTGCTTTATAAAATTGAACATAATCTTAAAAAATCTAAAGCTACCTACAATGGGATGGGAGATAGAGCGAGTACCCTTTTAGCACATAAAATTAAATAACAGAAATTCGTTCCAGAATTTCGCATATTGCCTTCCCGGAGGGGAATCATATTCGTAATCCCATCCAGATACAGTTGTGGCCAAAAGTATTGACACCCCTGCAATTCTGTCAGGTAATACTTAGTTTCTTCCTGAAAATGATTGCAATCACAAATTCTTTGCTATTATTATCTTCATTTAATTTGTCTTAAATGAAAAAACACAAAAGAGAATGAAGCAAAAAGCAAAACATTGATCATTTCACACAAAACTCTAAAAATGGGCCAGACAAAAGTATTGGCACTCTCAGCCTAATACTTGGTGGCACAACCTTTAACCAAAATAACTGCGATCAACTGCTTCCGGTAACCATCAATGAGTTTCTTACAATGCTCTGCTGGAATTTTAGACCATTCTTCTTTGGCAAACTGCTCCAGGTCCCTGATATTTGAAGGGTGCCTTCTCCAAACTGCCATTTTTAGGCCATGTGCACACGTTGAGTATTTGAGTTTTTTACCTCAGGATTTGTAGACAAAACCAGGAGTGGAGCAATCAGAGGATAAGTCTAATAGAAACACCTGCACCACTTCTGTATTTCATTATCCACTGCTGGTTTTGGCTACAAATCCTGAGGTAAAAAACTCATTAAATAATAAGCGTGTGCACGTGGCCTTAGATCTCTCCACAGGTGTTCTACGGGACTCAGGTCTGGACTCATTGCTGGCCACCTTAGAAGTCTCCAGTGCTTTCTCTCAAACCATTTTCTAGTGCTTTTTGAAGTGTGTTTTGGGTCATTGTCCTGCTGGAAGACCCATGACCTCTGAGGGAGACCCAGCTTTCTCAAACTGGGCCCTACATTATGCTGCAAAATTTGTTGGTAGTCTTCAGACTTCATAATGCAATGCACACAGTCAAGCAGTCCAGTGCCAGAGGCAGCAAAGCAACCCCAAAACATCAGGGATCCTCCACCATGTTTGACTGTAGGGACCGTGTTCTTTTCTTTGAATGCCTCTTTTTTTCTCCTGTAAACTCTATGTTGATGCCTTTGCCCAAAAAGCTCTACTTTTGTCTCATCTGGCCAGAGAACATTCTTCCAAAACGTTTTAGGCTTTCTCAGGTAAGTTCTGGAAAACGCCACCCTGGCTTTTTTATGTCTCCGGGTAAGAAGTGGGGTCTTCCTGGGTATCCTACCATACAGTCCCTTTTCATTCAGATGCCGACGGATAGTACGGGTTGACACTGTTGTACCCTCGGACTGCAGGGCAGCTTGAAATTGTTTGGATGTTAGTCGAGGTTCTTTATCCACCATCCGCACAATCTTGCGTTGAAATCTCTTGTCAATTTTTCTTTTCAATCCACATCTAGGGAGGTTAGCCACCATGCCATGGGCTTTAAACTTCTTGATGACACTGCGCACGGTAGACACAGGAACATTCAGGTCTTTGGAGATGAACTTGTAGCATTGAGATTGTTCATACTTCCTCACAATTTGGTTTCTCAAGTCCTCAGACAGTTCTTTGGTCTTCTTTCTTTTCTCCATGCTCAATGTGGTTCACACAAGGACACAGGACAGAGTTTGAGTCAACTTTAATCCAAGTCAACTGGCTGCAAGTGTGATTTAGTTATTGCCAACACCTGTTAGGTGCCACAGGTAAGTTACAGGTGCTGTTAATTACACAAATTAGAGAAGCATCACATGATTTTTCTAACAGTGCCAATACTTTTGTCCCCCCCTGTTTTATGTTTGGTGTGGAATTAAATCCAATTTGGCTTTAGGACAATTCTTTTTGTGTTTTTTCTTTGAAGACAAATTAAATGAAGATAATAATACCAAAGCATTTGTGATTGCAATCATTTTCAGGAAGAAACTGAGTATTATCTGACAGAATTGCAGGGGTGTCAATACTTTTGGCCACAACTGTAGCAGAGCGATTTAGAAGTTATTATAATTCCCTATATAATCTATCAGCTTCTACCACTATGTTTCAACCATCAGCAGACTCTATTAAATCCTTTCTTGCAAAAGCCAAACTTCCTGCCCTTTCTGCAACCCAATTAATGTCTCTTAATAAACCCTTTTCTGAAGATGAGATCTTGGCAGTAATCCGTGCTTCTAAGAAAAGATCCGCCCCAGGCCCGGATGGGTTCTCTTACCACTATTACGCATCCTTTTCCCCTCAGTTATCACCATTTCTCTTGAAATTGTTCTCTTTTTGGCAGTCCCCACGAAAAATCAAACAGGAAGGCTTATAAGCCACAATATCTACTATTTTGAAACCTGATAAATCCTCCACAACACCAGGTAACTATTGTCCAATTGCCCTTCTCAATTGTGATCTTAAAATCTACATCAATTTGCTAACTAATTGGCTCATGACAGTACTTCCATCGCTGATTGCGTTGGATCAAGTGGGATTCATTCCTGGTAGGCAGGCGAGAGATGGCACCAGACGAGTAGTGGACCTACTGGAGGTATTGGAGGGGAGGGTGCCCACGGTGCACTCATTTCTTTAGATGCAGAAAAAGCATTTGACCGAGTGCACTGGGGGTACCTGGCCGCGGTTATAGATAAATTTGCATTTCAGGGTGCATTTAAGTCTGCTATGTTAGCATTATACTCAGCCCCTAGTGCCTCTGTGAGAGCCCCGGGCTTTATCTCCTTCAGTTTCAACATCACAAATTGAACCCGGCGGGGCTGCCCCCTCTCTCCTCTCATCTTCGCCTTACTCATGGAGCCATTGGCGGCAATTGTCCGGACCAATCCTAATATCTCTGGTATTAGAGTGGGCCAAACGGATCACAAAATAGGACTATACGCCGATGATGTAATTGTTACTTGCACAAATGTCTCTTCTTCCATTCCTGAGTTAATGTCGGTATTGGACGAGTTCGCTAAAGTGTCGTTTTATAAACTTAATCTCTCCAAGTCCTCAATTTACCCTGTGAACTTTCCGACCCCGATACAAAACTCATTACGCTCACAGTACCCATTTATATGGTCGGCAAATGGATTTAAGTATACAAATTACTACTACTAAACAAATCGTCCGTTGTAATTGTGAGACGCTCTCAAAAGACTGATGTCTTTTTGCCCAATGCTCCTCGTTTCAGTTGTCATGGATGGCCAAATTCAAACCGTTAAAATGATGGTTCTCCCTAAAATATTATATCTAATGAGATGTATTCCGGTGGCCTTTTCTCGCATATATCTTAACCTTTTCCAGTCGGTCTTGGGACAGTTCATTTGGAGCGGTAAGCCACATTGCATTGCAATGCCCACGCTTACTCTCCCCCATAAGACAGGTGGTGTTGGTGTTCAGGATATTCCTACCTATTATAATGCAATTTTGTTGGAACTGGCCAAAACATGGTGGGTGGAATCTCCTTCCTCTCTCTGGTACCAAATAGAAACGTGGTTTGTCCCTCGCAAATCCACCAGACTTCTTTTAGAAATGAACCTCCTGCAACACTCACACTTCCCTGATTATCTACTCTCCATGAAAGCTATATTATCTCTCTGGTCTAGAGTGGGTAGAGTTCACCTTCCCTTCCTATTTCGCTACATATCTCTGCAAGCAGTGGAAACCTTGTTGGGCTCCCTTTCCCTGACACTTTGGAGGGCTTGAGGTGCACGTTTTTTAGATGATGTGATGGACCAGGGCAAGCTTCTTCCTTTAATTCTATAGCCACCGCATACTCCCTGTCTCCAACGTGTTTATTCCAATACTTTCAATTTAGGCACTTTTTATCCTCAATTGCTTTCCCATTGAGAGATATCACGACTTATAACTTAGCATTGCAAACATTCTTTAAACAAAATGGTTATAGCAAACAGGGAATAGCTTTGATTTATAAAGCCATCCTGACCCATAGAGCCAACTTTAAACTTCCCTTTATGATTAAGTGGGAATCGAGACTGGCTTTCTCGGCCCCTTTGGCGGACTGGCAGTTAGCTACTGGCCATGCTGCTTTATATACATCTTGTATACATCATTTGGAACAGTCGAAGTTACAATTGGATTGGTATTTGACCCCTGCCGGATAGCTAGATTTAGGACGAAAGGGTCTCCTAGCTCGCCTCTCTGTTGGAAGGGCTGTGGTCAAGTGGGAATGTGGAAACACATTCTTGATAAGATTGTTGAGCAATCCCACCCTTTTGGAGGCAAGTAAAGTCTCTCCTTTTCTACCTCACAGGCCTCCCACTAACGCTGAATGCCCCTCTAACTCTCCTGGGGGTGGGAATGGACTCTTTTCCCTCCCCACTGAGACCAATGATTTCAAATGTGTTAATTGCCGTCTGACAATGCATAGCTGCCCATTGGTGGACTCCCTGTACTTCAGGAATTATTGGCTCGACTCAATCTACATCTTTTATAAAAAAAAACCTAAGGCTACTTCCGTCAGGATGTAACAGTATGCTACGTCACATCCTGGCTGAAGTAGCCTCTACACCCACTGTGGGTGTTCTAATATGGCCACCCGCACACACACACACACACACACTTTCATGCACTGTCCGCTATACTTGCCACCTGCAATGCGTCTTCCCCGCCACTGCCTGGATCCTCAGTCCTCCGTTCCACCGACATGTCGCCACCCCCGGAGGACTGGATCCAATATGGCGTCCGGGAAGTCTCGCGAGACTTCCCGGAAGCCATATTGGATCCAGTCCTGTCGCCGTCAAGGAGGACTGAGGATCCAGGCGGCGGGGGAAGACGCAGGGCCAGTGGTAAGTATAGCGGACAGTGCGGTGTGTGTGTCACCGCTGACCACCCAGCCACCGCACACCGCTGACCACCCAGCCACTGCACACCGCTGACCACCCAGCCACCGCACTGCGCTGACCACCCAGCCACCGCACTGCGCTGACCACCCAGCCACCGCACTGCGCTGACCACCGAGCCACCGCACTGCGCTGACCACCGAGCCACCGCACTGCGCTGACCACCGAGCCACCGCACTGCGCTGACCACCGAGCCACCGTCCTGCCCCCCTACTCCCATCCTGCCCCCCTACCTCCATCCTGCCCCCCCCCCCCGGCTCCATCCTGCCCCCCCCCCCAGCTCCATCCTGCCACCCCCCAGCTCCATCCTGCCCCCCCCTCCCGCTACCATCCTGCTCCTCTGGCTCCATCCTACCCCGCTCGCTCCATCCTGCCCCGCTTGTCTCCTATCCTCTGCTCCATCCCGCCTGCTCCCATCTCCCACCCCGGCTCCCTCCATCCTACCCCGGCTCCCTCCATCCTACCCCGGCTCCCTCCGTCCTGCCCCCCGCTGTTCTTGCCCTCAGCCTCCATCCTGCCCCCCATCATCCTCCATCCTGCCCCCCCCTCTACCTCCATCCTTCCTCCACCTCTGCCTCCATCCTTCCCCCACCTCTGCCTCCATCCTGCCCCCCCTCTGCCTCCATCCTGCCCCCCCCCGCCTCCATCCTGCCCCCCCGACACAATCCTGCCCCCCCTTACCCCCCTGTCACCATCCTGGCCCCCGGCAGTTAGCGGTCATGTGACCGATCCGCTGATTGGTTTCCCAGACAACGACAGGTCCTAAAGGCCTGTAGCACCTAGAAGACGGAGGTGGAGTGAGCCGGCGGACAGATGAGTATCCTCACTAAGGATTTTTTTACTTTTACTGTGGAGGATCCATAAGCAGGGAGTTAAATCTGGCCGCTTATGAATGAGTCTAACATCACAAAGCATTCACTGACCTCAGGGAGACCAGTCCAAGAAAACACTGCAGGCAGCTGGCTAAAGCGCACAACACAGTGAATTCCTAGGCGCATTGCACCCTGGGAATTATGAATATGCAAATAGAGTCTGTGGAGACTCGGTTAGGAGTCTCAAACACAGGACTAGACAGTTATCCCTCCAGGGAAGGACCCAGCCAAGGGGTGGCTCCTTGCCGAGAAGGGTTATGGTGTTCTCCGCAAGGAGCCACCCCTTAGCTGGGTCCTTCCCTGGAGGGATAACTGGCTAGTCCTGTGTTTGAGACTCCTAACCGAGGCTCCACAGACTCTAATTGCTTATGAATGAGTCGGCTCATTCATAAGCCGCTGTGATGTCGGCATTGCTTAGCGTTGCTATAGTAACCGATAATTTGGTTACTATAGCAACGGGGCCAGCGGTAACGTCACCGCTTAATGCTCACTGACTCATCACACAGCACAGGGAGTTCACTTCCACCCCCTGCTGTGTGATGTAGCAGTGCTGAATCAGTTCATCAAGAAGGAAGACAGAAGAGAGGAGAAAGAAAAGACCTTCATCGTTGGAGGGATGCATGGTGATTATAAAGATGGAGTTCCTAATGGTGTCTGTCTCTTTATTTTTAATAAAGAATTTTTTCTCTGTGTGGTGTCTTTTTTTAACCCTTTATTGGAAATTCTTAATGGCTGGGTCAATCTTGGCCTGACATTAAGAATCTCGGGCTTAATCCCAGCTGAAAAAACAAAGCTGGTATTAACCCCTTTATTACCCAGCATGCCACCGCCACCAGGGCCGCTGGAAGAGCCCGGTAAGGCACCTGGAAATGACACTCATTATTAATGCGCCATTTTCAGGGGCAGCTGCGGGCTGCTATTCTTTAGTGGGGGGTGGGGGGCCCTATGACAATGGGCCCTCACCCAGCTGAGAATACCATCCCTCAGCTGCCTAGTTTTACCTTGGCTGGCATTGAAATTAGGGTGGAGCCCACGCATTTTTTTGCCAGCCAAGGGGAAATTGGGCAGCTGAGGGTTTCAGCTCGCAGTTTGCCTGCTTTCATCGTGCTAGACTTTAAAATGCTGCGAAGACGCACGCGTTTTTTTTTTAAATAATTATTTATTAAACACCCTATAACACCAGGTTGGTTGCCATACACTAATGTGCATGGCAGCCAAGCAGAATCACTGTCCAGGTTGAGAAAATCCAGTCTGATTACAACAGCCAATCACAGAGGCTCCCATAGAGTGTGAGCTCCTGTGATTGGCTGTTTGTCTGACAGTGCAGTAAATATGTAAATAGCTTAATAGGCAGGCCCCGGAATTAACAGCGGGAGACTATTAAACCTGATGTAGCTATTCTATCCATTATAACTTTGACCAACATGGTGCTACAAACTCGCACCGTGTGGTGTACAGACTTGCATTGCCCTCACGCGCGTCAGAATCGCGTGCAGTCGCAGCATGCTGCGACTGCACTCGCTTCTGACTCGCAATGCGAGTTTAGTGCGGGGGACTTGCACCAGTGTGCCCTGCCTCATAGGGCAACACTGGTCCGAGTGCAATCAGAGTTTCCCTCGCATTGCACTCGCGCGAGTCCCTCGCACAGTGTGCCTTAAGCCTAAAGAGAAAAAAAACACAACATCGAGAGAAATCTTTTATTACATACAAAATCAACAGAGACACTTTCTTATCCATTATATTAGCTCCCACCAAGTTTCCCTCCGACGTAATCCTGTAATCTTGTAGTGGGGCGGTGTGATGCGTCATGCAGCCGCCATCTTTGTATACCTGAGTGTCCAAAGATGGCGGCCGCGTGTGTATGTGCGTGCATGTGTGAGTATGTGTCTGTGTGTGCAAGCGTGTGTATGCTTCCTTACTGAAGTGCACATTTGCAAGCGTGTGTATGCGTATGTGTATGTATTTATGCGCATGTATATGTATAGTAGTAATAATAATAATAATAAAACTTTATTTGTACAGCGCCAACATATTCCACAGCGCTTTACAGTACAATGGTACATATAACAAAAATATACGATACAGAATGGTAGGTAATACAGAACAGTAGTTACATACAATAAACATAGATTCAACTTAGGAAATACAATAAAAAGGCAAAAAATAAAGGTGACCCTGCTTGAAGGAGCTTACAATCTAAGACGGGATGGGAACACAAAGTACAGGGACTTATAGCAATTAATATCTTATGTCTAAATGACTATTGTTAGGGAGAAGGATAGGCCGCCCTGAAGAGGTGTGTTTTTAGGGAGCGTCTATAGCTATGCAAGTTGTGGATGGTCCTAATTTCTTGGGGTAGAGCATTCCAGAGGATTGGTGCAGCTCCAGAGAAGTCTTGGAGTCGGGAATGGGAGATTCGGATTAAAGCCGATGTTAGTCTGAGGTCGCATTCAGAGCGAAGGGGACGAGTGGGGTGGTAGACAGAGATGAGGGTGGAGAGGTAAGGAGGTGCCGCACCATGAATAGCTTTGTGGGTGACAACGAGCAATTTGAATTGAATTCTATATTGTACGGGTAGCCAATGCAGTGACTGGCACAGAGCAGAAACATCTGAGTAACGGTTTGCTAGATAGGTGATCCTGGCTGCTGCATTGAGGATAGACTGGAGAGGGGAAAGCTTACTGCGGGGGAGGCCAGCTAATAAAGAATTACAGTAGTCAAGGCGGGAATTAATCAGGGCCACGGTTAGGGTTTTAGTTGTTTCCATTGTGAGGAAAGGGCGAATTCTAGAGATATTTTTCAGGTGCAAGCGACAGGAGCGGGTGAGAGATTATATATATGGGGTGAAGGAGAGATCAGTGTCCATCAAAACACCGAGACAGCGAGCCTGCTGACTGGGCATTATCGTGGTGCCGCATATGTGTGCATGTATGTGCTTGTGTGTGTGCTTGTATGTGTCTGTATGTTTGTGTGTGTATTGTGTGTGTGTATGCACATGTACATGTGTGTATGCATGTGTATGCGCATGTGTTATGCGCATGTGCAAATGTGTCTGTGTGTGTGTATTTGCCTGGATGTGTGTGAATGTATGGGTGTTTATGCATGTATGTGGGTATGTGTGAATGCGCATGTGTGTACATGTGTTTATATGCACATGTATGTGTGTATCTGCATGTGTGTATGTGCATATGTGTATGCGCTGTGGTGATGTGACCCATGGCCGGGTGCATCACACGGGTTAACAGCATAGGATCCTGTTCAGATCAGCCTATGTTATTGTGTGTGGTGATAAACATGGGATCAGGCATATAATGGGTTAATTCATGAGCCTAATGAGTGACTGTGTCTGAACCTGTGTATGATTGCTTTGCTGGGCTAAACCTGAATGGTGCACAGGGGGTTAATCACATCTCAGGTCTGTGTGTGATTGAGATGTGCTGATTGACTCACCATGTTGCAGCTGTGGGTGAGGCAGGCTGGATAAGAACCTGCCAGGTGTCTGAGTGAGGAGAGGACGATGGGAATCAGAGCAGTCCAGACCACTGCCATGTGAGGACCTGCTTGAAGTGATCCGTCCCCGGTGGGGGAAGTGAAGGGAGCCTGCCAGCTCCATATCGGTGGCACGTGAGACGTGCATGCCAGCAAGTGTCCAGGACTGAGTACGGCTCAAGGGCCAGGCGGTCGTATGTGTGATAAGGACCGAGGACGGCTCAAGGGCCAGGCGGTCATAAGTGTAGCTGACTTTGGGACTGACTGTGCTAGTCATTATATGGTCCCGTTGACTATGTGATGACTTGTGTAAAAGTGCCATGTGTGATGGATGTGATGGCTTATGTAAAAATGCCATGTGTGATGTATGATGTAACGTGGGGCTGACTGGTATGTCGAGCAGGGTCCTGTTGAGAAGCGTTACTCATGCAGTGTGGGTTGAGACTCCCTAGGAGTAGGTTTAGGATCCCTACAGCAAGATGGGGAAATATCCCTGTCAGGGTGATAGACGGTGATAGCCGTCTTTAGAACCAGACTGAGGTCTGCAAGGGTTGGTTGGTGACGCCTTGAAGTTCTGTGGAAACCGTAAGTCTAATATGACTGTAGACATGGTGTGATGTCATACGCGAATGTCATATAATGCAATGTAACGATGTGCATATTATATGTGAAAATGTAAATACGGTGTTATGATTTATGTGATGAAAGTGGTTTATGAAAAAAAAAAACAATAAATCTGCTGGTTATGTTCCGTTACAATCTAGTCGCTGATGTCATTTCCCCGTGCCAAGCGGTTTCCCCAGGTCGCTACCTCACAGTGCGTACATGTGTGTTTGCTTGTGTGTATGTGCATATGTGTGTGTGCATTCTTACATTTGTGTATGGACATGTGTGTATACGTGTTTATGTGTATGTGCGTGTTAGGGCTGGGCGATTAATCGAATTAATTCGATTAATTCGCCCCCTGCTGTGGCCACGATTGTCGTTTTGTTAACAATCGTGCAATTCGATTTAAAATGGCCGCCGGAGCGCTGTTTAGACGATCCGGGCGGCTAGTAGTGGCTTCCCAGCAGTATTCCCGCTGCTCACTGTGAGGCCGAGGGTAGGGGGTGCTGTCAGAGCCCAGCCCCTGCTACAGTGGCGGGAGATGTGCTGACAGTGCCCCCTCGCCTTTGCTACAGCTGCAGCAGCTGCGGCCAAGTTCCGGTGGTAGGAGCGATCAGTGCCCCGGCCGCCCCTGCTACAGCAGCCGCGGCAGAGTTCCGGGAGTAGGGAGCAATCAGTGCTGCCCCCCCCCGCCCCTGCTACAGCAACCGCGGCAGAGTTCCGGGAGTAGGAGCAATCAGTGCTGCCCCCCCCCGCCCCTGCTACAGCAACCGCGGCCGAGTTCGGGGGGGGGTGGCTATCAGTGCCCCGCCGCCCCTGCTGCAGCCGCTGGTGTGGACGCGTAAACGGCGCCAGACGGGACGGGAGGAGACCGCGGACGGTTCTGTGAGGGGCTGCTGTGGAGTGTGGGGAGCTGCTGATTCCCCCGGGTGAGAGGTAACTGCCATCACTGAGTGCAGCTCCTGATAATGATCATCATTCTATCTGCTCATTAGTGTGTGGTAGATCAGGGCCTCTCCATTACTGGACACATGACACGTTACTGATGGCTGTGCCAATATGGCTGCTGGTGGTCCTGTGCAGTGGATGGGGCACAAGCCAGGTGCCGCTGTCCTACTGCTGTGCGTCCTCCCATAAGGTATGTCAGAGGCCCCCCCAAGAAGGGAGCAGGAAAGCCACCGCATGGCTAATTGGTATGCGATGCTTACCTGCCCTTGCCGCAAGCCCCCTTCTCCTAGGGCTAGTGCTATGGGCTAGGGCTAGTGCTATAGGGCTAGGGCTAGTGCTATAGGGCTAGGGCTAGTGCTATAGGGCTAGGGCTAGTGCTATAGGGCTAGTGCTATAGGGCTAGTGCTATAGGGCTAGTGCTATAGGGCTAGTGCTATAGGGCTAGGGCTAGTGCTATAGGGCTAGGGCTAGTGCTATAGGGCTAGGGCTAGTGCTATAGGGCTAGTGCTATAGGGCTAGTGCTATAGGGCTAGTGCTATAGGGCTAGTGCTATAGGGCTAGGGCTAGTGCTATAAGGGCTAGTGCTATAGGGCTAGGGCTAGTGCTATAGGGCTAGTGCTAGTGCTATAGGGCTAGGGCTAGTGCGCTAGGGCTAGTGCTATAGGGCTAGTGCTAGTGCTATAGGGCTAGTGCTAGTGCTATAGGGCTAGTGCTATAGGGCTAGTGCTATAGGGCTAGTGACTATAGGGCTAGGGCTAGTGCTATAGGGCTAGTGCTATAGGGCTAGTGCTATAGGGCTAGTGCTAGGGCTATAGGGCTAGAGCTAGGGCTAGTGCTATAGGGCTAGTGCTAGGGCTAGTGCTAGGGCTAGTGTTAGGGGTAGGGCTAGGGTTAGAGCCTGGGCTGCAGACAAGAGGAGGGGTGGGAACACCCAAGGGAAGCAGGACGCTTCCCTCAGTTACCCTCCTCTCCTCTGTCACAGGGTCACGGGGGCCCCCTCTTTATTCATCAAAGAAAAGCAAAAAAAAATAGAAAAAAAATCGAGATTTAAATCGAAAATCGTCCATAGGTTTAAATAAAATCGAGATTTTGATTTTTTCCAAAATCGCCCAGCCCTAGTGCGTGTACATATGTGCATGCACATGCATGTGTGCATCTGTGTGTATGCACATGTATGTGTATGTGCCTGCTTGCGTGTGTGTATGTGTGTATCTATGTGTGTGGATATTGTACTGTGTGTATGCATGTGTGTATGCATGTTTGAGTATGTGTATGCATGTTTGTGTGTATGTGTGTGCATGTGTGAGTATGTGTCTGCATGTGTGCAAGCGTGTGTATGCGTATGTGTGCATGTATGCACATATGTATGCGTGTGTGTGTGTATGCACATGTATATGTATGCGCATGTATGTTTGTGTATGTGTGTATGTGCATGTACATGTGTATGCATGTGTGTGTGTTTGCACATGTGTGTATGCACATGTGCAAATGTGTGTATGCACGTGTGTACGTGCCCGGATGCATGTGAATGTATAAACATGTATGCATGTATGTGGGTGTGTGTGAATGCGAATGTGTGTTTACGTGTTTGTATATGCATGCGCATGTATGTGTATATGCATGTTTGTATGTGTGGGCGCATGCATGTATGTGTGCATCTGCGAGTGTATGCACATGTGTGTGTATGTGCGTGCTTGTGTATGTGCATATATACACTACCGTTCAGAAACAGTTTTGTGTTTGCCATGAAAACTCCTACCTTTATTTATCCAATGAGTTGCAAAATGAATAGACAATATAGTCTAGACATTGACAAGGTTAGAAATAATAATTTGTATTTGAATTAATAATTTTCTCTTCAGTTGTTCTGCGTCTCACAAATGTTCCTCTGTGTAATCCAAACACCTCAAACTTTGATTCGTCTGCCCATAACATTTTTTCCAATCTTCCTCTGTCCAATGTCTGTGTTCTTTTGCCCATATTAATCTTTTCCTTTTATTAGCCAGTCTCAAATTAGCCAGTCTTTGCTACTCTGCCCTGAAGGCCAGCATCCCGGAGTCGCCTCTTCACTGTTGACATTGACACTGGCATTTTGCGGGTCATCGATTTCTCAAACTAGAGACTCTGATGTATTTGTCTTGTTGCTCAGTTGTGCAGTGGGGCCTCCGATTTCTCTTTCTACTCTGATTAGAGCCTGTTTTTGCTCTCCTCTGATGGGAGTAGAACACACCGTTGTAGGAAATCTTCAGTTTCTTGGCAATACCTCGCATGGAATAGCCTTCATTTCTAAGAACAAGAATAGACTGTCAAGTTTCACATGAAAGTTCTATTTTTTGATTCCACCTGAGGAAGACTGCTGTGTCAGTGGAAACGCGTTGTGGCTGTGAAGGAGAAAAATAAAAAGCTAAGTTTTATCTATAATTCACCCTGCCTGCCTTTCCTGAGCGCTCCACAGTTCTATTTTTCTGGCCATTTTGAGAGTTTCATAGAATAAACAATTGTAATGCTCCAGATTCTCAACTAGCTCAAAGGAAGGTCCGTTTTATAGCTTCTCTAATCAGCAAAACCATTTTCAGCTGTGCTAATATACAGTACTTGTACAAGGGTTTTCTAAACATCCATTAGCTTTCTTATACAGTTACCAATCACAATGTACTATTAAAACACTGGAGTGGTGGTTGTTGGAAATGATCCTCTATACACCTATGTTGATATTGCATTAAAAACCAGACGTTTGCAGCTAGAATACTCATTTACCACATTAACAATGTATTGGGTGTATTTCTGATTCATTTAGTGTTAGCTTCATTAAAAAAATGTGCTTTTCTTTAAAAAATAAGGAGATTTCTAAGTAACCCTAAACTTTTGAACAGTAGTGTATGTGTGAGGACATTATACTGTGTGTACATATGCGTGTTACTTCACCACCCTGATCTCCTCACGATCTAACAATCCAAAAAAAAACTTTTTGGCACCTTTCACTCTCTCCTCAGTCCTAAAGTGCAGGCCACCCATCACTGAACTGTTTGCTGATGATCTGGCTTACATAGACAACATCCATCAGGAAATCGGCTCCCAGCCTCCAAGCGCTGCTACTACATTTTTCCCCACATTTCCTCCGGCTCACTCTCCATATTTGACCCAGTCACAGAAGAAGTTGTCTCCAGGCTCCTCGCTTCCTCCCGTCCCACTACATGCACCACTGACCCCATTCCCTCACACCTACTCCAGTCCCTCTCTCCGGTCATCACTACTCACCTAACCAAAATCTTCAATCTCTCCCTCTCATGTGGCATCTTCCCCTCCTCCTTCAAATACTATCATTACTCCATTATTAAAGAAATCTTCTCTTGACCCATCCTGCACAAATAACTACAGACCAGTCTCCAATCTCCCCTTCATCTCTAAATTCTTGGAGCGCCTGGTCTTCACCCGCCTCACCTGTTACCTCTCCACTCACTGTCTTCTAGATCCATTCCAGTCTGGTTTCCGCCCCCTACACTCTATGGAAATTGCCATCAAAGTGACAAATGCCCTTCTGACGGCAAAACATAATGGTTATTCTTCTTGACCTCTCTGCAGCTTTTGACACAGTCAACCACCATTTCCTACTCTCTATGCTACACTCCATCGGCATAAAGGACACCGCTCTCTCCTGGTTCTCATCCTATCTTTCTGACCGCTCTTTCAGTGTATTATTTGCTGGCTCCACTTCCTCTCCTCTTCCTCTCACTATTGGGGTCCCTCATGGTTCAGTCCTTGGCCCTCTCCTCTTCTCTCTCTACATGTCCCGATTGGACAGACCATCAGCAGATTTGGCTTCCAGTACCATCTCTATGCTGATGTATAAGAAAAAGTGGCAGTTTCTGGGGCGCTCAAATACGGAGGCAGGGGAATATATTATGAATACTTTCCTTTACTTTGCAATAAGAGAGAGGTCTTCACAACGCGTTAAACTCCGCTGCACAGCTAAAGGACCTGTGGAGACGTCAGAACACTTGACTCCTCACTCTGCCACTCGGATTCCCGGCGCCAGCAGACTGTTATTACATCTCTTAAAGCTCATCCACGGTGTTATGCCTGCTGCATAACCCATATAGGTGAGCAAACCAAATTAAGCCTGTTCCCTGTAACAATCAGGATTTCACTAGGAGCGCCCCTCTGTCTCTTATTCCTGTCATATCTCTATGCTGATGACACACAATTATACACTTTAGCCCCTGACCTTACCCCTGCAGTATTAAAGAACACCAATGACTGTCCAGCTGCAGTTTCAAACATCATGTCTGCTCTCTATTTGAAACTCAACCTTTCCAAAACTGAACTACTTCTGCTCCCGCCCTCCACTAACCTCCCTAAATCTGACATCTCCCTCTCGGTGTGCGGCACCACAATAACGCCTAGGCAGCAGGCTCACTGTCTGGGTGATATGTTTGACACTGATCTCTCCTTCACCTTCTATATACAATCTCCAGTCCGCTCTTGTCGCTTGCATCTGAAGAACATCTCTAGAGTCTGCCCCTTTCTCACCATGGAAACAACAAAATCCATTACCGTGGCCCTAATCCATTCCCGCCTTGACTACTGCAATTCTCTATTAATCGGCCTCCCCCTCTCTAGACTTTCTCCTCTCCAGTCCATCCTTAATGCAGCAGCCAGGATCACCCATCTAGCCACTCGTAACTCACATGCCTTCGCCTTGTGACAGTCACTGCACTGGCTGCCCGTACATTACAGGATCTAATTCAAATTGCTTGTTCTCCCCCACAAAGCTCTTCACAGTGCACCACCTCTCTACATCTCCTCCCTCATCTGTCTATCACCCACCTGTTCTCTATGTTCTACAAATGACCTTCGACTAACATCTGCACTAATCCAAACCTCTTTTGTTCGGCTCCAAGACTTCTCCTGAGCTGCACCAATTCTCTGGAATGCTCTACCCCAAGACATTAGGACTATCCACTACTTGCATAGCTTCAGATGTCCCCTAAAAACACATCTTTTTTAAAGCGGCCTATCATGCTCCCAAATAGAAGTCCTTTGTTCTGTATATAGCCCATTCACTATCTCTCTGGACATAACTCTTCTTCAAACTCCACCAAACCCAAAACCTGTACACAGATTGTCTGGTGACCATTCATGTAATTTTATTTCTATCCCCCACTTACTCAAGAACCCTGGACCATCACTGTAAAAAGCCCCTGTACTTTGTGTAACCCCCATCTCGTTGTAGATTGTAAGCTCTTTTGAGCAGGGTCACCTTTAGTTTTGCTTTAAATTATTGTATTGTACTTTTTACATTGATTCTCTGCTTACTGTATTGCATTTATTACTGTACTGTATTTTTTAGAATTGTTTCTCTGCTTTAATTATTGTACATTTTACATTGATTCTCTGCTTAGTGTATTGGCTTTTTTACTTTGATTCTCTATTTTAATTACTTACTTTATTGTATATTTTTTTATTGCTACCTATGACTGTTTTTATATGAACCACTGTATTGTAAAGCGCTGCAGAATATGTTGGCGCTTTATAAGTACTATTATGTGCGTGTTAGTGTGTGCATGTGTATGTGCGTGCTTGCGTGTGTGGGAACATTATACTGTGTGTGAATGCGTGTGTATGTGTGTATAGTGCCTACAAGTAGTATTCAACCCCCTGCAGATTTAGCTGGTTGACACATGCGGAATTAACTTGGCATTGTGACATTTGGACTGTAGATCAGCCTGGAAGTGGGAAATGCAGTGCCACAAAAAATTTTTTTTTTTTTTTTTTTTTAAAGCGTTAAAAGTTAATTCAGAGGGTCATTTATTATTCAACCCCTCAAACCAGCAGAATTCTGTTTGGTCCCCCTAAAGTATTAAGTAGTTCAGGCACAAATAACAATGAGCTTCACATGTGTGGATTAATTATCTCTTTTGCCAGCCTTTTCTGACTATTTAAGACCCTCCCCAAACTTGTGAACAGCACTCATACATGGAAACAAAAAGCTATTGCGACAAAAAACAACAGTACACTGCAGTAAAAATATTAAAATGCAAGTGCAGTATAAAAATGGTATAACAAATACAGGGTACTTAGTTAAAACGGATTAACTAAGTACCCTGTATTTGTTATACCATTTTTATACTGCACTTGCATTTTAATATTTTTACTGCAGTGTACTTTTTGTTTCCAATTATGCTGGCGGTGTGAACAGGTTCCTACAGACCTGTTCTCTGTGTGCAGGACTCATCTGTGTTATAAGCACTCATACATGGTCAACATGGGAAAGACAAAGGAGCATTCCAAGGCCATCAGAGACAAGATCGTGGAGGATCACAAGGCTGGCAAGGTGTACAAAACCCTTTCCAAGGAGTTGGGCCTACCTGTCTCCACTGTTGGGAGCATCATCCGGAAGTGGAAGGCTTATGAAACTACTGTTAGCCTTCCACGGCCTGGACAGCCTTTGAAAGTTTCCTCCCGTGCCGAGGCCAGGCTTGTCCGAAGAGTCAAGGCTAACCCAGGGACAACAAGGAAGGAGCTCCGGGAAGATCTCATGGCAGTGGGGACATTGGTTTCAGTCAATACCATAAGTAACGTACTCCACCGCAATGGTCTCCGTTCCAGACGAGCCCGTAAGGTTCCTTTACTTTCAAAGCGTCATGTCAAGGCTCGTCTACAGTTTGCTCATGATCACTTGGAGGACTCTGAGACAGACTGGTTCAAGGTTCTATGGTCTGATGAGACCAAGATCGAGATCTTTGGTGCCAACCACACACGTGACGTTTGGAGACTGGATGGCACTGCATATGACCCCAATAATACCATCCCTACAGTCAAGCATGGTGGTGGCAGCATCATGCTGTGGGGCTGTTTCTCAGCCAAGGGGCCTGGCCATCAGGTCCGCATCCATGGGAAGATGGATAGCACGGCCTACCTGGAGATTTTGGCCAAGGACCTCCGCTCCTCCATCAAGGATCTTAAGATGGGTCGTAATTTCATCTTCCAACAAGACAACGACCCAAAGCACACAGCCAAGAAAACCAAGGCCTGGTTCAAGAGGGAAAAAATCAAGGTGTTGGAGTGGCCTAGTCAGTCTCCTGACCTTAACCCAATTGAAAACTTGTGGAAGGAGCTCAAGATTAAAGTCCACATGAGACACCCAAAGAACCTAGATAACTTGGAGAAGATCTGCATGGAGGAGTGGGCCAAGATAACTCCAGAGACCTGTGCCGGCCTGATCAGGTCTTATAAAAGACGATTATTAGCTGTAATTGCAAACAAGGGTTATTCCACAAAATATTAAACCTAGGGGTTGAATAATAATTCACCCACACTTTTATGTTTAAAATTTATTAAAATTCAACTGAGCAACATAACTTTTTGGTTTGTAAGATTTATGCTTCTGTTAATAAATCCTACTCTCGTTTGCAGTTTGAAGGCTCTAACTTATTGGCATCTTATCAAACCAGCTACATCTGCAGGGGGTTGAATACTATTTGTAGGAACTGTATATGCAAGTGTGTAGATGCATGTGTGTTCATGTATGTGTATGTGTGTGTACATGCATGTGTGTACATGTATGTATTGTCTGTACATGTATGCGTGTACATGCATGTATATGTATGTACATGCATATGTGTGTTCATGTATGTAGGTGTACATGTATATATATGTGTGCATGTATGTGGTGTGTGTGTATATATATATATATATATATATATATATGTATGTATGTACATGTGTTTATGCATTTGGTGTGTGTGTGTAGTGATGCGCTGCCTGCACCCACCTCCGTCTGGCCACAGCCACCATGCAAGTCCCTGGCTTGTGGCCTGCGATGACTGAGAAGGGGTGCGGGCGCCCTCTGTAGCCACCAGAGGGTGCCCGCATCCCATCTCCCACACAGGCCTGAAGCCGTGGACTGTCCTGATGGCTCTGGCTGCCGGACGGAGGTGGGTGCAGGCAGCTCTCATCACGATGTCCGATTGGGAGTTGGGGGGGGGTTCGGCATGGCGTGTCACAGCAGAGGAGTCATGGCAGAGTATCCTGGCGGGGGTCCCAGCAAGTGATGTTTGACGGGGGTCCCAGCAGGTGATGTCCAGCTGTGTCCCACTGGTGGTACTGCGCAAGGGGCCGGTAACACCAACGGGTGCCATATTGTAACATTGATTATGTGGGTGTTCCAATATGGCGGTACTTCCGATCGGCGAGGTGGATTATGGGATTCCAGGACATCCAGACGGAAGTGGATGACAGACAATTAAAAGCTAACTACCGTATTTTTCCTTTTATAAGACGCACTTTTTTCCCTCCAAGTTTTGGAGGAAAGTGGGGGTGCGTCTTATAAAAGGAATATAACATTCTAGCATCCTCAGTTGCTGGGGAGGGGGAGACAGCAGTGAAGTGGGGACAGAAGTGGCAGGGAATGGTCCCTGCTGAAGAATCCGGGGCGGCAGGAGCACCACGTGTCCCCGGCTCATTAACTACTTAGATATTCACTTCACTTGCTCCCAGTCCCCACCCACCTCTCTGCACTGAAGACAGCATGAGAGGTGAGAGCACGGGGAGCAGGAGAAGCTGCTTAGCCTGCACACATGGTCTCTCCCCTGCTTCTTGCAGTGGCTGGGGATATTGTGTGCTGGAGAAAGTGAGAATGCAGGTGCCGGGGGTGCAGCTGCAGCGAGTGAAGGAGCACTGAGCTTTGTGCTTTGTGCTGTGATGGAGACAGGGGTAGAGCAGATCGGCACCTTATCACAGGCACCTTATCACAGGTACCTTGTCACAGTGTCCTGGCCTCACTCCCTCTGCTCTCTGTAATGTGTCCTCCTGCTGAGCCCTGCCCTGTGCAGAAATCCAGGAAGGTCGGTCGTGTCTGCAGTTCAGGAGCTTCAGTCTATTAGAGCAGGGCTGGAGCCTGCATAACACCAGTGTACAGCTCCTGTATCTACATCCTGCATCTATAGGTCAAGCTCTGCTGTGGTGACTTATAATTAGGAGACAGAGGCTGGAGCATCGTATTTCAGCACAGTGTTCAGACCCCCTCCCTGGCCCTCCCTCTCACAGTACATCACATCAGAACTTTATATGCAGACTGGCCACAAAGCAGGACACATTAAAGTGAGTGCACATGGATGTGTAACATAACCACTAATAAAGTAAAGTTAACACAACAATACTGTGCTTAACTAGAACTCCAAGCATGCTATGGGATCTACAGTACATGCTGGGAGTTATAGTTCTTAAAGGGATTGCTACTACATGAACAAATCCCTTCTCATTCACCTTGTTGGCCCTTGTAAAAGTAATAAGGACCATACTAAGGCTGTGTGCTCATGGTTGGGAGGAGTTGCATGTTGGACGCGGCTCCTCCGGACCTGAGTGAAGCCGCAGGTGCCTGCAGGGAGACCGCAGCCGCTCTGTACTCACCATGTGCAGCGGGTGCAGGGCGGCTTCTCCCTGCAGTCACCCGATGGAAGCCGCTTCCGACTCCGCAGCATGAAATAAACATGCGGAGGAGGAACCGGCAACCCGCACCGCAGCTGTCAGATCACTGCGGGCGGGTTAAGCATAGTGAGGATGGGATTTCCACATATCCCATCCACTATGCTTTTACTGTACTAGCAAGACGCTGCGTCCAAAACGCTGCGTATACTGATCGTGTGCACGCACCCTTCCCCCCATGCTGCAGCAGTTCCAACATTGTCAGAAGTTGCATATTCATGTCCCATTAATATGAGACTCAGCCCTCCGACAAATCAGTGCTGGCGTCTGTCTCCCCGCCATCAGACACTGGAGCAAAAGTCATTGGTGTTGCTCACATGCTGCACCTGCATCCGAAGGAAACAGACACCAGCGCTGACTGGTCGCAGGGCCTGAGTGTCATATCAAAGTCATTTTTTGCTACAAATATTTTTTTCCCTATTTTCCACCTCTAAAATCTGAGTGCGTCTTATAATCCGGAGCGTCTTATAAAGCGAAAAATACGGTATATAAGATTATGGTAATCCTAATTAACCTAAAACAGGAAAGGTTTGTTCTGATTTCATGTCAGAAAGTGAGAAAAACATGCATATGTGTTTTTTTTATTTAGTGTATGTATTGCTTTCAACTGTATAAAGCATAAGGGTACCTTTACACACGGCAACTTTTCTAGGAATTTCACTGGCAACTTACTGGTTGCAGTGAAATCATGGACACATTGTTCTATCTTGTTGCTGTGTACAAATGGAACAATGTCTCCATGATTTCACTGCAACCAGTGAGTTGCCAGTGAAATTCGTAGAAAGGTTGCCGCGTGTAAAGGTACCCTAAGAGAACAAGCCTGTCAGGCCATAGCAACATAAATTATAATACACCACCTAAGCATGTATTATGATTATAGCATAGGTACTTTTTGCATTATATGAACTAAATTTAGTTTCTTGCTTCTCTTAACCCCTTAAGGACCGAGTCACTTTGCAGCTTAATGACCAGACCATTTTTTGTAATTCTGACCACTCTCCCTTTATGAGGTAATATCTCTGGAACACTTCAACGGATCCTAGCGATTATGAGATTGTTTTTTCGTGACATATTGGGCTTCATGTTAGTATTCAATTTAGGTCGATAATTTTTGCGTTTATTTGTGAAAACATAAAAAATTTGGCAAACATTTTGAAAATGTAGCAATTTTCAAATTTTTAATTTTTATTCTTCTAAACCAGAGAGTTATGTGCCACAAAATAGTTAATAAATAACATTTCCCACATGTCTACTTCACATCAGCACCATTTTGGAAGAAAAAAAAAATTTGGTAGGACGTTATAAGGGTTCAAAGTTCATCAGCAATTATTCATTTTTCCAGCAAAATTGACAAAACCAATTTTTTAGTGACCACATCACATTTGAAGTCTCTTTGAGGGGGGTACATGACAGAAAACACCCAAAAGTGACACCATTCCAAAAACTGCACCCCTCAAGCTACTCAAAACTACAATCAAGAAGATTATTAACCCTTCAGGTGCTTCACAGCAACTAAAATAAAGTTGAAGGAAAAAATGGACATTTTAATTTTTGTAACAAAAATGTTCTTTTAGCCTCAATTTTTTCATTTTCACATGGGCAACAGGATAAAATGCATCCTAAAATTTTTTGGCAATTTCTTCTGAGTACACCGATATCTCATATGTGGTCATAAACCATTGTTTGGGCGCAGGGCAGGGCTCAGATGGGAAGGAGCGCAATTTGAATTTTAGAGCCAATTTTCAGTTCAAAAAGTGAAATGGTGCTCCTTCACTTCTGAGCCCTGCCGTGCGCCCAAACAGTGGTTTATGACCACATATAAGGTATCGGTGTACTCAGGAGAAATTTCCCAACAAATTTTGGGATGTATTTTATCCCTTTGCCCATGTGAAACTGAAAAAACGTAGGCAAAAAGAGTTTTTTTGTGGAAAAAAAGGTTTTTTTTTAATTTTTATGGATGAATTTGTGAAGCATCTGGGGGTTCAAAGTGCTCACTATGCATCTAGATACCTTCCTTAGGGGGTCTAGTTTCCAAAATGGGGTCACTTGTGGGGGAGCTCCAATGTGGAGACACACGGGGACCCTCCATACGCGACATGGTGTCCGCTAACAATTTGAATGGAAAATTAGCTCAAATTGTTAGCGGACACCATGTCGCGTTTGGAGGGTCCCTGTGTATCTCCACATTAGAGCTCCCCCACAATTGACCCCATTTTGGAAACTAGACCCCCGAAGGAACGTATCTAGATGCATAGTGAGCACTTTGAACCCCATACGCTTCACAAATTCATCCGTAAAAATGAAAAAGCACTTTTTTTTTCCACTAAAAAATTATTTTTTCATTATTACGGATCAATTTGTGAAGCATCTGGGGGTTCAAAGTGCTCACTATGTACCTAGATATGTTCCTTTGGGGGTCTAGTTTCCAAAATGGGGTCACTTGTGGGGAGCTCCAATGTGGAGACACACAGGGACCCTCCAAACGCGACATGGTGTCCGCTAACAATTTGAGCTTATTTTCCATTCAAATTGTTAGCGGACACCATGTCGCGTTTGGAGGGTCCCCGTGTGTCTCCACATTGGAGCTCCCCACAAGTGACCCCATTTTGGAAACTACACACCCAAAGGAACATATCTAGATGCATAGTGAGCACTTTCTACCCCCAGGTGCTTCACAAATTGATATGTAAAAATGAAAAAAGAAAATTTGTGTGGAAAAAAAAGTGCTTTTTCATTTTTACGATGAATTTCTGAAGCATATAGGGGTTCAAAGTGCTCACTATGCATCTAGATACGTTCCTTTGGGGGTCTAGTTTCCAAAATGGGGTCACTTGTGGGGGAGCTCCAATGTGGAGACACACCGGGACCCTCCAAACGCGACATGGTGTCCGCTAACAATTTGAATGGAAAATGAGCTCAATTTGTTAGCGGACACCATGTCGCGTTTGGAGGGTCCCCGTGTGTCTCCACATTGGAGCTCCCCCACAAATGACCCCATTTTGGAAACTAGACCCCCAAAGGAACGTATCTAGATGCATAGTGAGCACTTTGAACCCCCAGGTGCTTCACAAATTGATCCGTAAAAATTAAAAAAGAAACTTTTTGTGGAAAAAAACGTGCTTTTTCATTTTTATGGATGAATTTGTGAAGCATCTGGGGGTTCAAAGTGCTCACTATGCATCTAGATACGTTCCTTCGGGGGTCTACTTTCCAAAATGGGGTCACTTGTGGGGGAGCTCCAATGTTCAGGCACACAGGGAGGGGCTCTCCATACCCGACATGGTTTCCGCTAACAATTGGAGCTAATTTTCTATTGAAATTGTTAGCGGACACCATGTCGCATATGGAGAACCCGTGTGCCACCAGCACAAGGGCAACTGGAAGAGTTGGCGTACAGCACCAGAAAATGCCGCCTCTAATGAATTTTCTTGGGTGGCTGTGGGTTGAAATTTGCAGCGTGGGGGACCCACAACATTTGAGTCTCTCCACGCTGAGGATTCCAGTCAGCCAGCTACCAAGTTGTACATGGCTGGCTACAAATACAGCGAAGGCTTTTTTTTTATTTCTAGAACTAATTCTAGAAAAAAAAAATGATGTGGGGCTCCGCCATATTTTTGGTCCAGCCAGGTACAACTTGGCAGCTACAGACTGCCAGCAACCCCCAGCTGCCTCGTTGTACCTGGCTGCAACCAAAAATACAGCGAAGCCCATTTTATTTTATTTCTAGAACTAATTCTAGAAAAAAAAATGACGTAGGGCTCCACCATATTTTTGGTCCAGCCAGGTACAACTTGGCAGCTACAGACTGCCAGCAACCCCCAGCTGCCTCGTTGTACCTGGCTGCAACCAAAAATACAGCGAAGCTCATTTTTTTTTTATTTCTAGAACTAATTCTAGAAAAAAAAATGACGTAGGGCTCCGCCATATTTTTGGCCCAGCCAGGTACAACTAGGCAGCTGGGGGCTGGAATCCTCAGCATGGAAAGGCCCAAGCGTTCTGGGCCCCCCATGCTGTGAATTGCAGCCCGCAGCCGCCCCAGAAAATGGCGCATTCATTGAAGCGCCATTTTCTGGCGCTGTACCCATGCTCTTCCAGTTGCCCTGGTGCCGGTGGCAAACTGGGTAATAAAGGGGTTAATGCCAGCTTTTTATTGGCAGCTGGCACTAAGCCCGAGATTCATAATATAGGGCCAATGTTAGACCCGCCATTAGGAATCTCTGGTAAATAGTCAGAAAATACACACAGAGAAAAATCTTTTTATTTGAAAAAAAACACAAACAAAATTCGGACTCCATCTTTATTATAAAGATCCGACGTAGTCCACAACGAAGGTCCCACGACACTCGATCGCCTCCGACGTAGTCCACAACGAAGGTCCCACGACGCTCGATCGCCTCTGCTCAATCCAGAGACTGCAGCAAGGGATCAAGTGTCCTCTTCCTACAGTCTCAGGGGTCAGAGTTATGGTGCACTGTATGACAATGATCAGTTATACATTGCACCATTGACTATGATCCCAGAGACTATAACAAGAGGACACTTGATCCCTTGTTGCACCCATCCATCCACCTATGCACCCATCATCCACGTACGCACATCCATGTACGCACATCCACGTACGCACATCCACGTACGCACATCCACGTGCTGACATCCACACACACGCACATCCACGCATGCACACATCCACGCACGCATGCTGACATCCACGCACATCCACACACACATCCACGTACATCCACATCCACGCACATCCACGTACGCACATATCCCCGCACGCACATCCACGTATGCACATCCACGTGCTGACATCCACGCATGTACACAACCACATCCACGCATGCACACATCCATGCACGCATGCTGACATCCACGCACATCCACGTACATCCACATGCACGCACATCCACGTACGCACACATCCACGCATGCACATCCAAGCACGCACATCCACGCACACATCCATCCATCCATTCACCCATCCATCCATCCACCCATCCACCCATCCACCCATCCATCCATCCATCCATTCATTCATACTTACCCAGCGATGAGGAGGAGGAGCCCCTGAGAAGAGGAGGAGCCACACCGGACTGCAGAGGAGGCCGACGGTGCGGGCGGGTGCACCGAGCGTGCAGCCCGCCGGGATAGGTGAGCGGGCTGGGGACCGAGGACCGGGGGCTGGGGACCGAGGATCGGGGGCTGAGGACCGAGGACCGGGGGCTGGTGACCAGCAGGAGGAGGAGGGGGCCCTGCAGCTTCGCCGGCGGGCGCATAAGTCCGCCGGCAGACAAACTATGCAAGGTGGAGGGCGGGGATGGACGGGAGACAGGGGGGGCTGCACAGGGGACGGGGACAGGACACAGGGGGCTCAGGACACAGGGGGGGGCTACAGGACACAGGGGGAGCTGGACACAGGGGGCGGGAACAGGACACAGGGGGAGCTGGAGCATCAGCTCATGGCCGGCGGGTTGCACCGCACCCGCCGGCAGATAAGTGTGATTGGGGAGGGGGGGTGAAGGGGTTAACGGGGATGCCCACACCTCTGCCCCTAACCCTTGGCTGTCACTGACAGCTTTTAGATTTGAGCTGTCACTGTTTGTTTAGAAGCAGTGACAGTTCAAAGCCATGACGAGTATACTCGTCATGATGCGGGAACTGACAGCTTTTCATGACGAGTATACTCGTCATTAGTCGTAAAGGGGTTAAACAATATTGATTTATTACAATCTAACATTTGGAGCACATGATGTACTTTAATTGTTAGAACAAATTTAATATAGCACATACGGTACTGACTCTATTCTATGTATTTATATGGTGTCCCTTCATATGTCAGCAACTTTGATTATTTGTACTGTGTGTAATATATAAAAAATGTTTTAAATTAATATAAAAGGAATTTTCCTGGTCCAATATACTGTTTTTTGGTGAGCTTATCTTCGTCTCTTTCTGGAGTGCTTACCTGTGTACTTGCCGCGCCCAGTTTTCCTTTTCAGCCCCAGCACTGATGGCAGTGTGATGACGGCCGTAGCATACTGAAGGGGCTGAGGACCTCTCCTCTGCCTCAGTCCATTCGCCAATATTCAAATGTATTCACATCTGAAAGACACAAATGTATCTGAATATGAGAAGAGAGGCGGGGTCTCCAGGTCCTGTGCACCACAGATTATGCAGGCTGGGACTCCCGCAGCGCAGTTTAAGGAGTTTTGGTGATGTCACTAAGGTCCTTCTGCATTTGCGTAAACTGCAGTGATGGTACAGAACTTGTACTATCACAAGTGCAAATAGTACAAGTTCTGTACTTTCACTGCAGTTTCTGATTGACATGCTGGGGGCCCCTCAAAGGGTGAGAGCCCTTGTAACTGCCCAGTCTACCCACCCCAAACGCCGGGCTGCATGCAGGTCTAATTTTGGGAGATGGTAGCACATTTAAATCTTGTCGAATAACCCAGAGATGAGGGGCAATGGATAACTATCTTTTAGAGTGATTATATTGCAGCCTCAATAATCCATGCATTGTCTCCGAAAGCCATCTTTTTAACAAAGGAGCCTGCACCACTGCTGGGGATGAAGATTTTCGAAATAATCACCTCTCAATGTTCTCTTTAATGTAGGTCAACATTATAATATTTATAATATTTATTCATTTATATAGCACTATTAATTCCATAGCACTTTACATACATCAGTAATGCTGTCTCTCTTGGAGCTCACAATCTAAACATCCTATCAGTGTGTCTTTACAATGTGGGAGGAAACCGGAGTGCCTGGAGGAAACCCACGCAAACACAGGGAGAACATACAAACTCCTTGCAGATGTTGTCATTAGTGTCCTTTGTGTGAATTGAACCCAGGACCTCAAGACCCCAGCGCTGAAAAGGCTACAGTGCTAACCACTTGAGCCAACATGCTGCCCATAGTCTCTGGGAGTGATAAAGCAAAAACTCTCCCTCTGTGTTTTTCTATGCCTGAAAGAAGGTGAAATTGTGCAGTCTTACAGGCAATGAGGTGACTCATCCCTCTTCTTGGAGAAAACGTCCATGAACCGCAGATTGGGCGCAAGCAAACTGGAGGCAGTAAATGTTAAGTAGAGTCTCATAGGAGGGATAGGTTAATTTACAAGCGTTGTCCTTGGCAGATTAAAAAATGTATGGGCTGCTTCCAGGTATGATGTGTTGGTGGAAGCTGCGTATTGGTTGTACTTGCCTGCTTCAGAATGCGCACTGCACATGATCTAGAGCCAGACAAGTACACCCAATACTTTGACCACATTGCGCAGGCCCAGAAATAGATGCATCCAGCCCCTCATACCTGGAAGCAGCCCATCCATTTTAGAATGTACCAAGAAGGGGAAGTGCTTGTAAGTTAGGTTATCATACCAGCAGTCCTCAGTGGTTGATACCATCTTTTCAGTTAGCCATTAAAAGGTAAGAAAAAGCAAAGCAAGCTTTCAAGACACTATGGCCTCCTAATCAGGCTTAATGATACAACTTCTGGAGAAACATATATATATATATATAATATATATATATATATACAAAAATGCAGAGTGGGATAATGCAATACATAACACAGGTGACGTGAAGCATGTAGTAGTCAGCTGGAAAGGGGAAGGAGCAGCTGGGGATGTAAAATCATAGGTAAGAGGAACAGACATTTTAACAGTCCTTTGATTAGTGGTTGGTCCAAGAACAGGAATTAGAGGGGGGGTGAAATGGTTGTAATAACAGTTCACGTAAGGTGTCAAAGTTTATTGTCCTCTAACTGGGGTCTGTTCAAAGATGTGATACCTCCAAATGCCCTTTCAATTGTTGTAAAAAGACATGAATCCATGTGAAAAGTTCATTCCAGCTTTGATGGTTATACATTCCCTCTCTATATATAAGAATCTTACGGGATGATGATAATTAATCTGAAGTGTGGAATATTCACATAATACTTACAGGTTGCGATTGTGGACCACATTCTGAATATAGAATATTTAGTTATAGAATCCGGATGGATGTAATCAGAGTGTGGCCCATAGTACTGTGGATATCCCCCTAGCGAACAGAGATTTGTATGTGTAATGCTGTATTTTATGACATACTAGATGGTGGCCCGATTCTAACTCATCGGGTATTCTAGAATATGTGGGTGTGCGGCGGAGCGGATGTACGGCGGTGCGCTTGTGCGGCGGTGGCCCCCTCTGTTCCCACCCGCTACAGTCTTCTGTCCAGCCGCCTCTCACTCTAGCATGTCGTCTTCTTCTTCCTCCAGCATAGATGTCAGCAATTCCAAAGCCTCAGGGGTGGAGTTAACGGGGGGCGTCATAGTAGGCATATCCACGCGCATAGCCCTGATGTGGTGGGCGTGCCCTTGTTCATGACCATTACAACGCCCCCTTTGTTAGCTCCACCCCACCCCCTGCAGCCTTTGAATTTCTGGAGTCTATGCCACAAAAAGTAGAAGAAGAATGGCGGGGTGAGCGGCGGGCAGATGGAGCATGGAGCGGTGGCCGGGACTGAGTGTGGAACGGGTGAGCAGCGGGCAAGAGACTGAGCGGAAGGAGGCCGGGAGACCAGGCTGACTGTGCCTGTTTCGCTGTAACGGAAATCCCGCGTTGCTGATCATTCGCGGCTGGCTGGGCGCAACCAATCAGCGATGCGGGTTTTGCGTTGGAGAGACAGTGTGACGTGAGTGTGGGGCTAAGTGTGACGTGAGTGCAAGGTGAGTGTGACATGAGTGCAGGACAGAGTTTGACATCAGTGCAGGGTAAGTGTGAGTGGTGGGTGAGTGTAGAGTGTGTGGGTGTAAGTGGTCTGCAGTACCTGGCTCCTGGTGCTGTGTGCATTTAGCTTAAGGACCTCTGGTGATGTCATAGTCATGTGACCTTGCTCTGGCCATGATTGTGACATCAGAGGTCCTGTAAGTATAGAGCCCCCTCACACATAACGACGCACCAGCAATACCGATAACGATACGACCTGGCTGGGATCGCTGGTGCGTCGTTTTCACATCGCTGTTCATTTCAAATAGCGGGATGGGAAAGCCGACCGTGAAGTCAGCTTTCCCGCCCGCTATGTGAGTGTAGCACTGTCGTCTCTGTCACGGCAATTCCATATACAGTAGCTGATGCATTGGCAGTGCATTTTTTGTGAAAAAAAATATTTGCCGGTACGCATTTCTGATTAATTTCCCCTATGCACAAGGGTGCAGCGAGGCTCTCTGCCACCTGAGCCTAGGTTAGGTCCGGGGAAGGGGGTGCTGTCGGCGGCCGCGGGAAGGGGGGTTTGCTGTCGGCGGCCGCTGGCGGGGAAAGTGCTGTCGGTAGCTGCCGCCGGTGATTTTACCTTATGCAGCCGACGCACGTCACACACAGGAAGTGCATGGTGCAGGCGCCGCCCCCTTCTGCTCTGCTCCCCCTAAAGACTCATATTGACCATTGGACAGTGCAACTCTGCCTATGCATGACACACGTCCCCTATGCATGGCACACGCTTAACGCGGCAACCAATCAGAGGAGCAGCATTCAAACCGCGCGCCGCTCCTCTGATTGGTCGGTGCTGAACGCAGCAGCCAATCAGAATAGCGGTGCACTCCATGTCGCCATATTTCAAATACACTGTACTCAGTGTATTTGAAATATGGCACCATGGCGCGCGCCACTATCCTGATTGGTCGCCGCGTTCAGCACTGACCAATCAAAGGAACGACATTCAAACTGCACGCCAAGCCGCGCTACTTCTATTATTGGTCGCTGCGGCGACCAATCAGAACAGAAAAGAGTACTGCGGCTTGGCGCGCGGTTTGAATGCCGCGAAGGGCACCACCGGGCTGGCTCGCCACTGACCAGAGCTCAGCCACGGCTACTGCTGCACAGAGGTCAGCGGCTTGCCAGCCGGTCATCTACCGACTGGCTTGCGCGTGCTGTGGCCACCGTCAGCTGGACCTGTGTATTCCGTGTCGCCGGGCTGCTGCTTGGTGCGAGATTCAAACTTTGAATTTGCGCACCTATTTGCATAGTCTGCGCTCATTGGTGGCCTCTGTCTGGCACGCGATTTCCGTCACACACAGACAACATTAGACGATTATATAGTAGATGGAGCTCTATGATTGAAGTATTTGCAATTTCGCTGCAGTATGATGGCTAAAGGCATCGGTGCTGTGAGGATTAAGTTCTATACACTGTGGATGCAGAGGAGGAGTGGCTGCCATGATGCCATGATGATGCGGCGGTCACATGTGGACAATAAACCTATGAGATGGCTGTGAGCTGAGGGGGAGTGACCATGAGTGTGAGATGACTGTCACATATTAACTGTGATCCAATTATACCCGGACGCCAGTGCCTGCGTGATATAACATCAGGAAACACCAGTGAGAGCTAAAGATCTGGAGCCTGCGCGTTGAACTTGTAGGAGGATTGGCCGAAAAGTGTCAAATGACCTACCGACGTAAGCAGGTTTCTATGGAGCTGGGTGAAGCTTTAATCCTATTGGCTGGATCATCTGTTTACACATGGAGGACTGCAGTGAGACGATGAACTTTTTAGAAAGATCTAATAGCATCACGGATGATCAGGGTGCATGAACAGATAAAAGGGGAAAAATTTATCCAGGTAACAGCCGTTAGGGTATTTTAGTGGTTCTGTTAGGTGGTATATAATGTTAAAGGGATCCTGTCACCTCCAAAATGCCTCCTAAGCTACCAAAACATGTCCCTGCAGCCAGGGCCGGCTCCAGGTTTCTGTGGGCCCCGGGCGAAAAGGTCTCAGTGGGCCCCCTTTAGTACATATCGCGGACTATATATATATATATACATATATATGCCCGCAAATGGGCAGCAAGTGCAGCCGCTAGGCGTAAAATGCGGCAGATGCTGTTTTTTTTACCGCAACTGCCACATTTTTAAAAAAACGCCTATGTGAAGGCAGCCTTACAGGAACAGTGACTGCCGAAACCAACAAGAGCTGTTTCTGATAGTGAGTATATTACACGTTGTTAGGAGTGGGCTAAAATGCATTTGCGTTCCCTTGCGCTTTTTGAAAATACCCTTCAAATGCAAAATGTTCTGAGGATGCTTGGTATATACGCAAGCATCCTGAAGCGCACAAATAATGCAAGCAGCTAAATGGAGCAACACTGCCATATGGGTGGCACCGCAGCCAAGCGGAGTGTCTGGCCGTCTGGATCTCTCTTTCTCCTCACCTTCTCGCCGCTTCGGTCTCCTCCGGTCGCTCTGCACATATCAGCACAGTCATGACAACATCATACCCCTCCATGCTGAGCTGCAGAATGCAGACAGCGGCAGAAGAGACTATGGAGAAGAATGCTGCTGGCAAAGGTGGCTGGGACTATAGGAGCGGAATCCGCGGGTGGCTACCACTGGTCCATACACCTCGTACGCACGCGGCTCTGCTCCGTACACCTCGTACGCACGCGGCTCTGCTCCGTACACCTCGTACGCACGCGCCTCTGCTCCGTACACCTGTAGCGCATAGCATTAAACGCTCTGCGCTACAGCAGACAATACTTGCGTCAGTCTAGGGTCACAATGCAAGTGTGACCCTAGCCCTCAGGGGCCCGGTGGGCCCCCTCCAAACAGTCGGGCCCCGGCACTTGCCCGGGTGCGCCGGGTGCTGACGCCGGGCCTGCCTGCAGCATATTATCACTAATCTCACACTCCTTTTGTCTTCTAAATGCATCCTGTGAAAGTGCATAAAAACAATTTTATACTCACTCATTAGTGATTATAATTAGCAGGGGCTATATTCTTTAGTCCCTTAGGGCGTGTTGGTTTGCAGCCTGAATGATCCACCCTCTCTCTTTCTGTGCTGCTGTGATGTGGAGCTGAAGGCAGGACTAATGATTTGTATTCTGTGAGTGACAGAAAGGGGGAGGGCAAAGCCTGCACTAGCAAAGCAGCACAGAGAGAGAGGGTGGATCCTGGAGCCTACAAAATAAACACGCCCTAAGGGCTAAAGAATATAGCCCCTGCTAATTATAATCACTAATGAGTAAGTATTAAAACGTTTTTATCCACTTTCACAATATGCTTTTAGGAGACAAAAGGAGTGTGAGATTAGTGATAATATGCTGCAGGGACATGTTTTGGTATTTATGAGGCGTTCTGGAGGTGACAGGATCCCTTTAATTGTATATTGTGGTTACTGATTGGTCACATGTTATGAGGGTGTGGAGTATTTCACTATATAAAGGGTGATTTTGTATTATGTATTGAGCTTGATAAAGATCTCTGATCGAAATGTCGCTCGCTTGGGGGCAGAAATAAAGAGGATACATTGAATAATACCAACCAGTGAGGCGCAGTCTTATTGACTTAATGTGAAGCATGTAGTAGTCAGCTGGAAACGGGAAGGAGCAGCTAGGGAAGTAAAATCATAGATAAGAGGAACAGGCAGTTTTATAGTCCTTTGATTAGTGGTTGGTCCAAGAACAGGAATGAGGGGGGGTGAAATGGTTGTAATAACAGTTCACGTAAGAAGTGTTAAAGTTTATTGTCCTCTAACTGGGTTCTGTTCAAAGATGATATACCTCCAAATGCCCTTTCAGTTGTTGTAAAAATCCACGTGAAAAGTTAATTCCAGCTTTGAATGTGTCAAGGGTCGTTATCAATTTGTATTCCGAAATTCTTCTCTCTCTCTCTGAGATTTTAAGTTACTTTTTAAAATGAGCAGACTCATGTCCATTATACTGTGGTCAGAGCTACAAAATGCTTGGCTACAGATAGATCCATACATCTTTATTTTATTGTGTGGTGATGAGAATGCGTTCTTGTTCTTAATTTTTGTCCGGTCTCCCCTACATACATGCCACCTGTTGGACATTTGGTACATATAATTTAATACACCACATTGCTTTTGTTGCAACTGAAGTTACCTGGGATCTTGTAGTCCCGATCTGTGTTGGGAATCTTTATCTTATCTTATCTTTTATCTCTGAACCCAACTGGGCTGAAAGAAGAGGGATCCTGACAACCAAGAAAAGGTCAAACTTGACACCTGCACCTGGACGCAACCCCTATTTGGATAAATATATAGACACTTTCAGACATTTGCTAAAATCCACTATCTTAGATGCACACAATAGGCAACCATCCAATATTAATGCCCAAGAGAGAAGGGCCATACAGTCTTTGAAAACCAACAAATAAATCATTATTAAACCTGGGGTGGTGCAATAGTCATGATGAACAAATCTGACTACCTGAAGGAAGCAAACAGACAACTGACGAACACATGCTACTACAAGAAATTCGAGTCTGACCCCACACAGGACTATCACAAGTAATTAAACAGGCTGGTCTCTTGTCTACCTGATGACCTGATACCAGAAAGTCCAAGAATAGGCACATTTTACATACTTCTTAAAATTCACAAATCAGGAAATCGAGGGAGACCAATCATTTCATGTGTGGGCACCCTCACCGAACAAATTTCTGGGTGGGTAGAGGGTGTTCTCAAACCCCTGGTAAAAGAGACACCCAGCTACATTCATGACACAACTGACCTATTGGATAAACTATCAGGAATAGGTCCTCTACCAGAAGGAACCATCCTTGCCACCATGGATGTGGAATCTCTGTACAGCAACATCCCACACCAGGATGGATTAAATACCTGCAAAACCTTCCTGGAAAACACAGGGATTGATGCCGATTCTGTGGTAGAACTCACAAAATTCATCCTCACGCACAACTACTTCACATTTGATGACAACATATATTTACAGGAGACTGGCACAGCAATGGGGAGCAAAATGGCACCACAGTATGTAAATCTTTTCATGGCCAAGCTTGAAGGTGACTTTTTATCCTCTTGTCCTATCAGACCTCTGGCCTATTACCGTTACATTACTATTACATTTTAATCATCTGGACAGAGTCTGAGCAACAGCTGAAGACGTTCCATGAACACTTTAATCAGTTTTATCTCAACATCAACTTAACACTCAACTACTCCTGCACTGAAATCAGCTTTCTGGACACCATCATTAAGCTACAGAACAATGAAGTAGAAATATTCCTGTACCGGAAGCCAATTGACCGTCCAACTCTATTGTGTACAGCCAGGCCATCCGATACAATAGGATATGTTCCAACCCTACAGATAGAGACAATCACCCTGAGGACCTCAGAAAGACCCTTATGAACTAGGGCTACCATCCAAGAGCAATTGAAAACCGGATTACAAGAGCCACCAGAATATCAAAGAATCATCTGCTACATTACAAAACTAGAGAAGAAAACAACCGGGTTCCTCTTGTAGTTGCCCACAATCCAAATCTTGAGGTGCTAAGAGGAGCTGCACAGAAACTGCAACCACTACTACAAAAAGATGCCCGACTAAAATCAATATTTCCGGATCCCCCACTCTTGTGTTTTAGACAACCTCCGGATCTGAAAAACATCATTGTCAGAAGCGCTCTATCCTCTCCAGCAGTAACAGGAACCTTTTCCTGCAACCAGAACAGGTGCAAAACCTGCCATCTATAATGACAACGGACAAGATAAAGATTCCCAGGACAGATCAGGACTACAAGATCCCAGGTAACTTCAGTTGCACCAGAAGCAAGGTGGTGTACTTAATTATATGTATCAATTGTCCAATAGTTGGTATGTATGTATGGAAGAATGGGCAAAAATTCAGAAAAAGAATGAATCGCCGCACAATAAAAGAAAGACGTATGGACCTACCTGTAGCAAAGCATTTCTGTAGCTCTGACCACAGTATAACAGACATGAGTCTGCTCATTTTAAAAAGTAACTTCAAATCATATGGATTCATGTCTTTTTACATCAATTGAAAGGGCATTTGAGGATATCACATCTTTGAACAGACCCCAGTCAGAGGACAATAAACTATGACACTTCTAACGTGAACTGTTATCAAAACCATTGCACCCCCTCTCATTCCTGCTCTTGGACCAACCACTATTCAAAGGACTATAAAACTGTCTGTTCCTCTTAACTATAATTATACTTCCCCAGCTGCTCCTTCCCCCTCCCAAATGACCACTACATGCTTCACATCACCTGTGTTATGTATTGCATTATACCACCCTGCATTTGTATAAATATGTGTGTATATACAGTCATATAAAAAGGTTTGGGCACCCCTCTTAATCTTACTCATTTTTATTTGTTTAAAATTGGGTTTTTGCAAAAGCTATTTCAGTGTGATATATGTAATAACTGATGGACTCAGTAATATTTCAGGATTGAAATGTGGTTTATTGCACTTACCAAAAATGTGAAATATGCATTATTTCAAAATTTGACAGGTGCAAAAGTATGGGCACCTCAACAGAAAAGTGACATTAATATTTAGTAGATCCACCTTTTGCAAAAATAAGTCTCTAGTCGCTTCCTGTAGCTGTTAATGAGTTCCTGGATCCTGGATGAAGGTATTTTTGACCATTCCTCTTTACAAAACATTTCCAGTTCAGTTAAGTTTGATGGTCGCTGAGCATGGACAGCCCGCTTCAAAACATCCCACAGATGTTCAATGATATTCAGGTCTGGGGACTGAGATGGCCATTCCAGAACATTGTAATTGTTCCTCTGCATGAATGGGTAGATTTGGAGCGGTGTTTTGGATCATTGTCTTGCTGAAAGATCCATCCCCAACGTAACTTCAACTTTGACACCGATTCTTGAACATTATTCTCAAGAATCTGCTGATACTGAGTGTAATCCATGCGACCCTCAACTTTAACAAGATTCCCGGTGTCGTCATTGGCCACACAGCCCCAAAGCATGATGGACCCTCCCCCAAATTTGACACTGGGTAGCAAGTGTTTTTCTTGGAATGCGGTGTTTTTGTGGCGCCATGCATAACGCCTTGTTGTATGACCAAACAACTCAATCTTTGTTTCATCAGTCCACAGGACCTCCTTCCAAAATGAAACTGGCTTGTCCAAATGTGCTTTTGCATACCTCAGGCGACTCAGTTTGTGGCGTGCATTCAGAAACTGCTTCTTTCGCATCACTCTCCCATACAGCTTCTCCTTGTGCAGTGTGCGCTGTATTGTTGACCGATGCACAGTGACACCATCTGCAGCAACATGATGCTGCAGGTCTTTGGAGGTGGTCTGTGGATTGTTCTTGACTGTTCTCACCATTCTTCTTCTCTGCCTTTCTGATATTTTTGTTGGCCTGCCACTTCTGGCCTTTACAAGAACTGTCCCTGTGGTCTTCCATTTCCTTACTATGTTCCTCACAGTGGAAACTGACAGGTTAAATCTTTGAGACAACTTTTTGTATCCTTCCCCTGAACAACTATGTTGAAAAATCTTTTTTTTCAGATCATTTGAGAGCTGTTTTGAGGAGTCCATGATGCCACTGATCAGAGAAGAAGATAGGAGAACAACTTGCAAGTGGACACCTGAAATAGCTTTTCTCATGATTGGATACACCGGGCTATGAAGTACAAAGCTCAATGAGGTTACCAACCCAATTTAGTGCTTCAGTAAGTCAGTAAAAAGTAGTTAGGAGTATTCAAATCATGAAAATCAGAAGGGTGCCCATACTTTGGCACCTGTCAAATTTTGAAATAATGCATATTTCACATTTTTGGTAAGTACAACAAACCGCATTGCAATCCTGAAATATTACTATGTCCATCAGTTTTTACATACCGTATATACTCGCGTATAAGCCGAGTTTTTCAGCCCAAAAATTGGGCTGAAAAGTACCCCCCTCGGCTTATACGCGAGTCAGTGCTGTATACCGATGTATACATCGGTACATACCGATGTATACATCGGTATACAGCAGCCCCCGCATCCCCAGTAATGCAGGGCCCCCCCAGCGTCTCTCCGGTCACCTGTAAAGGAAGCTATACTTATCACAGTGCTCTGTCCGCGCCAGCTCGCACCCGCTGTCAGCAGCCGACCGGATCCTCCATCTTGCGTCTTCTTTCTTCCTGTTTCCTGTGCTCGTCGCGGGCAATGACGTCATTCCCTGCGACGAGCACAGGAAACAGGAAGAAAGAAGACGCAAGATGGAGGATCCAGTCGGCTGCTGACAGCGGGTGCGAGCGGGCGCGGACAGAGCACTGTGATAAGTATAGCTTCCTTTACAGGTGACCGGAGAGACGCTGGGGGGGCCCTGCATTATGGGGATGCCTGTATACTACCGCTGGGGCTGCTATATACCTCTGGGGCCCTGTATACTACCACTGGGGCTGTATAAACCACTGGGGCTGTATAAACCACTGGGGTTGTATATACTGCTGGGGCCCTGTATACTACCACTGGGGCTGTATATACTACCACTGGGGCTGTATATACTACCTCTGGGGCCCTGTATATACCTCTGGGGCCCTGTATACTACCACTGGGGCTGTATAAACCACTGGGGCTGTATATACTGCTGGGGCCCTGTATACTACCACTGGGGCTGTATATACTACCACTGGGGCTGTATATACTACCTCTGGGGCCCTGTATATACCTCTGGGGCCCTGTATACTACCACTGGGGCTGTATATACTACCACTGGGGCTGTATAAACCACTGGGGCTGTATATACTGCTGGGGCCCTGTATACTACCACTGGGGCTGTATATACTACCACTGGGGCTGTATATACTACCTCTGGGGCCCTGTATATACCTCTGGGGCCCTGTATACTACCACTGGGGCTGTATATACTGCTGGGGCCCTGTATACTACCACTGGGGCTGTATATACTACCACTGGGGCTGTATATACTACCACTGGGGCTGTATATACCTCTGGGGCCCTGTATACTACCACTGGGGCTGTATATACTGCTGGGGCCCTGTATATACTACCACTGGGGCTGTATATACCTCTGGGCCCTGTATACTACCACTGGGGCTGTATAAACCACTGGGGCCCTGTATACTACCACTGGGGCTGTATACACCACTGGGGCTGTATATACTGCTGGGGCCCTGTATACTACCACTGGGGCTGTATATACTACCACTGGGGCTGTATATACTACCACTGGGGCTGTATATACTACTAGGGCTGCGTCTATACTACCACTGGGGCTGTATAAACCACTGGGGCTGTATATACTGCTGGGGCCCTGTATATACTACCACTGGGGCTGTATATACCTCTGAGGCCCTGTATACTACCACTGGGGCTGTATAAACCACTGGGGCTGTATATACTGCTGGGGCCCTGTATACTACCACTGGGGCTGTATATACTACCACTGGGGCTGTATATACTACTAGGGCTGCGTCTATACTACCACTGGAGCTGTATATACCACTGGGGCTGTATATACTACTGGGGCTGCGTGTATACTACCACTGGGGCTGCTGTATCTACCTCTGGGACTGGTGTATACCACACTGCTGGGGGCTGTATACTTGTGCTAGGGTCCACCCTCGGCTTATACACGAGTCAATAGATTTTCCCAGGTTTTGGGGGCAAAAGTAGGGGGGTCGGCTTATACACGGGTCGGCTTATACACGAGTATATACGGTATATCACACTGAAATAGCTGTTGCAAAAATCCAATTTAAAAAAAAAAATGAGTAAGATTAAGAGGGGTGCCCAAACCTTTTCATATGACTGACTGTATGTATGTAATATATATATATATATATATATAATATATATATATAATATTACAATTGTGGCCAAAAGTATTGACACCCCTGCAATTCTGTCAGATAATACTCAGTTTCTTCCTGAAAATGATTGCAATCACAAATTCTTTAGTATTATCTTCATTTAATTTGTCTTCAATGAAAAAACACAAAAAGAATTGTCCTAAAGCCACATTGGACACCAAACATAAAAAAAGGGGTGGACAAAAGTATTGGCACTGTTAGAAAAATCATGTGATGCTTCTCTAATTTGTGTAATTAACAGCACCTGCAACTTACCTGTGGCACCTAACAGATGTTGGCAATAACTAATTCACACTTGCAAGCCAGTTGACATGGATTAAAGTTGACTCAACCTCTGTCCTGTGTCCTTGTGTGTACCACATTGAGCATGGAGAACAGAAAGAAGACCAAAGAACTGTCTGACAACTTGAGAAACCAAATTGTGAGGAAGCATGAGCAATCTCAAGGCTACAAGTCCATCTCCAAAGACCTGAATGTTACTGTGTCATCAAGATGTTTAAAGCCCATGGCACTGTGGCTAACCTCCCTAGCTGTGGACGGAAAAGAAAAATTGACGAGAGATTTCATCGCAAGATTGTGCGGATGGTGGATAAAGAACCTCAACTAACATCCAAACAAGTTCAAGCTGCCCTGCAGTCTGAGGGTACAACAGTGTCAACCCGTACTATCCGTTGGCGTCTGAATGAAAAGGGACTGTATGGTAGGATACCCAGGAAGACCCCACTTCTTACCCCGAGACATTAAAAAGCCAGGCTGGAATTTGCCAAAACTTACCTGAGAAAGCCTAAAACGTTTTGGAAGAATGTTCTCTGGTCAGATGAGACAAAAGTAGAGCTTTTCGGGCAAAGGCATCAACATAGAGTTTACAGGAGAAAAAAGAGGAATTCAAAGAAAAGAACACAGTCCCTACAGTCAAACATGGCGGAGGTTCCCTGATGTTTTGGGGTTGCTTTGCTGCCTCTGGCACTGGACTGCTTGACCGTGTGCATGGCATTATGAAGTCTGAAGACTACCAACAAATTTTGCAGCATAATGTAGGGCCCAGTGTGAGAAAGCTGGGTCTCCCTCAGAGGTCATGGGTCTTCCAGCAGGACAATGACCCAAAACACACTTCAAAAAGCACTAGAAAATGGTTTGAGAGAAAGCACTGGAGACTTCTAAGGTGGCCAGCAATGAGTCCAGACCTGAATCCCATAGAACACCTGTGGAGAGATCTAAAAATGGCAGTTTGGAGAAGGCACCCTTCAAATATCGGGGACCTGGAGCAGTTTGCCAAGAAGAATGGTCTAAAATTCCAGCAGAGCATTGTAATAAACTCATTGATGGTTACTGGAAGTGGTTGATCGCAGTTATTTTGGCTAAAGGTTGTGCAACCAAGTATTAGGCTGAGGGTGCCAATACTTTTGTCTGGCCCATTTTTGGAGTTTTGTGTGAAATGATCAATGTTTTGCTTTTTGCTTCATTCTCTTTTGTGTTTTTTCATTGAAGACAAATTAAATGAAGATAATAATACCGAAGAATTTGTGATTGCAATCATTTTCAGGAAGAAACTGAGTATTATCTGACAGAATTGCAGGGGTGTCAATACTTTTGGCCAACACTGTATCTTACAACTTCTGCAAAAACATATGAGATTTTTTTTATCATTAAGCCTGATGAAGAGGCCATAGTGTCTCGAAAGCTTGCTATGTTTACCCTCTTCTCAGATAGCCATTAAAAGGTATCAACCACTGAGAACTCTCAGATTATAATATTTTTCTATCTACTGGCTAACACAGTACACACATTTTTATGGTTAATCTTTTTTTATTAATTTTGAAAAAGAAAACAACATTACAGGTTATACAAGTAAATATAAATCAGAAAGTACAGATAAGGAATTCACATTAGGAACATCAGTACAAAGTATTATTCAATATACATTCTCAGGTTTATATACCCTCTTCAGATGTAAGACGGTCTGTTCTCGTTTTCATATACCACAAACAGGGGGTTAAGGGACCCCTGTCATAGTCAAGGGGATTACCGCAATGAAGGGGGTTAGGAATCCCTTTAGGAATATTATAGTATCATACTTCCCTTTGTCAGTTTGGTCAAAAGCAAGCGGGTATCTATTGGAGTAATACTAATTAACTCTTTACTGGCTCTAGTGTACCAGTGAAAATTAAGCCTCGAAGGACCTACAGAAAAACCGGTCCATCTGGAGTAGGCTCGCTTGTAGCGGGGTTCCTCAAAATAACAGGTGCATAGCTCCCGTCAGTTTTACTGGAACCACATAAGAGAATAAACTGAGAAAGAGAAAAAAAAAATAATTATAATTCTCAAAACTAAGACTGTTGAGTAACCTAAAGTGTATATATGAAGAAAGAGAAAGGAAAAAAGATAGCGATATTAGTGGGGAAAGTAGGGACTGAACTAAGTTATTCGGGGTCAGGATAAGAAGAGAATAGGTCCAAAAAGTTAAGGGGAACAGGGGATAGGGTATACCTAGACCCCGTGTCGACCATTTATCGCACCACAGAATCAACCTCAGAGAAAGTTCTCCTGAATTCACTTGAGTCTTGGTAGAGGATCCATTCAGTCCATGTCACCGAAAATTTATCACGAGAACCCGAAGCGTCAGCCGCCAGCTCCTCCATCTGGAATAGATCCATCATCTCCTTGAACCAGTCAAGCAGGGAAGGTACCTGAGAAGTTCTCCAAAATCTCCGAATTAGAGCGCGGGCGGCTGAGACACAGAAGCGGAGGATATCCCTCTTATTAAGCCCAATAGGACCTGGAAAGATGGATGGTAAAGCTACTTCAGGGCAACATTTAACCCGTTTACCTGTAATTCGTGTGTAAGTGCCGAACACCACAGACCAGAACCGCTGGATCTCGTCACAACTCCACCAAATGTGGAGCATCGTCCCTGGTGCTTTCCCACAACGCCAACATCTGTCTGAAATTTCAGGGAACACTCGGTGCATGGTGACAGGACATAAATACCATCTGGTGAGCAGTTTATAGCTCCTCTCTTGTGTGACACAGGCACTGGATAATTTGTGTGTAAATAAAAAGCTTTTCTGCCAATCACTCTCTGTAATGTTCCTGTTTAATTCCCTCTCCCAGGCCCGCTGGAAGTGCAAGGTGTCCTGATCTCGTAGGAATCCCAAGGCTAGGTATAAGGCTGAAATTTTACGGCTCGGGGGGGGAATCCTGTTGGAACAAGTACACCCATTTTTAACCACACCAGCATGATAACCACAGAACGAAGACAGGGATGGATACCATAGGAATGCCACTTCAGACCAGTCTCAAGCTCATTAATATTACAAAATTGAAGTGTACGAGTATAAAAGCATTTATTTGCACTTTAACACTACAGTATTAGCTTAGAGAGGGATGCTTAGAATAGTACAATGAAGCTGCAGGTAGATAGTGATCGCTTTGGGGCATAATCTTGCTGACGTGTAACTTGATCTGTTAAGATGTTTTTTTATTCCAGTAAAAGTGACCTCTTTAATGCTGCAAATTCAACTAATAACCATTTTCACTTCTTTATAACCTATAAAATGTTTGTAAACTCTGTGCATAATAAAATGGAACGGTGCTTTTTGAGTTTTTTAGTTTTGAAAATTACTGTATTCACTGGAAATGTGTCCTCTAAAATTAGATTTTCACTGTCATGGTTGATTTGAACATTATGCTGTCTCATTTGCAGCAGACATCCTAAGAGATATGGAGAAAAATTGCATAATAATTTGGAATGCGGTGTATGTAATGAGTAGTCGTAGAACCACTCCTTTATTGCAGTTGTCTTGCTGATTGCCTATCATTTTTACCTGTTGTCTGTTCCATTTGCACAAAAGTAGGAAAAATTTATTAACAATCAGTGTTGCTTCATAACTAGACAGGTTGATTTCGCAGAAGTGTGATTGACTGCATGTATATAATTTAAATATATGTACATATATATAATATACAAGAATAAATAGAAAAGAAAAATATATATATATAATTTTTAAGTAAATATTTTTCTAAATGTGCTACTTAGAACTCACCGGATGTTGGTAGCAACCCATGCAAGCCACACAGGCAAAAAAATCAATTCATTGGTGCTTATCCAATAAGTTCTGTATAATAATGAGAAATAACACATGGGAAAAGTATAGAACACACTTACTAAAATGTATTTAATACTTTGTATAAAAGCTTATGTTGATGATAACAGCTTTAAGACACCTCCTGCGAGGAGGAGTTAGTCACATGCATTGGTCAGGTGTGATTTTGGCACATTTTTCCACACAAACACTATTCAAGTCCTGAAGATTCCATTGGCTCTTTCTATGAACTTTGAGCTTATGTTCCTTCCATAAATTTTCTATAGGATTTTTCCAATCTCTCCAATTGAGAGTTTTCTTCACTGTGTGTTTCGGATGATTGTCTTGCTGAAATGACCACCCTCATTTCAACCAATGCCATCAGTATGTTTTTTTAACAATAAGGTTGCGATAGTCTTCAAACAGCTGACCGGTTTTACCATTCATGAGAGGTTTCTTGTGTGGCTCCTTGATAATGAGACTCCTTCTTATAGGACATCAGTTGAACCAGCTGATAATATTTTTCTCTAAGTGGTAGGATTTCTTTCTAATTACTGATAGATCTCAGCTGGTGTCATGATTTTCCATGGTTTAAGCACCTCTTTTTCTTCATGTGTTCAATAATTTTCTCTATGTCATTTCTCATTATTACAGATAACTGAATTTAAGGATATCTATGGTTTGATTTCTTTACCCGTGTGGATAGAATGAGTTGTTACCAGAGATGAGCGAGTACTAAAATGCTCGGGTGCTCGAAGCTCGGGCCGAGCATCCGAAGATACTCGTGTACTCGGCCCGAGCACCGAGCCCAAAGTTATCCTATGGGAGACCCGAGTATTTTTCTGACATGACCCCCGGCAGCATGGAAAAACCCTAAAAATGTCACAAAAGTATCAGAACAGTGCTCAAATGACATGGGAACAGCATGGGGAAGACCCCTGTAAGCATTTCAGACCACAAGGTCACTGCTGTGAACAATGTTGTCAGACTATTACGCCACTTTTACGGACTGTCAAGAAAACATTACATAATGAAACCAAAATGGATTTTCATGGAAAAAATATTAAGGGCTCTTACCCACTTGTGAGACAGAGTTGGTGTATGTTAGTTTTTTGGATTATAAAAAAGATTAAAAAAAAAAAAATTGTGTGGCACTCCCATGCCCCTGGGAAGAGACGTAAATGAAGGCCTCTTTAAATAATGTGCCCATTATAAGGAGGTTTGTCTTTTGTAGTATTGCCCTAGCCAGGGCAACCAAAAATTGTGTGGCACTCCCATGCCCCTGGGAAGAGACGTACATGAAGGCCTCTTTTAATAATGTGCCCATTATAAGGAAGTGGGTCTTTTGTAGGATTGGCCTAGGCAGGGCTGCCAAAAGTTGGGAGGCACTCTGATGCCCCTGGATGGAGGCGTACATGAGGGCCTCTTTTAATAATGTGCCCATTATAAGGAAGTGGTCCTTTTGTAGGATTGTGCTAGGCAGGAAAGCCAAAAATTGTGTGGCACTCTGATGCCCCTGGATAGAGACGTGCATGAGGGCCTCTTTAAATAATGTGCCCATTGTAAGGAAATGGGTCTTTTGTAGTATTGCCCTAGGCAGGGCAGCCAAAAATTGTGAGGCATTGTGATGCACTTGGGAAGAAACATGGAGGAGAGCCTCTAAAAATTGTTCTCATTACAAAGGAGCCGGTCTCCTGTACTTGTCATGCCCATTCTGTAAGCATGGACTAAAACATTTACCCCTGGGGGGTATACATGAAACTAATGCCTAACTTTTGAACGGTTAGGGTCATCATCATCATAAATATAATGCCACACAACCATCATTTTTTTACATCATGAACCACGGTCACACTGATCATATAATGGTGGCAGATGAGGAGAAGGAGGAGCAGTACAGCAAGTAGCCAAGACATGAAATGTGTACCGATGTGTGGGTGTGCAGAGGTGCATGGCAATCTACCGGCACAAAATTTAAATTCTGCTATCTTTTGGTGGTGGTGTGGTGAAGTCATGCCCAATCCAACCCTTGTTTATGTTGATCAAAGTCAGCCTGTCAGCATTTTCAGTTGACAGGCGGATGCGTTTATCTGTAATGATTCCACCTGCGGCACTAAAAACACGCTCTGACAAAACGCTAGCCGCAGGGCAGGACAGGACTTCCAAGGCGTAGAGAGCCAATTCCTGCCACGTGTCCAGCTTGGATACCCAATAATTATAAGGCACAGAGGAGTCTAGGAGCACTTTAGTACGATCGGCAAGGTACTCCCTCAGCATCTTGGCAAACTTTGCAGTCCTTGTGACACTACCCCGCACCTCAGGGCCTGTGGTATGGGAGGTGCTGAGAAAAGTGTCCCAGATCTTTGAGAGTGTTACCCTACCTCTGCTGGATTGGACTTGTGCCTCTCTCGGCCGGACGCCTTGGTTGTCCACTGAATCGTGACCTCTGCCGCTAGCGTTTTCAGAAGGGAATTTTTTTGACTAATTCCGCGACTATGGCCTTCTAGTACTGCAGCATTTTTGTAGACCTCTCCGCCTCAGAAATAAGAGAAATAAAGTTTTCTTTGTAGCGTGGGTCTAAAAGTGTCACCGACCAGTAATGAGTGTCCGCCAAGATCTTGATAACGCGAGGGTCACGAGACAGGCAGCGTAACATAAAGTCAGCCATGTGCGCCAGACTGTTAACAGGCAAGGCTTCAGGGTCCTCATCAACAGCATGACTGGCCATGCTGACCTCATCCTCCTCCTCCTCCTCCTCTCCCTTGTCCTCTGGCTATCCACGCTGAACCGACGGTCTGACAGTTGTGCATGTATTACCGTCAATTCCGCATGAAAGTAAGTCTATTTCTTCATCCTCCTCCTCGTCATAGTAATGCACATTGGGATGAGATGAGGCTGGGCTGTGTGTAATCACCCAGTATGGTTTCTTGTTGCAAGTCATCGTGCTTCCGCCTGCAATGCATCGTCTTTGATTTTGAGCAAAGAGCATTTTAGAAGACAGAGTAGCGGGATGGTGACGCTAATGATGGCGTCATCGCCGCTCACCATCTTGGTGCAGTCCTCAAACTTTTGGAGGACGTTACATATGTCAGACATCCATATCCACTCCTGAGGTCTTATGTGTGGAGTTTGAGCCGTATACCGACGGCCTAGTTGATGCTGGTACTCAACAACTGCCCTCTTCTGCTCACAAATCCTGACCAACATATGCAATGTGGCATTCCAACACGTGGGGACATCACACACCAGTCTGTGAGCCGGAAGCTGCAAACGCCGCTGAAAGCTGGCAAGGCCAACAGAAGCAGTAGGTGACTTTCTAAAATGGGCACACAGGCGGCGTACTTTGATGAGCAGATCAGACAGCTCCGGGTAGGATTTAATAAACCGCTGAAACACTAGGTTGAGCACATGGGCCACGCATGGAACATGTGTCAGCTCGCCTCGCCTCAGAGCCGCCACAAGGCTGTAGGTTCAGCGGTGTGAGCCAGTGATCTGCTTGCTGTTTCAGAGCTGACCACAACTCTTCAGCGTTGTGGGGTTTGTCACCTACGCATATTAGCTTCAGCACAGCCTGTTGCCGCTTAGCCGAGGCAGTGCTTCAGTGCTTTCAGCTTGGGACTGCTGTGGAGGGTGAAATGGAGGAAGAGGAGGAGGAGGCTGAGGAGCATGACGTGCCAGAGCTGTACACTGTGGGTGAAACCCTGACTGAGTTGGGGCCTGCAATCCTTGGTGTCGGAAGGACGTGTTCCGTCCCAAGCTCAGACTGGGTCCCGGCTTCCAGAATATTAACCCAGTGTGCCGTCAGTGAGATGTACCAGCCCTGCCTACAAGCTCTTGTCCACGTGTCCGTGGTTAGGTGGACTTTGCCTGAAACTACGTTGTTAAGGGCACGTATGATGTTTTGTGACACGTGCTTATGTAATGCGGGGACGGCACACCGGGAAAAATAATGGCGGCTGGGGACCGAATAACGTGGGACAGCCGCCGCCATCAGGTTGCGGAATGCTTCCGTCTCCACCAGCCTAAAAGGCAACATTTCCAGCGCAAGCAGTCGCGAAATGTGTGCATTTAGAACTGTGGCATGTGGGGCGCTGGCAGTATATTTGCGCTTGCGTTCCAAAGATTGGTGTATGGATAACTGAACGCTGCGCTGGGACAAGGACGTGGCTGATGATGGTGCTATTTCTGCTTGTGCAAGTACAGGTGAAGGACAGGAGGCATCTTCGCCTGTAGTATGGACAGGGGATTGGCTTGCACGCACAACAGTGGAAGACGCAGCGGTGTCACCCGCAGACACTGCTCCTGGACTCTGCTGTACATCCTACAAAGTCGGGTGCTTTGCTGCCATGTGCCTGATCATGCTGGTGGTGGTCAGGCTGCTAGTTTTGCTACACCTGCTGATGGCAGGTGTTGCAAATGGCCTTTTTCGAAATTATCTGCAGACACCTTAAAAAACAGCCAGACTCGGGAAGACGGATGCTTGCCTTCTGCCTGTGGACACCACCCTGCTTCTTCCGGCCTGTTGTGATGCTACGCCTAATCCGCCTGTGCACTGCTGTCCTCGCTCTGCATGTCATCCTGCCAGGTTGGGTCAGTTACTGGATCATCCACCACGTCATCTTCCACTTCTGCACCCTGGTCCTCCTCCTGACTTTCTGGCAATTGTGTCTCATCATCGTCCACCTCTTGTTGAGACACTTTCCCAAAGTTGCCTTGTGAGACCGTGGCTGCTCAAATATTTGGGCATCGGTTCATATGATCTCCTCATGACCCACTTCAAGTGGAGCTGGCGAGAGGCCAGAATCCACGAATGGATAAGTGAACAGGTCTTCAGAGTGTCCAAGTGTGGGATCAGTTATGTCCGGGGCCGGGCACTCGGGATGGTGGGAGGAAGGAGTATCAAGGTGTGGAATGTGTGGTCCAGTCTCACGGCTACTGACACTTGACGTGTGGAAGACAGGGTATTTGTGGTGGTGCCAAACTGACTGGAAGCATTATCCGCTATCCAACTAACATCTGTTGACACTGGTCTTTGTTTAATAGTGGAGTACTGCTGCGGTCCATTAGAAATTGGGACAGGAAGGTCGAGCGAGATGATGTGGGCATTTGTCGTGGTGCAATTCGAGCTTGCACACGGCCTCGGCCTCTGTCTGCACCAACATCACGTCCAGTTCCTTGTCCCTTGCCAGCGACCTTGCGCATTTCCAATGTTGTACTGACTGTATACAGCTAAATGAAGGCGTCCAAGAAATGTTTTTTAGCAGCACACTGAGATAAGAGATTAAGGCCCTACAGGTGGACTTCTCAGAAACAAACGCTGACGAGAATAGCGAGTCTTTTGGCGTATCCTAATTTACGCTGCAACCTACTGCAGCTGCACTAAGATGCTAAATGAGTGCTGACAAGATTTGGTTTTTAGCACGACAATAAGATTTGAGATTAAGGCCCTGCAGGTGGACTTCTCAGAAACAAACGCTAACGAGAATAGTGAGTTTTTTGGCGTATCCTAATTTACGCTGCAACCTACTGAAGCTGCACAAAGATGACACTTGACCGTGTGGAAGACAGGGTATTTGTGGTGGTGCCAAACTAGTGATGGGCGAATCCTAAATTACTCGGAATCGCTTGTCTCTAGCGAGTCCGAGCCTGGGACTCGCTACTCGTTGCGAGTCCAATGTTAATGAATGGGGAAGCGAGTAATAGCGAGTAGTGTGCGATTTAAAAATCGCAGATGTGTCTCGGAAAGCGCTCGCATTGCCGTGTCGGAAGCCCCACTTGCAACTGTATTTTGCTGCTGTCTCCGAGGCCAAACTCGCATGTGTTTGAGGCGAGGCAAGGATTATCTGCAGCAAACCCCATGCTTTTTGCAAACAGGAAATAAGCCGACTCGAGCTGCCTGGCTGGACGCGCAGAAAGTCACAGCGAGTAAGCATGGCCCCTGTTAACACCCTGCAATTAATTGCTCTGGTGGAGGCTCGGCCCCTGCTTTGGCTGCCCACTGACCCTGCGTATGGGGATAACGTCCAGCGGACCACAGCCTGGAGGGAGATCGCACAGGGCGTTTTCCCAACGTTTCATCGTTGTGGCCATGATGTGCAGAGCAATATGGGTGAGTTAAATGTGTTCACACGTTATATTGCATTTACCGTATATAGTCGTGTATAAGCCGACCCGTGTATAAGCCGACCCCCCTACTTTAGCCCCAAAAAAGTGGGAAACCATATTGACCGCCATCCTTGTATACAGTGGCTATCACTGTTGGACAGCCCCCCAGCAGAGTATACAGCTCCACCTGCAGAGTATACAGGCCCCCCAGTGTGTATATATGCCACCGATATTAGGGTATACAGACCCCCCGTGGGTACACAGGCCCCCCAGCACTGGGTATACAGGGCCCCCAGTGGTTATACAGGGCCCTCATAGTAGGGTCTACAGCCCCCCCGTGGGTATACAAGACCCCAGCAGTGGGTATACAGGGCCCCCGTGGGTATACAGGGCCCCCATAGTAGGGTATACAGGGCCCTCAATGTGTTATAATGCGCCGTCGCATGGTTACCTATATTTGGATGGGGTCACAATAGTACACTTAGTTTAAGGGCTGGTCCTCCTGGCTCTGAAGGCCAGGGGGTTGGGTGTATATAAATACCACTAATGAGCGGAGTCTGGTGCCCGCACTATTACCTTCTCTATGCGTTGACATGTGCCCTGCCCCATTTGTGATTGTGGCCACGTGCGCTCAATGTCCGTAATGCTGTTGATGATGTTCCACACTGTCGTGTCCATGTGCCTTGTATACACATTACACACACAACATGAATAAAATGTTATTGTTGATTAGTACACATACTTTTAGTGTTTCAAATGTTACAGAGGTCTAAACCCGGTTTGAAATCATTTCACAGTTGACCACATTATGAAGCGGTGGAGGAGCTGCCGCGACCAATTCAAGCGGCAACACCGGAGGATCATGGAGGGGGCCCGGAAGCTGGTCACGGGATAATATATTGCCACTATGAACGGCTGTCCTTTCTAGAACCGGTGGCCCGTATGCCAAGGTATGTGTCTGCCGCACTGTTTACTATTATTGTTATTATTATTTATTTATATAGTGCCATTAGGTTCCATGGCACTTTACATGAGGATAAGGGTTAACGACAAAAAACAGTACATGAAGACAATCAGGTCATACAGGTACAAGAGGAGAGGACCCTGTCCACGAGGGCACACAGTGTACGTATGAAGCTCTATAATGAGTGTGCTGGTTTACATACCCACACTGGGGTTTGTTTCTGCCATGGTGCAACACAATTCTATTACCTTTGGCAATGATCCAGGACATACACATTTATAGTCACATTGTGACGTTGGGACAAATAAGCAATGTTCTGCAGGGTGGTCAGACACAATGTTCCGTGACCTCACAATTGGCTATTATTGTTGGCATGTTTGTGGAACAAAGCCATGTTCTTCCCTGCAATGGCCTCTAAGGTGTGTGGCCCTGTCTGGTTTGCCTGTCATAAGCCTCATTTGTATCAGTTTCTAATGGCCTCGACTTGCATAAGGGCCACATACATCCCTACACGTTTAGTTGTGGGTGTTTTTTTCGGCTAAATAACGTTGCAAGGATATACCCCTTTTGCACTAAACTGTTTGTACGCCATCCCAGATTGTTGACACATTCACACACATTTCAGAACATACCCTGTATCACTACAAATATGTGTGGTTCAGTTTTCCCATGGGTTTATTTGGGGCTGCAAGGTGATGTTGTAGATATTAGGGCCCACATGTGAATTTTAGTTTTTTTGTCGTTAACTCATGGCCACATTATGAATCCTCCGGAAAACATAGTGTATTAATGCTGTATAAAATCAAACTAAAGAGGGCCATATTTTAAGTGCAACAGGCTTTTATGTCCAAGGTCCTTTAGGAAACCCGAGGTTTGTCCTTGCTGCTCCCGGTTTTTTGTTCGGCCCCGTTGGAATAACTGTAAAACTGTCCATCTGTGCATACCACCTTGTTTGGCACCAACGATGTGTGACCTGCTGCTCAAAAACAACCCCATACTCTATGTCCATTACAGTCGTTTCAAAACCCAAGCCATCTGTTTGGTGTCTTTTATTTACCAAGACATTCCTGATTAGCATACATGGCAGCAAAAAGGAGTGTAGGCCACTAACGCCAAATGCTCATGTGTCACCTATGCTGCATGACTCCATTTCCTGTCTTGCTCACCTGCCCTATAGATCTGGGTTATGTGCATTGAGACCAAGGCCGTCCACACTGTGTGTTTTTGTGTCCATCTGATGGCAAACAACCCTGAATAATGTGTTTGCCTCAGTGTCAGGCTATAGCTTTGCCCACATAAAGTTTCCACAAAAAGTCTAAGCAATAGTTGTGGCCACTAATATGTTATCAAGTGACTAGTGGCTGTCCTGCCTAAGGCAGGGCACAGTGTAATAGTGCGGACAAATTTTAAAATTTGTAATGTAATGGCAAAAAATCGTGGAGCAACACTACCCACACATACAATATAGTTTGAGGCATGAGCCAAAAATGTCATTAATTTATTTGCTGCAATTCCATCTTAAGGGCAACAATGAAAAGACACAGAATACACAGATACACTGAGTCAAAAAAGCGTGCACATGTTATGTTTGGCCTATGGTTTTGTTTCCAAACGCAACCCATTCACCAAATGTTTTTTATATTTACCCACAGAGCTGCTCACTTTCGGAGGCGTCGTCGTCACCCGCCAGCAGAGCTGCCTGAGGAGGGGAGGGAGGCCCCTCAACCCCCACCAGATGAGGAGGAGGGAGTACCACCACCACCTCCACCACCACCACCACCACCACCGCCGCCACCACCACCACCACCACCACCTTTGGGGCCACAGATACAAGAAGAGGAGGATGAAGGGCCACACCAGCACCCTCCACTGCCGACTGCCAGCAGTGTGGGGAGTCACTGGAACCCCATCAGCCCTGCTCTGATCCCGGGGGCACCACAAGACCGCAGAGGACAGTGTAATGCTGACTTTGACCGCAGTCTCATACCGTTCTTGGATGACATTCCATTCGAGAGACGACTGCTGGCATGGTCAGCAATACATATTGTCATAGATGCGTGTCACCCTCCAAACCACCCTGGCCAGGTCTTTTCATATTTGGAGGGGTGGCAGCAATCTGGCGCAAACAGGCTGGACAGGCACACACCACGGCGGGACAGCTATGTGGCGACCCAGAGGCCGTGCCAACCTTTCTGTCCAACCCACATGGACCTCCCAACCCAAGGCCATTTTGAGAGACCGGCCCAGGTGACCCACCCTACAGGGTTACAAGCAGTGGGGGAGGCTATCCATGGGGCCCTGGACCTCCTCCAGGACCAGGGTGATGGTGGCGGGGTAGAGGCTACCCCACACAATCTTCCCACCTACCACCAGCTGTAGGTTCAACTTTTTTTTTTTTTTGTTAATCGAAATAGTGCATGTTTGCACATTTGACATGTTTATATGTTTATTTCTGTTTTTTTTCGTTGCTTTTCAAAAGCGAAAAAGAAAAAAAATCTGACATCTTTGCCATTAAGGCATAATAATACAGATTTTCAAAACAAATGCTTTGTGTCTGTCTTTTTTCAGGGAATGGATGTGTAGGTTGTTTTGTGGGTGGCCTTAAAGTCATCATCATTAGCAAGTACTTTACGGCCTGCATGGCGCATGAGGGCACCTTGGTTAGTACGTGTAAAATCATTACTGCACATACCAATGTTGCTAACAAGAAATAGTGCCTGTGTTTGGGGGGGGGGGGGTTACTTAATGACTCGGTATGTCAACAACACTAGGAACACAGATGCGAGAGGCTGGGACGTCTACTTGCAACACAGAACGTGTATGCATTATCTCCGTAGCGTACAGTGGGACCCTTCGCCAGGCTCCAGCAGGATCATAGTACAAGCAACGTCTTCGATGCAGGCATAGGCTTGTTGCCTCAAAAAATTAGCCCAAGGGGCTTGATGAACTCTTTTTAGATATAGAGGAGGGAGCGCGGCCCATAATATAGTCTTGCTTGTCCTGAGACCATAGTACAAGCAACGTATTCGATGCAGGCATAGGCTTGTTGCCTCAAAAAATTAGCCCAAGGGGCGGGATCAACTCTATTTTGAAGTTGAGGAGGGCGCGTGGCCCATACTATATTCTTGCTTGTCCTGAGAGCATAGTACAAGCAACGTATTCGATGCAGGCATAGGCTTGTTGCCTCAAAAAATTAGCCCAAGGGGCGGGATCAACTCTATTTTGAAGTTGAGGAGGGCGCGTGGCCCATACTATATTCTTGCTTGTCCTGAGAGCATAGGAGAAGCAACGTATTCGATGCAGGTATAGGCTTGTTGCCTCAAAAAATTATCCCAAGGGGCGGGATCATCATTTTTAAAATTTATGCAAGGCACTTGAGCCAAACTATATGTTTTATTGCAGTTTGAGAAATGCCCACAATGCAGGCATAGGCTTGTTGCCTTAAAAAATTCAGCCAAGAGACTGTATTGGATTGTCTGACATAAATCAACGGTCAAAAATCATCACAAGTGCATGCATTATTAAAGTAACATTACTGACACTGATTGTGTAGTTTTGTTGTCATGCAGCAAGTGTAGCAGGAACATTATTTATCCAATCTTCTTAGCAGAGGCACATTGTTTATCCTTTGTGTCAGAAGAGGACATAATGTTTAAACCGCACTCAGCCAAACGTAACAAATTTGAAAATGTCCCTCTAGGTTTGGGTACTGTCGTCTGAAGGGGTTAAGAACTTTGATGATATCCAGTCCTTGTTAAACTTAATGAGAGTGAGTCTGTCGGCATTTTCTGTAGTCAGCCGTGACCTTCTATCAGTGACAATTCCCCCAGCTGCACTAAAAACACGCTCTGATGTCACACTAGCAGCTGGGCAGGCCAGTAACTCCAAGGCATACAAAGACAGCTCAGTCCAAGCGTGAAGCTTGGAAACCCAGTAATTAAAGGGTACAGAGGGGTCGGTTAAGAAGCTGGTAGTGTCACACACATACTCGTTCAACATGTTTGACAATGTTTGTCTCCTAGACAAGGGGACCGTAGGCACAATCCGTTGCAGATTGGAAGGTCTGTTGAACATCGCCCAGTTGGTGGACATCTTACCACCACCTCTTCTTGACAATGTGGCCGTTTGTGTTCGAACCAAAGGCTGCTGTGGCAAAGAGCTGTTTGTTCGTGGTATAGTGGAGTCAGATGGTGAAATTGACATTAAATTGTCAACAACCACACTTTTGAAATGATCCATCGTTAAGCCCCTTGGTGACTGCAACAGCAGCGATGGAAACTTGTCTTTGTAGCGTGGGTCAAGGAATGTTGACAACCAGTAGAGGTCGCTGTCATAGATGTTAATGACGTGTGGATCTTGGGACAGACATTGAGACATGAAGTCAGACATGTGTGCTAGGCTACAAAGACTCATGTCTTCTGTGTCACCTGACTGATGAACAATAGGCATCATGGTCTCAAAATCGGTCTCCGCCTCCTGCTCTTCAGCCCACCCATGCTGTACCGACATAAACCTGGAGTTGGGAGTTCCATCAGGGTGCACCTCAGTACCATGGATAAATAAATCGTCTTCATCTTCCTCATCACTGTTTTGTTCTGCAGCCAATGTTGCCGGCTGAAATTGGCTTTGCTGGCTCTGATCCTGGATGTTAAAATGTGCATCCATAGCCCTCTGCTGTGCCCTCAATGATTCTGTTTTAAGATTCAGGAGAGAATCTTTAAGCAAACAGAGCATGGGGATGGTGAGACTAATAATGGACTCATCACCGCTGACCAGTTTTGTGCAGTAATCGAAGTTCTCTAGAACCTCGCAAAGGTCAGCGATCCAGACCCACTCCATCGTACCAATGTGTCTTGTATTACTTCCTGGGTGACGGGCATGTTGCAGCTGATATTCCGCGATAGCCCTCTGCTGCTCATTGAACCTAGCCAACATATGGAATGTAGAATTCCATCGTGTGGGCATGTCGCAAATTAATCTGTGTTTGGGCAAATTAAATTGCTGTTGAAGGGCAGATAGACTTGCAAGTGCCGTTGATGAATGTCGGAAATGTCCGCAATTTCTACGCACCTTCTCTAGTAGATCAGATAACTCTGGGTAATTTTTCAAGAATTTCTGAACTACAAGATTCAGTACGTGAGCCATGCAAGGCACGTGTTGAAGGTTACCGAGCTTTATTGCTGCAACAAGGTTTCGTCCGTTATCACTGACAACAAGACCTGTTTGTAGTTGCAGTGGGGCCAGCCACTCATCTGTCTGTTGCTTAACACCTTTCCACAGCTCGTTTGCAGTGTGAGGTGTGTCACCTAGACAGATGAGCTTAAGAAGAGCCTGTTGTCGCCTGGCTGATGCAGTACTGCAAAGCTCCCAACTTTGACGTGATGTTGCGGACAAATCAGCAGTGGTCAAGGAAGTAGAAGACGCACATTGTGTTGTCGAAGTATATGAGGACGCGGACACCCGGAATGATGCTGTGCCCGCTATTCGTGGAGTTGGTAGGATCGCAGATATTCCATTATTAGACTTTGGGACACTCTCGACAAGGTTGATCCAGTGAGCCGTTAGGGATATGTATCTGCCCTGTCCACAACTACTTGTCCAGGTGTCAGTTGTCAGGTGAACTTTTCCGCTCACAGCATTTGTCAGTGCACGCTTCAAGTTGTTAACCACGTGCTGATGTAACGCGGGTATGGCAGTACGTGAAAAAAAATTGCGACTGGGGACAGTGTATCGTGGTGCTGCCACAGCCAACAACTCCCGAAAAGCCTCAGTATCCACAGGCCTAAATGGCAGCATTTCTACAGCTAACAGCTTAGAAATTTGTGCTGTCATTTGTCGAGAAAAAGGGTGTGTGGATGGGTGCTTCCGCTGCCTCTCATACAGCTGTGGAACAGACAACTGGACATTTGGCGCAGACTCACAAGTCACTTGACTACTGTCATATCTCTGGTCTAACGCAGCTTGTGAGGAGATCGTATGAGTAGGAGCTGCTGCATGAACAGTAGATGGTGAAGGACGATTCGGAGGTGGCATAACGGTGTTGAGGTCAGAAGGCCCTGATGTCGAACCCTGATGGGCCAACCACTGACTTGGGTGCTTAAGAGTCATGTGCTTTCGCATACTGCTGGTGCTCAAGTTTGATTTGCCCTGGCCTCTGCTCAGCCTGGCATAGCAGATGTTACATATAACGACATTTGCTACTGATGGGCTATCTTTAAAAAATTTCCAGACAATGGATGTTTGTCCTTTAGGTTGTGGTGTAGGAACTGGAGGATGAGTCTGGCCAACACAAACTGTAGACACATTTTGGCCAACTGTTGTTAAAGTTGGGGCAACAGTTGGTACAGTTTGTGCAACAGTTGACACAATTTGGGCTACTGTTGTCACAGCTTGGATTCTGGATAAAGGAGTAAGCCTGGGTGCTTTAGGCGGTTGTACATAACCACTTTCCTCCTCCTGGCTGCTCTGTGTGCTCTGCATGTCAAGTGTCCAGGTTGGATCAGTGGTCTCATCATCCACCCCCTCCTCCTCAAAGTTTTCTGGAATACGTGACTGGTCAGGCTGGCCAGATGAGATGTGTCTCATCATCATCATCATCCTCCACCTCCTGAGACGGTCTATGCCTTTGTTGAAAGGGACGTTCTTCAGGACGAGGTGAATCCAAACTTTGTCCATAGATGGAATGTACATCTGGTTCAAGTATCTGTTCGGGCAGTGACAAAGAAAGGTCAGGTTGTATGAATGGCTGATAAGAACCAAATAAATCTTCCGAATGTCCAAGTTCGCGGTCTAAATTTTCCTCTGTCTGGCGATGGCTTGAGGAAATAGGAAGATTTTGCGGATTAGATGACCCCGCGTTGTCAGTAGCGGCACTTGAATATGGTGTCAAGGATGATTGTGTGCTGCCAGAACCAGTGGTTGAGGTCTTGTCAGCCATCCAAGATGTTATTTGGTCTTGCTCTTCCGGCCTCAAGACACGTTTAGGTTGAGTACTGGGAAATTTAGACAGCAGAAAGGTGGATCGATCAATTGTTCACGACTGCTAGGGCCCCGACCTCGTCCCTGTCCCTTTGCAGACTGGTTTTTGGGAATTTGGTGTTTTTGGGACATTGTTGACAAATGCACAGCCACGGAGATGGAGTTAGGTGTTGATGCAGGCGTCACTTACTGGCGGGTTAAGTGTGTGCTAACACTTGACAGTGAAGCAGCACACTAGTCCCTGAAAAAATTTGAAAGTGCGCACAGCCACCGAGATGGAGTTAGGTGTTGCTGTAGGCGTCACTTACTGGCGGGTTAAGTGTGTGCTAACACTTGACAGTGAAGCAGCACACTAGTCCCTGAAAAAATTAGAAAGTGCGCACAGTCACCGAGATGGAGTTTGGTGTTGCTGCAGGCGTCACTTACTGGCAGGTTAAGTGTGTGCTAACACTTGACAGTGAAGCAGCACACTAGTCCCTGAAAAAATTAGAAAGTGCGCACAGCCACCAAGATGGAGTTTGGTGTTGCTGCAGGCGTCACTTACTGGCGGGTTAAGTGTGTGCTAACACTTGACAGTGAAGCAGCACAGTAGTCCCTGAAAAAATTAGAAAGTGCGCACAGCCACCGAGATGGAGTTGTGTGGTGGGTTTGCGTTGTTAGGCAGTGCCCACTTTAATTAGAGTGGCACGGGTTTCAAGTTAGTGTGGTAACACTTGGCAGTGAAGCAGCACACTGGTCCCTGAAAAAATTATTAAGTGCGCACAAGTAGTCGCACAAGTAGGTGGCGTACGTGCTATTTGCAGCTAGGAGAGCAGCAACGCACTGTTCTGCCACAGACAAAATACCGCTGAAGGGGTTTTTAGGACCCAAAATCTATCAGCTGCCAAAAAATTGTTAATACTACCTCAGCTAAGCCTCTGACTTCAGCTATTAGAACAGCTGAGTGAGTAAGCGAAGCTATGAGGTCGCTCCTGTGAAGACACTGTAGGACTGCAGCTCCCTGCTTCCCTGCCTGCCTACAGTCTCACAGTACACTGTACTCCTCTGTCCTCCTGCTAGCTCTCACAAGAGCTGTTTGGGGTTAATATAAGGAATCTTGAAGTTCCCTACACTCACTGACAATCCCTATGATCTGCTCCAGAATCTACCTCACCCTGCTCTAGCTCAGATCTTCAGAGAAATGTGCTCAAAATGGCGGTGGCAAGGCTTATATACAGCCTTGCCTGTCATCCATGACATAGCCATCACGATGGACAGCAGCCAATCATAGTAATGCCACAACCAACATGGCTGTGGCATTACTGAATATGATTGGCTAACATGCTTGTCCATCTTCACAAGTTTGTCTGACCTAACACTCTAGGCTGTCTCGGAAGCTTTGTCGGAACATAACAGATTCTGTATTTGCGAGTCCCGAATACAGAATACAGGACTCGAATTCGTAGACTCGCTCGGAATCGCTAAGACTCGCTCAGACTCGCTCGGAATCGCTGCTTACAGCGGGTATCCGTGAAGCGGTGCGATTCTGTAAACGATTTTGGGGACATAGCGATGTGATATAGCGAGTCTCGCTAGTAAAATTAGGATTGCCATTTACTTGCATTGGACTCGCTACTTTGCGAGTCCTCGCTGGAAAACTCGCCGAGTAGCGAGTCCTGCGAGTCCCTTACTACTCGCCGAGTAACGAGTCCTAGCGAGTAGTTTCGCCCATCACTATGCCAAACTGACTGGAAGCATTATCCGCTATCCAAATAACATCTGTTGACACTGGTCTTTGTTTAATAGTGGAGTACTGCTGCGGTCCATTAGAAATTGGGACAGGAAGGTCGAGCGAGATGATGTGGGCATTTGTCGTGGCGCAATTCAAGCTTGCACACGGTCTTGGCCTCTGTCTGCACCACCATCACGTCCAGTTCCTTGTCCCTTGCCACTGGCCTTGCGCATTTTCAATGTTGTGCTGACTGTATACAGCTAAATAAAGGCGTCCAAGAAATGGTTTTTAGCAGCACACTGAGATAAGCGATTAAGGCCCTGCGGGTGGACTAGTCAGACACAAACGCTGACGAGAATAGCGAGTTTTTTGGCGTATCCTTATTTACGCTGCAACCTACTGTAGCTGCACTAAGATGCTAAATGAGTGCTGACAAGATTTGGTTTTTAGCACGACACTGAGATTTGAGATTAAGCCCCTGCAGGTGGACTTGTCAGACACAAATGCTGACGAGAATAGCGAGTCTTTTGGCGTATCCTAATTTGCGCTAAAACCTACTCCTGCCGCACACAAATGTTAGATGAATGCAGACAAGAGTTGGTTATTAGCACGACACTGAGATTAGAGATGAAGGCCCTGCAGGTGGGCTAGTCAGACACAAATGCTGACGAGAATAGCGATTTTTTTGGCTTATCCTAATTTACGCTGCAACCTACTGCAGCTGCACTAAGATGCTAAATGAGTGCAGACAAGAGTTGGTTTTTAGCACGTCACTGAAATTAGAGATTAAGGCCCTGCAGGTGTACTGGTCAGACACAAACGCTGACGAGAATAGCGAGTCTTTTGGCATGTCCTAATTTGTGTTAAAACCTACTCCTGCCTATAGAGAGCTAAATTAATCCCTAAAAGCACTGTTTTGGGATGGATGGATGAGATTTCCAGCCTGTACACCAGCCCCAGATGTGATGCAGGCTGGTATACTGGCACAACGAAGTTTGCTATATACCCTGCCTCCCTGTATACAGCTGTATTAGTCCTCAGAAGGACTGTTGTGGTAATTAGACTGGCACCCCTGCGCCTACACTAGCTGAAAGGCCACAAATCTGTCCCTCAATCAGCAGAAGCTGTCCCTACACTGACTCTCTGTGGAGCAGAGTGACGAGCATATTGCGGTCAGGACTTATAAAGACCTGATGACGCTGTACGGCCAGCCAATCACTGTAATGCCACAACCAACATGGCTGTGGCATTATAGTGTCTGTCAGCCAATCCCTGCATGCGGGTTGGCTCTGTAAAGAGCGCCAACATGCAGGAAGGTGGACCTCGAGGATAGCAAGAGTATCGCGAGATTACTCGATACTCGCCGAGTAGCCCGAGTACCGAGATATTCGTGCGAGTACCGAGTATTGACAAGCATACTCGCTCATTCCTAGTTGTTACCAGTCTGTGTAGAAATCCATGTCAATAGCACCTTTAGAAATATATCTACTTAGAAAATTGGTGACATGTTCAATACTTATTTCACCCACTGTATATGATGTGCCTTTTTAGTCGTATTAATAATTTTATTTCTATTTGTTACAGGGAGATCGCATGTGGCATTTTGCAGTCTCTCTATTCTTGGTAGAACTGTATGGAAACAGCTTACTTCTCACTGCTGTTTATGGACTTGTGGTTGCAGGTTCTGTCCTTTTTCTCGGAGCTATAATTGGAGACTGGGTTGATAAAAATCCACGCCTGAAAGGTAATATATTTTCATTAAATACAAGTGTGTATGCCTTGTTTATTTCCAATGTCTGTTCAGGAAAAGCACTATCGCAGACCTTTGATCGTATCGCTGTGTCTTAGTCTGGCTTCACACCATGATTTTCTGCTGTCAGGTTCTGTCCGGTATTTTGCAGGATGCATCGGACAGAACCTGACAGCCCTGGACAAAACAGAACCAGAGGGCAAATCTGCCCTCCGATCCTGTTTTTTGCCGGAATCAGCAGACATGTCCCTATCCCCCGACCAGGAGGAGCCCGATATGTCTTGGACTCATATGTCCAACCCTGGACATGTCCCTACTCCCCGACTAAGAGCCTGATATGTCATGGACTTCTAAATCCCACCCTGAACATGTCCTTATCACCTAAAAAGGAGAGTGATATACCCTGGACCTCTATATGCCTCCCTACCCCTGTCGCCCTATTTTTACCATTTGCTTTGGCAATGCTAACATGTACTTAGTCCTGCCAATAAAGCTTATTTGAATTTGAATTTTCCTCACATTGCACTCGTATGTGTCACATGCCAGTGTGAGTCCAGCCTAAGAAACATACACCAGTACCCATATAAGTCTATGTGTCCATCGCAGTTTGAAAATTGTGGGAATGCACAACTAAATTTTTCAAAAGGGTGCTACAAGATGCATGGGGTTTTGTGCATACATAGAAAAAGAGAAAAGACCATATAGGATGTGCACATCAATGTATTTAATCAATATATATCCTTTATTTTGAAAAATTACAACAAACAACAGTTACAATTAAAACTAATTAAAATAAAGTAGGTCCAGTGGCCCAAATTACAGAAATAAAGTACAATAAAGGTCAATTAGTCTACCCAATATTTGTCAGCAAGTACTGGATTGGGTGCAGCCAATAAAATTAGCAACATCACAAAGCTCTCACTGATCTCTGGGAGACCAGTCGAGGAAAGCACTGTAGGCAGCCGGCAAAAGCACTCAAACAAAGTGAAATCCATGGTGAATTGCCCCCTGGGAATTACGAACATGCAAATAAGAGTCCGTGGAGCCTCGTTTAATGGTCCATTTACACGCGCCCACAGGAAGGTAGAAACCGGCAGGCATCGGACACAATTGTGACTGTTTCCTTGAAAAGACCACGGTGTGGCGGCGTGTAATTCAGGACTTTCCTTCCTGTGTCTTCCCTGAAGGAAGGAAAGTCCTGAATTACCCGCAGCCACATCGTGGTCTTTTCAAGGCAACAGGCACAATTGTGTCCGATGCCTGCCGGTTTCTACCTTCCTGTGGCTGCGTGTAAATGGACCATTAGAGTCTTAAAAACGGGACTAGCTGTGTTTGAGACTCTTAAACGAGGCTCCACGGACTCCATTTGAATAAAAATAGGAAGGTACCCCCAATAATGCAGTCACCGTTTTTATTAAAGTAACAAAGTAGACCCTATAGTGGTTGGGCCCATGTGCTACTATATAGCAGTCAAATAAACAGATAAGTCAGGTCAGACTGTTGCACACCGAATATTCATTCACTCAATCATACCATCCGAGGCTGGGACTTTCCTAATTGCTTGACCTGGGTTGCCATGGTAACCTGCAGATGTACATCTGGAGCAAACCGGAAGCGGAAATGGGCCATTATGACACACTTGCAACCTGATCCGACAATCATCGGCACCCAGGTTCCGTGCTTGGCCAGCCCTCTTGTGTTGATGTTACTACATAGCGAAGACCTTGTCCCCCACATAGCACATGTGTCAAGATACGAACATAGAATAATCCACCCATCACATAATTTCCAGGCCGATATCCTTCCACATAAACAGGGAATGATGTCCCCAGTAGTACCTGTCAAGAAGTTCAATGAAAAACTTTCAATGCTGGGAGGGGAGGAGGAAAAGGGGAATGTAGGGGGAGGGACAAGGAGGGGAGGGGTTAAAATTGGGTTAGGGCCAGCGAAGCAATAGCCCCTTGGCAATGGCATAAAAATGGAATAAAGTGACAAATAACAGATAATAGTTAACCTTTCTTCCAGATGTTTATTTTCTTGGTTATTTTATCTTAAAAAGGTTAAAAAGTGGTTTACACTAAAAATTAAAACAATTCAGACCTAGAGTTAAAAAATTAAAAGTTGCAATTGGTATCCTCAACTGGAGATTGCCAGTGTGTGTTGGGTTCATTCCTTTCAAGTTGATGTCTTTGTTGACCTATAAAAAATATATGTTGGCTGTTAGTTTAGCCTTCGGTCTTTCTGGTTACCCTATAATAATTAGGATATTTTATGACTCTAAGGTGTCTTACCCCATGGGTTTTCTTAGTAGTACATCTATGGAATTTGTGTGGTAGTGCCACTGTACCACGTGACTTTTGAGGAATAGAATGATGGCTTTTAGTACTAAGATATATTAGTGGTCAATTTTACCATCTAATATATAATTGCCGTAGCGCACTTCCGTCATATTCGGCGCTACTTCCGTCGTCGTGGACGTGGCTGCCAAACATACGGAAGTGTGTTAGGGACACACACAAACACACACGCACACGCACACTGTCATGTCCTTTCGCCGCCCCGCATCCACTCATCAATAAGCACACACACACACCGCTATACTGAACAACATCACACACCCCCGTACACTCGCACACACTGCCGCTACTCACCGCTCCAGCGCCAGCACCACTGCTCCAGCCGCGCTCCTCCTTCTCTCACCACCCGTACACCCGCTCCTGAATACCGCCTCCCAGGGGCAATTGCCCCCCAGGCCGGCCTATTTGCAGCCCAATTTGGGCCGGCGGGTGGATGAAAGGGCCGCCACCCGCCATGCCTGGATGACCCGGAAGTAGCGTGCGCCAACCGTAACCGGATGAGAGGAGGAGCGGCTGCAGCAGCGCTGCTCGCGGGATCCAGCTGGGCTGGAGGAGCGTTGCGGACGGCTGCGGTGAGTAGCGGTTCCACAGTCACCACTGTGGTCCTCTAGCATAAACCACCCCCCCTCACCTTCGTCAGGGCTGGTGCCAGCGCCCTGCCCCCCAGAAAAAGTTATGCCAGCCAGCCCCTGCCGCCATCCTCTGCTGACCACAGAGCCGCCGTCCTCTGCTGACCACAGAGCCGCCGTCCTCTGCTGACCACAGAGCCGCCCTCCTCTGCTGACCACAGAGCCGCCCTCCTCTGCTGACCACAGAGCCGCCCTCCTCTGCTGACCACAGAGCCGCCCTCCTCTGCTGACCACAGAGCCGCCCTCCTCTGCTGACCACAGAGCCGCCCTCCTCTGCTGCCACAGAGCCGCCCTCCTCTGCTGCCCACAGAGCCGCCCTCCTCTGCTGCCACAGAGCCGCCCTCCTCTGCTGCCCACAGAGCCGCCCTCCTCTGCTGACCACAGAGCCGCCGTCCTCTGCTGACCACAGAGCCGCCGTCCTCTGCTGACCAGAGCCTCCTTCCCTGCGCTGACCACAGACCCGCCGTCCTCTGCTAACCACAGACCACCGTCCTCTGCTGACCACAGAGCCGCCGTCCTCTGCTGACCGCAGAGCCTCCTTCCTGCGCTGACCGCAGAGCCTCCTTCCTGCGCTGACCGCAGAGTTTCCTTCCCTGCGCTGACCGCAGAGCCTCCTTCCTGCGCTGACCGCAGAGCCTCCTTCCTGCGCTGACCGCAGAGCCTCCTTCCTGCGCTGACCGCAGAGCCTCCTTCCTGCGCTGACCGCAGAGCCTCCTTCCTGCGCGCGAGACCGCAGAGACCTCCTTCCTGCGCTGATCACAGAGCCTCCTTCCTGCGCTGACCACAGAGCGCCTCCTCTGCTGCCCACAGAGCCCCTCTCTGCTGCCACAGAGCCGCCCTCCTCTGCTGCCCACAGAGCCGCCCTCCTCTGCTGCCCACAGAGCCGCCCTCCTCTGCTGACCACAGAGCCGCCGTCCTCTGCTGACCACAGAGCCGCCGTCCTCTGCTGACCACAGAGCCGCCGTCCTCTGCTGACCACAGAGCGCCTCCTTCCTGCTGACCACAGACCCGCCGTCCTCTGCTGACCACAGAACCGCCGTTTCTGCTGACCACAGACCGCCGTCCTCTGCTGACCACAGACCCGCCGTCCTCTGCTGACCACAGAGCCGCCCTTCTCTGCTGACCACAGAGCCGCCCTCCTCTGCTGACCACAGAGCCGCCGTCCTCTGCTGCCACAGAGCCGCCCTCCTCTGCTGCCACAGAGCCGCCCTCCTCTGCTGCCCACAGAGCCGCCCTCCTCTGCTGCCCACAGAGCCGCCCTCCTCTGCTGCCCACAGAGCCGCCCTCCTCTGCTGACCACAGAGCCGCCGTCCTCTGCTGACCACAGAGCCGCCGTCCTCTGCTGACAGAGCCCTCCTGCGCTGACCACAGACCGCCGTCCTCTGCTAACCACAGACCCCCGTCCTCTGCTGACCACAGAGCCGCCGTCCTCTGCTGACCGCAGAGCCTCCTTCCTGCGCTGACCGCAGAGCCTCCTCCTGCGCTGACCGCAGAGCCTCCTTCCTGCGCTGACCGCAGAGCCTCCTTCCTGCGCTGACCGCAGAGCCTCCTTCCTGCGCTGACCGCAGAGCCTCCTTCCTGCGCTGACCACAGAGCCTCCTTCCTGCGCTGACCACAGAGCCCCTCCTGCTGCCACAGAGCCCCTTCCTGCGCTGCCCACAGAGCCACCCTCCTCTGCTGCCCACAGAGCCGCCCTCCTCTGCTGCCCACAGAGCCGCCCTCCTCTGCTGCCACAGAGCCGCCGTCCTCTGCTGCCACAGACCCGCCCCTCCTTGCTGACACAGAGCCCCTCCTCTGCTGACCACAGACCGCCTGCTCAGACTCCTTCCTGGCTGACCACAGACTCTCGCTGACCACACCTCCTTCCTGCGCTGACCACAGACCCGCCGTCCTCTGCTGACCACAAAACCCGCCCTCCTCTGCTGACCACAGAGCCGCCCTCCTCTGCTGCCCACAGAGCCGCCCTCCTCTGCTGCCCACAGAGCCGCCCTCCTCTGCTGCCCACAGAGCCGCCGTATACAGTGCCAACCACAGAGCCGCCGTATACAGTGCCAACCACTGAGCCACCGTATACAGTGCCAACCACTGAGCCACCGTATACAGTGCCAACCACTGAGCCACCGTATACACACAATTCATTTCACCGCACTCCCCTAACTATTAGTAAATAAACTATATATGGATTCTAGACTACCCGATTCTTTAGAATCGGGCCGACATCTTGTCTGTGGTATATTTATTTACCTCTGGTGATGGATCTGATGATGATCCTAATGGTGGGTTTACACACAAGGATATCATTAATCATATCTTTACAAAAGTCGCGTAGTAGACATTGTACAAACGATATGTATATATCGTTTGGGCGTTGTCACACACAAGGATATCGGTAACTATATCCATTTTGGCAGCGCACCAGTATCAGAGGGAGATTTTTCCATTCAATGCTGAGCAATGCTGTTAAAATAATATGCCAGCGCTGTCACAGCAGCACTGGCACATTATAGTATGTAAAATTACTTCAATTTATTATTTCAACTTCAATTTATTATTTCTGTGTGTGATTTTACAGGTAAAAGCCGGTCCTGCAGCTGTGTGCTACATGTCGGCACACAGCAGCAGGAGCGGCTATGAAGCCGGTGTTGTAGGGGTTAATAATATTGTGCCACATGGCCCCAGGGAGTGCCCACATTCCCCTGGAGCCATGTAGCACATTACATTTGCACTGCAGGGGTTGAAGCAGTCAGTTAACAGAAGCCGCACATTATCGGCTCTGCTACTTCCATTCATAAAAAGCCGGTGTGTACTGTAACTGTACAGTGTGCCGTGAACAATTGCTAAAATGTTTCTAGAATAGGGAGGTCTCCGAGGAACTTAGGCTAAATGCGTACAGGACCTGTCCCTGTCCAGCGTGCTGATCTCATCAGCATTGATAACTATTGGCTGCGCACATTGAAACTACGGTGCGCGGCCAGTAGTTATTAATGCTGATGCGATCATCACGCTGGACAGGGACAGGTACTGTATGCATTTAGCCTAAGTACCTAGGATACCATTTTCTCTGTCGTATCATTGGGGGACACAGGACCATGGGTGTATGATTCTCTGCCACTAGAGGTGACACTAAGTAAAGACAAAAGTTAAGCCCCCTTCCTGCAGTATACACCTGTACGTAGGCATACATAGTCAGTTTTTGCTTAGTGTCGCAAGGAGGCACATGTGATCTGTACTTTAGACCACATCATCCATTTTAAACTTTTAATTTTTACCAGTTGATTCTTATTTTTTACCTTCACTCAAAACGCCGCTCTACTTAGCGCACAGGGGACCCCAAGGCAGCGCACGCCGCCCTCAGAGAGGCCACGGACCTCCACAAAGGACTCCGCTTCCCCTACTCCAGACCACACAGGCGGACACTGTACAGACCCTGTGCATCCCCCTGCAGGACAGGAGGATGCAGGAAGCACATGTGCAGCACTCTCACCTCCTCCAACAAAGGAGCAGGTGATTGAGAACTTCAGCTGCCCAGCCACCATGCACCGATCTATCCCCAAGGGTTCCAGTGCAGCAGTAGATCCCACAGCCTTAGGCACTATCCCCCCCTTCCATCCACTCCATACAAGGACGCACACCGCCAGTAAGTCCAGGGCTGCATCCAGGGCATGGGGCCGAAGCACCTATCACGACCGCCGCACCGTCGCTCCGCCGTGGCCATCCGACGCCACTCCCGAGAACAGTCTCAAATCGAGGCCCCCGGTCTCGGCCTACAGCATTGTCCCACCCACAGCGGCCGGGATTGGTTGGCGTCCACGTCACTCCTCGCATCATAGGGGCGTGCGCTATGACGCGACCAGCATGCTCAGCCGCGATAGACATGCTCAGCTGCCTATCACGGCCCCGGAGCATGCCCCTGGTATGACGCAGGGCAATGGGGCGGAGGTGCTACACGCCCCTGCTGTGGCCTAACAAATCAGCGGGCAGCCCTCACAGCATGGGCACGCCCACAAAACACCCCCCCCACGACGGCGCGAAATTCCAAACAAAACCTGTACCTGCAGCACTGCTGCAGACACACAGTAACATACTATCTACCTGGCTCTACCCTCCTCTCTCTCAAAGGGGGGCCACACAACGCTCACATGCTAGGTTAAAGCACATCCCCTCCTCAGTCCTTTCTTCTCGCTGCCTCTCAAGCAAGAACATCCCTACAAGCACCTTATTTGACTACACACCAGAGGAGACACGGGATCCGGGTAAGCTCCAATAGGAGACCCCCCTCCCTTCATGCTATCACCTCCTGGTTACTGTCGGCTCCAGTGCCTTCCTAGCACACTGCACTGCCAACTTTAACTCGTAATTTGGTACAATATGACGGATCCCAAGCCCAAAGATAAAAACAAAAATAATGCAGGGAGCAAAGCATCATGCACCATCTGCCAGACCGTGCTCCCACGCAAACATGATTCACAGTTTTGCAAAAATTGCTAACCTGAATTTCCCACTGAGACTACCACTGACGCAGCACCCAGTGCGTCTGACATCCATCCATGGGGCCTGGCACTGTCGCAGCGGCTAGATTCAATAGTCGAAATGCTGCAGTTGGGTCATTCCATGTCAAGTGATCCAAAAATGAATATTTTTTTTCCCTGACGTCTTCAGATTTTTTTAATTTTTTTTCTATATGAAGTACAACATTAGTTAATTACAAAAAAAGTTTTGAATTTTTTTTCTTCATCAGTTAATTTTTTTTACAGATTTTTAAAGTTTTAAAAAAGTGCGAATTTTGGCCTGGTATGGCTTTACATTTTCTATCAGCCTTTACATTTCTCCTCATAACTCAGGCTAGAAATAAGATAGAGAGACAAAATAAACACTGTTCTACTTTAAATTATGCCGATTTTTCTGAAATGTGTTTTAAAATTTTGAGTTTACGATCGCATGGGTAAAAAATGAACAAAGATACTCTTGTTTCATATCTGGCGAAAGCCTTGACAGTTCTGAGTAGAATGGTGTTTATTTTGTTTCTCTATCTTATTTCTAGCCCGCGATATGATAGAAAATGTAAAGCCATACCAGGCCAAAATTCACGCTTTTTTAAACCTTTAAAAATCTGTAAAAAATTAACTGATAAAGAAAAAAATTCCAAACTTTTTATTAGTAATTAACTAAAGTAGTACTTCATATAGAACACTTCATAAATGACATGTTTAGTGATATAATAGAAAACAAATTTACATGTATAAATAGCGGTTAACATTTTTGGTTCTTTTAATCTTGTTTAATTAAACTTGAGGATATGATCACCTTTTTTCTTTTGGTTTGTTCAATGCATTCAGGTTGAAAATGCTGAGCGTTGTGTTCAGATGATTAAGATATATTTATCCTGGCACTTACGGGATTTGTGTTTTGTGTTTATTTGTTGCATATAGATGTTTTATTCAATAAGTTGTAAAAACTCATACAACCATAAAATAAAAAATATATAAATTTGATAGGTCCGAAGTTGAATCTCTACACAAATATAACCAAGAACACAAGTAACACACAGGTAACACACACACAAGTAACACACAGGCATTTTTTCACAATTTGCAAACTAACATTTATTTCACAATTGCGCATCAAAATTTTGAATTTGATTTTTCCCAAACAAAATATAAAAAAAATAGTCTTGTGACATATCAAATGAAAACTGTTACCGTTCTGAGTAAAATGATGCCTCTCCCGCTTCATTATCTTATTTCTAGCCCGAAATTAAAAAAATGTAAAGTCATACCAGGCCAAAATTTGCACTTTTTTAAAACTTTAAATATCTGTAAATAATTTACTGATTAAGAAAAAAATTCAAAACTTTTAATTTGTAATTAACTAAAGTAGTACTTCAAATAGAAAAAAATATTTAAAAAATCTCAAGACGTCAGGTAAAAAAAAATATTCATATTTAGATCACTTGATATGGAATGACCCATTGACGCTATTAATAGTAAAATATTTTAAAATATGATCCCATAGCAATCCCAACTTGAAATTTCGTACAGATGTGGCTAAGAGCACAGCAGACATATGGGCAGTTTTTGAAATAATTAAATGATCCTGATTTTTCGTAAATGCATTTTAAAATTTTGCGTTTGTGATCACATGGGTAAAATATTAACAAAGATCCTCTTGTGACATATCTGGTGAAAGCCTGTACAATTCTAAGTAGAACAGTGTTTATTTTGTCTCTCTATCTTATTTCTAGCCTAAGTTATGAGGAGAAATGTAAAGGCAGGCAACACCGAAATTCGCACTTTTTTCGAACCTTGAAAATCATTTAAAAAAAATTTTTTTACAAAATTTTTCTCTTCACATTTTGCATTGTCTGACATGCTATTATCAAATAACAAAATCTCAAAAGAATTAAAAATATAGAGGTAATAATCATTGGTTCACTTGACATGGAATGGCCCAGTCACGTCCTGGCTTTCACACGGGCAGTGACAAGAAACGGCACCAGTGCCTTCCTAGCACACTGCACTGCCAACTTTAACTCGTAATTTGGTACAATATAACGGATCCCAAGCCCAAAGATAAAAACAAAAATAATGCAGGGAGCAAAGCATCATGCACCATCTGCCAGACCGTGCTCCCACGCAAACATGATTCACAATTTTGCAAAAATTGCTAACCTGAATGTCCCACTGAGACTACCACTGATGCAGCATCCAGTGCGTCTGACATCCTTCCATGGGGCCTGGCACTGTCGCAGCGGCTAGATTCAATAGTCGAAATGCTGCAGTCACGTCCTGGCTTTCACACAGGCAGTGACAAGAAGCGGCACCAGTGCCTTCCTAGCACACTGCACTGCCAACTTTAACTCGTTATTTGGTACAATATGACGGATCCCAAGCCCAAAGATAAAAACAAAAATAATGCAGGGAGCAAAGCATCATGCACCATCTGCCAGACCGTGCTCCCACGCAAACATGATTCACAATTTTGCAAAAATTGCTAACCTGAATGTCCCACTGAGACTACCACTGACGCAGCACCCAGTGCATCTGACATCCATCCATGGGGCCTGGCACTGTCGCAGCGGCTAGATTCAATAGTCGAAATGCTGCAGTCACGTCCTGGCTTTCACACAGGCAGTGACAAGAAACGGCACCGCTCCCAATCCAGCAGAGAATATCCACAACCTGCAGCCCCACCCCGGGTAACTAGAAGTCGGACTCATACCAGTCCGTCCCAGGGACGCTCTCCCACTACGTCACCCATAAGAGACGCTTCCCGCTCCCAGTCACCCAATGACCAGTCTGATTCAATCTCTGAGGGGGAACTAACAGAGCCAGATACATCCCACGAAAGTGAGGTCACGGACACCCAAGCAATGGTTGACAGGCTCATCGAAGCTGTTAACGCAACACTAAATGTCAACGATGAATCCGACACCACCCCAGAGCGCACAGTCTCTTTTACAAAGACAAAACGCTTTCGTCAAGTCGTCTCTGTCCTCGACGATTTTAAAAGGTATACTTCAACGGCATTGGCACCACCCAGACAAGCGCTTCGCAGGGCGCAAGGCCATTAAAGTCAAATACCCTTTCGCCCCAGACTATCAAAAAAAATGGCCCGAGTCGTCGACCTCCCCCCCCAGTATCGCGCCTAGCTACTAGCTAACAAAACTCAACCAGCTTCAAAGTGATTTTAGATCTGATGGGTCCCTGTTCTACCTTGTCACTCATTCCTTTGGCTCACCTAAGCCTCCATTTTTACTAATTCTCAGAGAGAGGACTCACTTAAATCAAAGACCTATTCTCAAAAAAATAAATTTTGGGATTTTATGGAAAAATCTTATCTTTAAAAAATAAAAGTTCATAGTACACATATTGACCAATACCTGTTTGCCCATCAACCAGCGTCAAGGTGACCTTAGATCTGATGGGTCCCTATTCTATCTTATCACTATTTCCTTATGCTCAGCTAAGCCTCCATTTTTAGTATTTATCAAACTATCTATCTATCTATCTATCTATCTATCTATCTATCTATCTATCTATCTATCTATCTGTACAGACCACACCTTGCGATGGAGATGTGGTGAACAGCCATCCCACCCATCTCTTTAGCTGTTAAAAAACCCCAGCCCTGTTAAAGCTAATTAAAGTTCACAGTATCTACAATACTGGAACATTACATGATATCTGGATTCATATCACCAAATTTAACATTTTGATGATACACATCTCCCATCTTATACTTAAATGTGTGATCACCTTACTATATAAAATATCTAATAGTTTATCACACCAATCTATTTATGTATAACCTATAAATACCTATATCCTATCTCTTATCTCACTATTAATTATCTATGTATTTTAAATGTATTCATTTGTGCATCTATCCATTTTTTTAATTTCATATCTATATGATAGATAGATATCTTCTGTATAATCTCTTTATCTATTATTATTGCTTTCCTATCTGTAACACATGTTTAGAGCAGCATAGAGAGTTTATGCAGCAGTAATGAACAGTGTAGCTGTGAATCAAGTTCTTCATAGTGTGTTATTCACTAACAAGAAGGATTATGGATCTGTGTGTGACTGTGTCTCACTTGCACTTTACTCTTTCTAAGGCTGGTTTCACACTAGTGTTTTGTTTTTTTAAATCCAGCAGAAATCTGATTTGTGAGCAAAAAAACAGATCCATCAGAGATCTGGTTTTTGCTCATAGACCTATACTATGTATGTATGTAAGTATGGTTGCTTCCGGTTTCTGCTCGATCCAGTCGAACATGTTTTTTTAATGAGTTCCAAAGATACAAATAAAAGAAAACAAATCTGATCGGATACAATATGATCCGGCATCAATTATACTGGAAGTCAATAGACGGAAAAGCGGATCCGGTATGCCTACTGAGCATTTGGGTGTCACTGGAAGGTAGACAGATAAAGCTTACCTGTCTCCCGCTGCTTGCTTCCAGGGCCACTCATCAAGCTTCATGAATATTCACTACACTGAATTGCAATGACTAATTACAGATGCTCACTCTCTGTGACAGCAACTGTGGTTGGCTGTTGCACTCAGACTGTGCCCCCACAATTTGTGCCAGTGTCTGTGCTTGGTCGCCATATACTGTACATTAGTGTATGGCAACCAACCAGCCATCATATGTGTGTAAAATAAATAAATAATGGAGGTAAAATGAGTAGGGTCCCCCGTATTTTTCATTCTCAGCACAGAAAAAACAGCCAGCTACGGGCTGCAGCCCCCAGCTACCTTGTTTTACCTTGGCTGGCAAGTAAAAAAAAATAATGGGCTCTCCTGTATTTTAAATTATTTAAATAAATAATGTAAAAAAAAGTATGGGCTTAATCCTATTTTTGATTGCCAGCCACAGTAAAACCAGGCAGCTGGGGGCTGGTAATCTCAGCATGGTGAGGCTCATAGTTATCGGGCCCCCAATGCTACAGAATAGTAGCCTGCAGCCGCCTCAGAAATTGGCACATTCATTAGAATCGCCAAATCCTGGCGCTTTACACGATTCTTTCCGGGTGCCCTGGTGCGGTGGCATTGGTGTGATAGATGGGGTTAATGACAGCTGAATATTGACAGCTTTTCATTATGTCAAATTGGTAATGTTCAGGCATCTATGATACCCACCCATTACTGATCCGAAGTGAATACTTAATAAATACACACCAAAAAATCCTTTATTCGAAATGAAATACAATGACGGCTGTCACGCTTTCGGGGGAAGGCGCCCTAGAGTGGACCCACTGGGCCGTGGGACCAAACTCCCCTGGGAGAGCTGATCCTAGTTTACCCAACCCCTATACAGGGATTGTCAGGGGCAAGCCCAGGGGGTCTAAATACCACAGCAGCTAGTACCAGGGGGGGCGGCTCGTAAGGTTAGCCTATACTAAGGAATTGAGAAGTATTCCAGGTAACAGGGCACAAGGCCAGGAGACCAGGAATGGTGCTACCGGGGAAGAGCGCAGCAAGGGTTCCAGGAAACAGAGCACAAGGAAGGCCTGACCTGACCAACAGTCAGCAAGGCAGAAGCAAACTGACTTAACAATCAGGCACCTCCCATCAGAGGAAGTAGCCTGATATACCATGGGAAGAGCAGCTATTGGTCAAGGGGAGTGTCAGGTTGGACAGTGCCGGCCCCTAGAGTCACAGGGAAGGAGTGCACCTAGCGAGCCGCTGATTGGTCACATGAATACGACCATAGTAATGTGCTCATGTGCGAACCCGGCAGTCAGCTGACAGGAAGGGAACATGGCTATGGCTCCGAGACACAGCACGCCTGAATGCCGGACGCCCGGTCGGCAGAGGAGCAGGAGATGCCGACCCGGGAGAGGTGAGCTGTGAAGGGGTGCCAGGGGGCCTAACAACAGCCTTCTTTTTCCCATTTATTAACTCTAAACATACCCTCTGACGATGATTCAGAACAGGTCCCACGAAGCACACTCACCTATTTTGCCACGGAGGTCCCGCTGAGCACACAATGAGTGCCACAAGATCTGCAGCCAACCTGCGGGCACACACCAAGAGTTTCAGCCGTGTCAGTGGTGCAGTGAGTGAGTTCACCATGGTAACTGGGTCAGCTAGCATGGTTATCATGGTGACTTCACTCACTGCACCGCTGACACAGATGAAGCTCTTGGTGTATTCCCAGAGGTCGGCCGCAGCTCTCGGTGAACTCATTGTTTGCACAGAGATCACGTTAATAGGATTTTTCTTCAGTGCTACCTCTGATGCAGCAGAGCTGAAATGCAACGAGGAACATCATTGTGGATTAGCGTCTGAGGGTATGTCTGGGGTTAATAAATGGGAAAATGAGGGTTATTTGTGTGTTCTTATTTCTAATAAAGAATCTTTCTGGGTGTGTTAACTACCCACTTACCGGTAATGGGGGGTATCATAGACACCTGAACATTACCAATTTGGGCTTAATGACAAGCTGTCAATATTCAGCTGTCATTAGCCCCTTCTATCACCCCAATGCGACTGCGCCAGGGCATCGGGAAGAGCCAGGTAAAGCACCAGGAATTGGTGGTTCTAATGAATGCACCAATTTTTGTGGTGTCTGCGGGCTTTCTGTAGCATGCGGGGCCCAATAACTGTGGGCCATACCACGCTGAGAATACCAGCCCCCAGCTGTCTGGGTTTTACCTTGACTGGCAATCAAAAGTAGGGCGAAGCCCACGCGTTCTTTTTTTATAATTATTTATTTAAATAATTTTAAAAAAAACAATAATGGGCTCCACTGTATTTTTAATTGCCAGCCAAGGTAAAACTAGGCAGCTGAGGGATGCAACCCGTAGATGGCTGCATTATCAGTGTTGAGAATGAAAATTATGGGGGACGCCATTAAACCTAATTTAACCATCCAGTAATGTACTGGATCTGGCAAATGGAACCAGTATAATACCAGGTGGTTGCATCCAGCTTAAGGGCGAAAACCGTATGCGGTTGGATGCAGATTTTGCTGCAAAAAAAAAATGGATTTCTGTCTGATTTTAAAAAAAAAATGCTGGTGTGAAACCAGCCTATGGCTTCCCCTCTACAGAGACGTTTTGGAAAGCAATCTGATGCCTCAATGTGCTGTCAGCCTACCTCACCCTGAGCAAGACAGATTTGAGCTATTTATATTGTAAATGATGAATTCAGTGAGGAATAAAGAAGATCAGGTGGCTCATGCATATACTAGTTCATCTCAATGAATTAGAGTGTTATCAAAAAGTTAATTTATTTCCGTAATTCAATACAAAAAGTGAAATGCATGTATTATGTAGTCATTACAAGCAGAGTGATCAATTTCAAGAGCTTATTTACCGTATATACTCGTGTATAAGCCGACCCGTGTATAAGCCGACCCCCCTACTTTTGCCCCAAAAAACTGGAAAAACCTATTGACTCGTGTATAAGCCGAGGGTGGACCCCAGCACAGGTATACAGCCCCCAGCAGTGTGGTATGCAGGCCCCCCCAGTGGTATACAGGCCTCCCCAGTGGTAGTATACAGCAGCCCCAGTGGTAGTATATAGCAGCCCCAGCAGCCCCAGTGGTAGTATACAGCAGCCCCAGTGGTAGTATATAGCATCCCCAGCAGCCCCAGTGGTAGTTTATAGCAGCCCCAGCAGCCCCAGTGGTAGTATATAGCAGCCCCAGTGGTAGTATATAGCAGCCCCAGCGGTAGTATATAGCAGCCCCAGCAGCCCCAGTAGTAGTATATAGCAGCCCCAGTGGTAGTATATAGCAGCCCCAGCGGTAGTATATAGCAGCCCCAGCAGTCCCAGTGGTAGTATATAGCAGCCCCAGTGGTAGTATATAGCATCCCCAGCAGCCCCAGTGGTAGTATATAGCAGCCCCAGTGGTAGTATACAGCAGCCCCAGCAGCCCCAGTGGTAGTATATAGCAGCCCCAGTGGCAGTATATACAGAGCAGCCCCAGTGGTAGTATATAGCAGCCCCAGTGGTAGTATACAGCAGCCCCAGTGGTAGTATATAGCAGCCCCAGCGGTAGTATACAGCAGCCTCAGTAATCCAGGGCCCCCCCAGCCTTGCTCCGGTAACCTGTAAAGTAAAATATACTTATCACTGTCCCGCTGCCGTCCGCGCCCGCATCTGCCGACATCCCGATCCTCCATCTTCATGCGTCTTCTTCCGGTTTCCTGTGTTCGGCGCCGGCAATGACGTCATTGCCTGCGACGAACACAGGAAACCGGAAGAAGACGCATGAAGATGGAGGATCGGGATGTTGGCAGATGCGGGCGCGGACGGCAGCGGGACAGTGATAAGTATATTTTACTTTACAGGTTACGGGAGCAAGGCTGGGGGGGCCCTAGATTACTGAGGCTGCCGGGGCTGCCGTATTGACTCGCGTATTAGCTGAGGGGAGTACTTTTCAGCCCAATTTTTGGGCTGAAAAACTCGGCTTATACGCGAGTATATACGGTATGTAAATGTTGATGATTATGACTTACAGCTAATGAAAGGTCATTATTTCAGACAATTAAAGTAGGAAGGATGAAGGGTTAAAAACCGCTCTGCTGTATTCCACATCAAAGGCTGACTATAATATTGATTTATTAGTCAACGTGTTTCAGAGCTCCCAGAAACGCCCTGAAACATGGCAATATTGCATTGATTTTTGATGATATTCTATTTTATTGAGATGCACTAGTAAAAAGAAGCATATTTCTCTCATAAGATATATTACAAAGCTTCCATATACGTATAGAATATTAACTCATGCAAAGTTTTTTAAATAGTAATTATTTAAGATGTTATTACAATGTCTAACTTCATTTTCTCACTACCTTTTTTTCTCCCCTTTACAGTGGCACAGACTTCCTTAATCGTGCAAAATGTTTGCGTTTATAATTTGTGGAATAATCCTGATGGTGGTGTTCTTGTACAAGTTTGAACTTTTGTCCATGTATCAAGGATGGCTCTTGGTTAGTTATGAATATTGACAATATTTCTATTCTCTAACTGTAAATTTTACATAAATTTCTCTAAATATTTCAATAATTCCACTCCTCAAAATTTAAATTTCAACACCTAAAAGGAAAAGTCGTAGAATTCTGAAAATCACAGATTCAATAGATATTATGCAAATAAATGTAACGGTAAATAACATTTTCCAAATATCTCAATTTATTCAGTATTTAGTATGAGCACCACACGCAGAAAAACTTGAATTTTGACACCTTAAAACAGTGATGGTCAACCTTTTGAGCTCGGTGTGTCAAAATTCGCCAAAAAAAAGAGCGTAACTCGAGTGTTGTGTCACTTTGAGAAAAATCCATAATATTTTTATATTTGTCGCTGTAATAAACAAAACGTTATCCTAGATATTGTTCCATATTCTAGCATATATCCCCTTATCCTAGATATAGCCCCCATACTGGGATATAGCACTCCCCCCCCATCTTGGTACCTTACCCCCCATCCTAGATATGGCCCCCATCGTAGCACACACACAAAAATAATAAACAATTTAACTCGCCTATCCCTCGTTCCTCTCAATCGCTCAATCCAAGTGTCAGCATTCCACTGCTGATAGCATAATTATATCTGGTTCATTACGGTGCCACATTTGTCCCACCTCCGGATGCTGAAACTGTGATGGCAAGCAGCCAGTGTTAATCAAAGCGTTAGCATTCGGTGGCCGGACAAGTGTGGCACTGTAATGAAGCAAAGCTAATTATGTTATCAGCAGCAGTATGGGTGAAACTGCTATGACACGCGTGTCAGCAAAAATGCCTCAGCGTGTCACTGCTGACACAAGTGTCATAGGTTAGCCATCACTGCCTTAGAATTATATAATTGAGGCTATTAATGGTTGTCTGAGGAATGTTCTGCCACATTGAATGCACTCGAGCACAAAAATCATCAAGTCCTACTGCTGGTAGCTCCCTTAGGCCGGCTTCACACTGCGGCACGATCTGGTCCGGCGCTGTCCAGGAGGACCCTGACAGCTGCGGACCGGATCAGCACACAGGACTGGGGGGCTATTATGCCCTCCGTTCTGGTATGCAGCGCACGCAGTTTCCGCTGCTGATAAGTCAGGACCGCGGGTCCTGACCTGTCAGCGGCTGCAGCTGCGTACCCTGCACACCAGACCGGAGGGCATAATAGCCCCCCAGTCCTGTGTGCTGATCCGGTCCGCAACTGTCAGGGTCCTCCTGGACAGCGCCGGACCAGATCGTGCCGCAGTGTGAAGCTGGCCTTAGCAATTGCCAACTAATGACGTCTCAGGTGTGCTAGATGGTATATAAGGTGGTAAATGCTGCAGGCTATGGTATCATATTTGCACAATGCATGCTGTTCACAGTAACACGAGGAACATGCAGACTGATGTGTTGAAAAAGAAACGCTCTTGGGATACTTTGGAGAAATGGATGGCCGTACCTCAGGTTGCACAATTGATCCATTTTGTATTAAAACTAAAATTAGATGTCACGTACCAAGCTTGAGGTGTCAAACACTTTCTACAAAGACCATCAGAATGTATTTGCACAACATTCCAGTTATGATCATTCCATTGACCTAATGCCACTCACAAATTCTATCGTGGTGCAGAGCAAGACAATAATAGAGGCTGTTCTATCCTCTTCAGCAATGAGTCCATCTTTTTTTTCGACTCATTGACAGCCAGAGATTAGTCTGGAGACATCATGAGCAATGCCATGAAGAGGCCTTCACAAATGAACCACACTTCGGTTCTACTGCGATTAAGATGTGGGGTGGTGTGATATACAGTTGCTGGAACCCTCTAATCTTCCATATACACTAGCAGCTTTGTGTTACAGTGATTTGGAAGTGGAACTAATGGTATGGCCAATTCTCCAAACTGTCCCAGGATCCTATTTTTCAACACTGCAATGCCAAGCCAGAAGTTACTAATGCTATTGGGAGCAACCTACATGACTTAAATGTGCTGTCATGGCTTACAGAGTCTAGTCTCTGGACTTGTCTCTCATTGAGCACATATGGAAAGTCATTGGTTAGTAATTGCAAAGGGAATTGCCAGCAGCGGATCCTGATGATTTTCATTTCAAGTGCATTCAGCATGGCAGAAAATTCCTCAGAAATCTATTAACCAGTTCAAGGCCAAGCTATATACCCCAATTGTGATTTTAGGCATATAACATATTTTTCAGACTATAAGATACACCTACTGAGTCAAAATGTACCCTCTGATAGGCTAGTTAAAATAACAGTACAAAAGACAGTACTTGTATGTGCAGTATTTATTACCGTGACACCATCACTTGAATAGTAAGAACTATACCCAAGTATATAGAGTGCAAACCAAGAATATTGGCATCAAGGGAGATAAACAAAAATGAATGACCCTAACAAGTTAAAGTGCATGGGAACTAAGTCCAAATATAGTAATGGCACACATAGGTATGAATTACAATAGTGATACAACATACATAAGAATGTTTGGTAAAAGCATGTAGCACAGAAGTCAGTCCTTAGTGCCTAAAGTGCAAAGTAGACTAGGTCCCAACCCACTTACCCATGACAAAGCAGGGGCCAGGTACAGTACATCAGTGTCGGGGGCTCAGACCCTGACAGGTGTTTCATGAATCTTTTTTCCAGGGGCTGTGGGGGGAGTGCTAGTTAGGTGCCTTATATAGGCTCCCCATTACATCATAATTGAGGGTAAATAGGGTCCAGGTGTGCGGCCGGTACCTGTGCAGCACCGGGAAGCTGACGGCGCCATTTCTGTTATCAGAAGCGAACGTCCGGTGACGTAATTCCACCGGAAGTGACGCAACTATGTCTCCCACACATGCGCGGTCAAATCGGCCTGCACGGCGCAAGTGTGAAGACTGATCCGCCATATTGGAAAAGGATGGGGCAGACACAGAAAACGTCCCAGAATACAAGAATCAAGTACCTCGCCTCAAATAACACAGTAGAAGGACATATTAGCATTTAGACAGCAAAATCCACCGGGAAAACAGTAGGACATGGCAGAATAAAAAGATGTGGAACCAAATAGTAAACGCCAGTTAGTTTATCCATAGGTGAAGTCTGTGGTTAATGTCCATAAGAAGAGTCCTTCATAGTGGATAGAAATACAATGTACCATAAGTGGGTCCATTCAATCGTGTTCAACACCCATTCTATCAGCCCATGATGTTGTAGGGACTAGGAGGCACCAGGGACTGGGAAAAGAAGTTAAAATAAATAAAAAACACTCCTGTTAGATATTGGTTCAAAGGCATCTTAAAACCAGAGTTCGTGGTTGGGGCATACAGCTTCCCTGCCACTTCAGCAAAGCCAGCACTCTGGTTCTGGCCCGGTCCCTCGGTGTCCCCACTGACTTGGACACACCTTGGACCATACGGTGGCAAAGGCCGCCGGGTCCTGGTTCTCTCAGTCTGGTTTCTCTGACTACTTGGCTGACAGAAACAAAATAGCACTCACAGCACCCCGTAGCAAAATGTTGACTTCTTTCACCCCCAATGTAAGGCGCACATCCAAAAACCAGGGAGAACAATCTGGAACATGTCACATCCATATAAGTGCAGAAGACAGTGCCTCTCCAGTTGGTTCCTTCAAACACTTTACTCCATTGCTCAAAAACACGATGTTTCGATAACTGGGATCTTTGTCAAGTGTACTTGGCTGACAAGTCTCAACTCTTCCTCTCCTTCTTACTCAACTCCACTCCACTAAACTGAACTAGAACTTAGTGTTGTGTGTCCTTTTTGTTGTTTTGTTCCCACCCCTAACCAGGTTCCGTCCTAACTCTCCACTCTCCACCTGGCTCCTCCCGCTATCCCGTTGCTAGACATAGAGTAACTTAGACTTGGGATCGGGAGTGTGTTGGGTGTGTGTGTGGGGTTACTGACTTACCAATCCCAGCTGCTGCGCCGTCTAGTGGTGACCAGTCCACAGGGGCGCCACATATATTTCTCCCGTTATGCCGCACACAGAAAAAAATGTTATACTCCCCTTCACTTCCCCAGTGAGTGATGTCTTTTGATGAAAGCAGCCGACTTCTGAGTGTAAGCGGGGAAGCACTTGACATCAATGCCATACAACCCCAGTCACATGCCAGTGTCGCCTGCCAGCTAATCCAAAATGAATAATCACTGCTCCCCACACTCGGGACTATAGGTATGGGGAGCAGTGAATATTAATGTTCTGTGATAGCGGATACACGATCGATGTAACCGCTGCAGGAAGCCGGCTGCTGGGGTGCACACAAGTGCCTGCTAGTAAAGAAAATAAATATTAATTGCTCCCCTTGCCCATAATCTTACCCACCTTTTGATGCTGGCTTCAGTGCTGAGAGGTGGGCGGGTTTATGGGCGTGGGAAATGGTGAATATTTAATCACTGTAATAGCGGGCACACATGTTAACCCCAGCTGCTGCTATAGCCTGCTCCTGCCTCCTGTGACCCCACTCCACCATGGCTACCACCCCCCCAATAGCAAGCCAGGTTGATATGAACCATAAGACGCACTATCTCCTCTCCTCCCAAACTTGTGGAAAAAAAGAGTCTTATAATGTGAAAAACATGGTATTTGTTTTTTTCATATATGCAGTTTAAAGAGCTGTAAGTTGGATGCTCGTTTTTTTCCCACTGGGGGAGAGGACACAGTCATTAACAGCTACTTGGAATGAAAATCCTCTTGCATGAATGCATATAGCTTGATGTACTGTGCAGTGCCTTTTTTTTACCAAGTAGAACAGACTGCCCAGGAGTTTATCATTTATGGGTGGTCCAAAAGCACCTAATGACCTTATTACTAGCATGCCTAGACATGTCAGTGTTTGTATTCCTATTCCAAGGGTTACTATGGTTTTCATGATTCTGCAACTTATTTATTTTTTCTTGGTGTTGCAACTTCAATGTTGAGGAGCCTGTATACATTTTTATAACATATACCGTATTTTTTACTTTATAAGACACACTTTTGTTCTCCCCACATTTTGGGGGAAAGTGGGGGGTGCGTCTTATAAAGCGAATGTACGGTAATTAAAGAGATGGTTGCAGGGTGGGGGCAGCTCAGGAGCTTGTCCAGGGGCTTGGACGGGCTGGCTGCAGGAGGCAGCGGGAGGTCACGTGCCCCCACTCATATAATATGCACTGCCGCTGTCCATCACCTTGGTGCTGAAGCTAGCGCCGAGGTATGGACTTGGGAGCAGGGCATATGATATGTTCCTGCAGTCCCTCCCCATCCTGGATATGGCCCCCCATGCTGCTGGGCACAAAATAACAACTATTTTCGGCTTCTCCGGGACCCCGAAGGTTGCGGCAGTCAGGGAGAGAGGCACTGGGAGACGGAGGCAAGCGCCTGAGAGGCAAGTTGAAGTCATACAATAAGGCGTTATGCATGGCGCCACAAAAACACAGCATTCCAAGAAAAACACTTGCTACTCACTGTCAAATTTGGGGGCTGTGTGGCCAATGACGGCACCGGGAATCTTGTTAAAGTTGAGGGTCGCATGGACTCCACTCAGTATCAGCAGATTCTTGAGAATAATGTTCAAGAATCGGTGTCAAAGTTGAAGTTACGCCGGAGATGGATCTTTCAGCAAGACAATGATCCAAAACACCGCTCCAAATCTACTCAGGCATTCATGCAGAGGAACAATTACAATGTTCTGGAATGGCCATCTTAGTCCCCAGACCTGAATATCATTGAACATCTGTGGGATGTTTTGAAGCGGGCTGTCCATGCTCGGCGACCATCAAACTTAACTGAACTGGAATTGTTTTGTAAAGAGGAATGGTCAAAAATACCTTCATCCAGGATCCAGGAACTCATTAACAGCTACAGGAAGCGACTAGAGGCTGTTATTTTTGCAAAAGGTGGATCTACTAAATATTAATGTCACTTTTCTGTTGAGATGCCCATACTTTTGCACCTGTCAATTTTTGAAATAATGCATATTTCACATTTTTGTTTAGTACAATAAACCTCATTTCAATCCTGAAATATTAATGTGTCCATCAGTTATTAATATATCACACTGAAATAGCTGTTGCAAAAAAATAATTTTAAACAGCAAAAAAGAGTAAGATTATGAGGGGTGCCCAAACTTTTTCATATGACTATATAATATATATATATTATATATATTATATATATATATATATCGATATATATATATTATATACGTAATCGTGTATAAGCCGACCCGTGTATAAGCCGACCCCCCTACTTTTGCCCCTAAAACCTGGGAAAACCTACTGACTCGTGTATAAGCCGAGGGTGGACCCCAGCACAGGTATACAGTTCCCCCCAGTGATATACAGCAGCCTCCCCAGTGGTAGTATACAGCAGCCACAGAGGTATATACAGTAGCCCCAGTGGTAGTATACAGCAGCCTCTCCAGTGGTAGTATACAGCAGTCTCCCCTGTGGTACTATACAGCAGTCTCCCCCTGTGGTAGTATACAGCAGTCTCCCCCTGTGGTAGTATACAGCAGTCTCCCCCTGTGGTAGTATACAGCAGTCTCCCCTGTGTAGTATCAGCATCCCCCTGTGGTAGTATACAGCAGTCTCCCCCTGTGGTAGTATACAGCAGTCTCCCCCTGTGGTAGTATACAGCAGTCTCCTCCTGTGGTAGTATACAGCAGTCTCCCCCTGTGGTAGTATACAGCAGCCTCCCCTTGTGGTAGTATACAGCAGCCTCCCCCTGTGGTAGTATACAGCAGCCTCCCCCTGTGGTAGTATACAGCAGCCTCCCCCTGTGGTAGTATACAGCAGCCACCCCCTGTGGTAGTATACAGCAGCCACAGAGGTATATACAGCAGCCCCAGTGGTAGTATACAGCAGCCTCCCCAGTGGTAGTATACAGTAGTCTCCCCCTGTGGTAGTATACAGCAGCCTCCCCCTGTGGTAGTATACAGCAGCCTCCCCCTGTGGTAGTATACAGCAGCCACAGAGGTATATACAGCAGCCCCTCTCCTGTGGTAGTATACAGCAGCCCCCCCGGGGTAGTATACAGCAGTGCCCCCCCTGTGGGTATACACAGCCCCCCCTGTGGGTATACACAGCCCCCCCTGTGGGTATACACAGCCCCCCCCGTGGGTATACACAGCCCCCCCGTGGGTATACACAGCCCCCCCTGTGGGTATACACAGCCCCCCCCCCGTTGCTGCCGCACACCTGTAAAAAGAAGCGCTTTCATACTTATCCTCCTGCTGTCACCGCGCGCATCCTCCGCTCTCCTTCTTGCACCCGGCGTCCATCCATATGACCGCGCACAAATAATGATGTCATTATTTGTGCGCGGTCACGTGGATGGACGCCGGGTGCAAGGAGAGCGGAGGATGCGCGCGGTGACAGCAGGAGGATAAGTATGAAAGCGCTTCTTTTTACAGGTGTGCGGCAGCAACGGGGGGAAGCTGTGTATACCCACAGGGGGGTCTGTGTATACCACCACACAGGGGGGGCTGTGTATACCCACAGGGGGGGCACTGCTGTATACTACCCCAGGGGGGCGGAGGAGCGCTGACAGCAATGTAATATGCACCGCTCCCCCTGTCACTGATGGACAGGGGGATGCAGTGCATATTGCATTGCACTAATGAGCGGGAGCACGTGACTGCCTGCTCATTGTACAGCCTCCCCCACCTCCTCCAGCCCCGGACACCGGCCCCACACACTCTGAGCCGTCACTGACTCTTGTATAAGTCGAGGGGGGCACTTTTCAGCACAATTTTTGTGCTGAAAAACTCTGCTTATACACGAGTATATACGGTATATATATATTACGAGGAAAGATCAAGCAGCACACAAAAATGTGTAGAAAAAAGGACTTTTTAATGAGCCCATAGTGGCACGACGTTTCGTTGGTAAACCACCTTTGTCAAGTACAATAGAAAGTGTTATAAATAGCAAATAGTGTTTGTCCTCTTCCTGATTTCATATTCTTTCGCAGGACTCTCGAGATGTTCTTCAGGTGAAAGCGACAAGAGCGGAAGACAGATTGTGTATATGAGGTGAAGGAGAGATCGGTGTCATACATAACACCCAGACAGCGAGCCTGCTGCCTAGGCGTTATCGTAGTGCCGCTCACGGAGAGAGAGATGTCAGATTTAGGGAGGTTAGTGGAGGGGGGAGTAAGAGAAGTTCAGTTTTGGAAAGGCTGAGTTTTAAATAGAGAGCAGACATGATGTTGGAAACTGCAGCTAAACAGTCATTGGTGTTCTTTAAAACCGCGGGGGTAAGGTTAGGAGCTGAAGTGTATAATTGTATGTCGTCAGCATACAGAGGGTACTGGAAGCCAAATCTGCTGATGATGTGTCCAATCGGGGCCATGTAGAGAGAGAAGAGAAGAGGTCCAAGGACTGAACCCTGAGTGACCCCAATAGTGAGAGGAAGAGGGGAGGAAGTGGAGCCAGCAAATGATACACTGAAAGAACGGTCAGAAAGATAGGAAGAGAGCCAAGAGAGAGCAGTGTCCTTTATACCAATGGAGTGCAGCATAGAGAGTAGGAGACGGTGGTCAACAGTGTCAAAATCTGCAGAGAGGTCAAGAAGAATAAGTAGAGAGTGGTCACCATTACATTTTGCCGTCAGAAGGTCATTGGTCACTTTGATGAGGGCAGTTTCTGTAGAGTGAAGGGGGCAGTAGCCAGACTGTATGAGTCTAGAAGAAAGTGAGTGCAGAGGTAGCGGGTGAGGTGGGAGTAGACCAGGTGCTCCAAGAGTTTAGAGCTGAAGGGGAGATTGGAGACTGGTCTATAGTTATTTGTGCAGGGTGGGTCTAGAGAAGTTTTCTTTAGTGATGGAGTAATGATAGAATGTTTGAAGGAGGAGGGCAAGATGCCAGAAGAGAGGGAGAGGTTGAAGATTATGGTTTGGTGAGTGGTGACGACCGGAGAGAGAGAACTGGAGTAGGTGTGAGGGAATGGGGACTTCAGGGACTTCATAAAACCACAGTGAGAGCCATTATCCACACATGGCAAAAACATGGGACAGTGGTGAATCTTACTGGGAGTGGACGGCCGACCAAAATTACCCCAAGAGCTCAGCAGTGACTCATCCAAGAGGTCACAAAAGACCCCACAACATCCAAAGATCTGCAGGCTTCACTTGCCTCAGTTAAGGCTCGTGTTCATGACTCCACCATAAGCAAGAAACTGTGTAAAAATTGCCTGCATGGCAGGGTTCCAAGGCAAAATACCTCTGCTGAGTGAAAAGAACATAAAGATTTGTCTGTTTTGCCAGAAAACATCTTGATGATCCCTAACATTTTTGGGTGAACATGCTGTGGACTGACAAGACAAAAGTTGAACTTTTTGAAAGATGTGTGCCCCATTACATCTGGTGTAGAAGTAGCACAGCATTTCAGAAAAAGAACTTCATACTAACAGTAAAAAATGGTGCTGGTAGTGTGATGCTCTGGGGCTGTTTTGCTGTTTTAGGACCTGGAAGACTTGCTATTGTAAACAGAACCATGAATTCTGCTGTCTACCAAAAAATCCAGAAGGAAGGAGAATGTCTGGCCATCTGTTTAATGACCAAGATGAAGCACACTTGTGTTATGCGGCAGGGCAATGACCCAAAACACACCTGCAAGTCCACCTCTGACTGGCTGACCAAAAAAAATTTAAGACTTTGAAGTTGCCTAGTCAAAGTCCTGACCTTAATCCGATTGGGATTCTGTGGCATAACCTTATAAAGGGAGTTTATGTTTGGAAACCCTCCAATGTGGTTGAATTACAACAATTCTGCATAGATGAGTGGCTGAAATTTCTCCATAGCATTGTAAAAGACTCAATCCCAGTTATCGCAAACACTTGATAGCAGCTGTTGCTGCTAAGAGTGGACCTACCGGTTATTAGGTTTAGGGGGCAGTCACTTTTTCACAGAGGGCCCTGTAGGTTTGGATTTCCTTTTCCCTTACTAATAAACACCTTCATTTATAAACTGCATTTCCTGTTTACTTGAGTTATCTTTGTCTAATATTTAAATTTGTTTAGTGAACTGAAACATTTAAGTGTGACAAACATGCAAAAGAATAAGAAATCGGGAAGAACTCTTTTTGTCCTAGCAGTGTGTGTATATATGTATATGTATAATCGGTTGGTCAGTCTGCAGAAAAAAGTGACCTGCCGGCAGCTCCAGTGTTTCATGGATCGTGCTGACGGTCAGTTTTCAATACATTTCTATGAGATTCTTGTTCTGGCCTCATTCTGGCTCTCATTGAGATGCATTGTTCACCTTGGATGTAGCTTCTGATTTCTGGCCAATCAGAAGTTATGGGCTCAAAATAGCACCACGGGACATGAGAATGGTCAGTCAAGTGTTTGAACAACAAAGGGTGAGTATAAGACTAGGGGCGGAAGCTTGCATTTAAAGCACCGCTGCAGCAGGTAAAAAATTATATACTTCTGTGGTGCTTTAAATGGAAAGTCTGGTCTAAAACGATAATTCTGCAGTCACTCCCAGCGTACGTACTATGCACTGCGAAGATTTTCGGCATGTTCCCGGCCACTGTAGCCAGAGCACCCGACTAGAGGGCAGGCCTCGCTCGATATAAGTGTATGGAGCAAGGCTGCTCCCACTAGTCAGACACGCCAGCTCCATACACTTGGAGTGAGGGGAGCTGCGCCCACTGGTCATGTTGTTGCCGAGAACGTGCATACTGCATAATTGCGGACTGTTCCAGGCTTACAAAACTGTGAATCCTCCCAGCGTCCAGTGCAGGTGCTGGAAGGATTGACCCATACTATCCATCGGCGTCTGAATGAAAAGGGATTGTATGGTAGGATACCCAGGAATGAAAAGGGACTGTATGGTAGGAGACCCAGGAAGACCCCACTTCTTACCCCGAGACATAAAAAAGCCAGGCTGGAGTTTGCCAAAACTTACCTGAGAAAGTCTAAAACGTTTTGGAAGAATGTTCTCTGGTCAGATGAGACAAAAGTAGAGCTTTTTAGGGAAAGGCATCAACATAGAGTTTACAGGAGAAAAAAAGAGGCATTCAGAGAAAAGAACACAGTCCCTACAGTCAAACATGGCGGAGGTTCCCTGATGTTTTGGTTTTGCTGCCTCTGGCACTGGACTGCTTGACCGTGTGCGTGGCATTATGAAGTCTGAAGACTACCAACACATTTTGCAGTATAATGTAGGGCCCAGTGTGGGAAAACTGGGCCTCCCTCAGAGGTTATGGGTCTTCCAGCAGGACAATGACCCAAAACACACTTCAAAAAGCACTAGAAAATGGTTTGAGAGAAAGCACTGGAGACTTCTAAGGTGGCCAGCAATGAGTCCAGACCTGAATCCCATAGAACACCTGTGGAGAGATCTAAAAATGACAGTTTAGAGAAGGCACCCTTCAAATATCAGGGACCTGGAGCAGTTTGCCAAAGAAGAATGGTCTAAAATTCCAGCAGAGCATTATAAGAAACTCATTGATGGTTACCGGAAGCGGTTGATCGCAGTTATTTTGGCTAAAGGTTGTGCAACCAAGTATTAGGCTGAGGGTGCCAATACTTTTGTCTGGCCCATTTTTGGAGTTTTGTGTGAAATGATCAATGTTTTGCTTTTTGCTTCATTCTCTTTTGTGTTTTTTCATTTAAGACAAATTGAATGAAGATAATAATACCAAAGAATTTGTGATTGCAATCATTTTCAGGAAGAAACACTCCTTTTTCTTTTACCTATTGCCTTGATTGGGCCTTCAAGTGTACAGGGCAACGTTTCGGGACAAGTCTCCCTTCTTCCAGCAGCCAACCACAACTAAAGCAAGGCTTCTTATACTTCCCTACACCTCATTTACATAATCTCACAATTCAATTAAATATACATTATAAAATTCTTCATCTCATATCATACCATGTGCATATTTACATTCCCATCTTTATGTGGTTTATAGTGCATCAATTATGGTGATTACATGACTTTTAGTGTTATATCTCTATGTTCTCCTTTTGCTAAAGCTTTCACATACAGTCCTATTGTAATAGCTGCTGTAGTACATCATATTACTACCTTCAGCTGATCGATATCATGACTTTATTAGTTAATAGCGGCTAGATTGCACTATATACGCTTACTTTCTCTATGCAGCGTCATCCCCCATGCTTAGGACGCCGGCGCATGCGCACTGAATGTCGTGTTTTTGGCCATCGTCATGGATATGACGGATATCCGCCTGACGCCATCTTAAGACTCCCGCGACATGCGCAGTGCGCATTTTGAAGTCTACACCCGTTCTTATCAGTCAGCTTCCCCTGAACTCCACATTATCGCCATATTTTGTTTATTATAATGTAAACTGCGTTGTTAATTGACTGTCACATTGCCCTGGATACATTTATCTTTATTATTACTATCCAATTAAAGTTTTTATTCAAAAACCTAATGTGATTATTCTGCATTGTCAATCTTGTCGTATATCATATATATTACTAAATACAGAGATATTATTGCCATATACCACTCCTGTGTGTCAATTATTTCTATTATCTAAGGTTAATGCGTATATAGATGTTTGAGCCTTCACCCAGGGTTCCTCTGCTGTAGCGTCCTCCAACGCTCCTTACAGGTTCACCTATCGGCGTACCGTATACAGTTTTTACGATGATATACAGTAAACCTGTCTTGGGATCAATAGTCTCATTTTTTTTGTCTTTAGGCTAACCTTATCTTTATATTTAGGCATCAAATAATATCTCTGACTATATGCTTTATTTCAATATGATATTTATTTCCACATTATTTCAATACAGTTTCATCAGAATTAAAGTGTTTCAGTGCTTATAATTTAATAGTGCTCATTTTTTTCTTTTTATATTTGCTTGTAAAGGATAAATTATCGATATATCCCCAAAGGATTAATTTTGGCTGCAATGTGGGTTTTTTTTTTGTGTATGTGCTTCTCCTCTCCCGCTGTCACATCATGATATCCTTCAACTGTTACATCACCTATTATTGCACAAGACAAAATATATCTGCATCAGGACAAATAGAACACTTAGAAAAATTATTCAGGGTACAAAAAATAAAATATTCCATCTTGTAACAATTCTCGTACCAATTAGTGACTATGTTGTGACTAGTGCTCCTTACCTAATACTATACTACATCAAATTTGCTTCTCCTTAGGGTTATCCGGGTAAAATCAGGTTTTCTTTTGGCTCATTCCAACATAACATTTAGCCTGTAATCTATATTCAACCCCTTTGGTTGCAATGTGTCTAATTTATGTATCCACTCTAGTTCCTTGATTCTTAATAATCTAGCCCTATCTCCCTCGCACCTTTGTTGGGGTACCATGTCTATCAACCTAAATTTAAGGTCTTTTCCAGCATGCTTTTTCTCAAGAAAATGCCTTGGTACAGGAAGATCCTTTCTTTTTTTACAGATCGTGTGGCGGTGATTGGCAAACCTCAATCTAAACTCCAAAGTGGTTTCCCCTATATACTTTAAGCCACAGGGACACTCTAACATATAAATTACGTAATCACTGCCACATGTCAGAAAGGGCTCAATTCTGTATTCAATGCCTTCATGTACAAACTGAGCACCCCTTAACATGTGTGAACAGTTAATACAGGAAACGCATGGGTAGCATCCCAATCTGTTACTCAATGTTAACGTAGTTTGATGAGTTTTTTTTCATTGATCCGAAGTCTGATCTTACTAGTTTATCCTTAATATTTTTATTCTTGCTATATTACGTTAGGGGACTGTTGTTAAATTCCTCTTCCTCTGGCATACAATCGCCCAACATGTGCCAGTGCTTCTTAACTATTTTTACCACAGCTGGAGCCTCTTCACTAAATGTTAGTATCAGGGGTATTCGCTTAATATTTTTGCTCTTATCCGAACTACCTTCTTCCTTCCATACCTTCTCTTTTTGCCTATTTAATAGTGCTCTCGGGTAACCTCTTTCTTCGAATTTACTCAGAAATTCTGTAGTTTTTACCTCCAATTCATTTTCATTGCTCACTATTCTTTTAATACGCTGGATTTGCCCTACAGGTATCGCCTTTTTCAGGGCCGGTGGATGGTGGCTATTATAGTGCAAGAGTTTATTTTTATCTGTTTTTGTTAACATGCAAGGTTGTCTCAATCTTGTTTTCATTCACTTTTACCAAAACCTCTAAAAACTGTATTTCTTTCTCTGAATGGACTTCAGTGAATTTAATGGTCTCATCTATCGTATTTAGGAATTCGAAAAATTCTTTGAGCTCATTTTCTGTACCCCTCCATAGGACAAACGTGTCATCCATGTATCTCCACCACTTCACTACATTGGTGCAGTGGTGGGATACATAGATAATGTCTTCTTCAAGCACCGCCATGACTGTATTTGCATAGGCGCATGCCATCCTTGCCCCCATTGCGGTCCCGACTAATTGCAAATAATAAGTGTCCCCAAAAAGAAAATAGCTCTGTGTTAATACAATCTCCAAATGATCAATAATGAATTGCTTCGCTTCGACGCTGTATGAGGTTCCTTCTAGTTTTTTTGCTACCGCTCTCATCCCTCTCTGATGGTTAATAGATGTATATAGGGATATTACATCGAAAGAGACCAGTATACAGTTATTTATATCTTCAATACTCTTTAGTTTTTCTAAGAATTCCTTGGTATCTCAGAAAAATGAGGGTGCCGAGGTTGCAAAAGGGCTCATCACTTTATCCAGAAAAATTCCTATGTTACTAAACACTGATCCTATTCCCGCCACTATTGGTCTCCCAGGGGGGGTTTCCAAGGTTTTGTGTATTTTGGGATTTATGTATATCACAGGAGTTTTTGGATGTTCTATGTAGAGGAAATCTGCCAAATCCTCGTCTATAATACCCTCTAGTTCTGCTTCTCCCAACACCTTTGTTATATTCCTCTGAATATCAAATTTAGGGTCTTTGTTTAATTTCCTGTATACTGTCTCATCATTCAGTTGTTTTAATAGCTCTCCTATATACCGTATATACTCGTGTATAAGCCGAGTTTTTCAGCCCAAAATTTGGGCTGAAAAGTCTCCCCCCTCGGCTTATACACGGGTCAATACGGTACATGGAGTGGTGGGGGCTGTGTCCGGGGCTGTGGAGGCTGGAGGAGGCGGGGGGAGGTTGCTGTATGAGCGGCCCCGTCACGTGGGCGCTGAGCAGAAGTCCGGGATGGTAAGAGAAGCAGCGGGGGGGGGCCCTTGCAAGGGGGGGCGAGTGCCAGCATTTGGGGGCTGCTGGGTACCCCCTGGGGGCTGCTGGGTACCCCCTGGGGCTGCTCGATACCCCCTAGGGGCTGCTGGGTACCCCCTGGGGGCTGCTGGATACCCACTGGGGGCTGCTGGATACCCGCTGGGGGCTGCTGGATACCCGCTGGGGGCTGCTGGGTACCCCCAGGGGGCTGCTGGATACCCCCAGGGGGCTGCTGGGTACCCCCTGGGGGCTGCTATATGCACCCCCGGGGGCCTGCTATATGCACCCCCGGGGGCCTGCTATATGTACCCCTGGGGGCCTGCTGTTTGTACCCCCGGGGGCCTGCTGTATATACCCCTGGGGGCCTGCTGTATACCACTGGGGCTGCTGTATACTACCACTGGGGCTGCTGGGGCTGCTATATACTACCACTGGGGCTGCTGTATACTACCACTGGGGCTGCTGGGGCTGCTATATACTACCACTGGGGCTGCTGTATACTACCACTGGGGCTGCTATATACTACCACTGGGGCTGCTGTATACTACCACTGGGGCTGCCGGGGCTGCTATATACTACCACTGGGGCTGCTGGGGCTGCTATATACTACCACTGGGGCTGCTGTATACTACCACTGGGGCTTCTGTATACTACCACTGGGGCTGCCGGGGCTGCTATATACTACCACTGGGGCTGCTGGTGCTGCTATATACTACCACTGGGGCTGCTGTATACTACCACTGGGGCTGCTGTATACTACCACTGGGGCTGCTGGGGCTGCTATATACTACCACTGGGGCTGCTGTATACTACCACTGGGGCTGCTGTATACTACCACTGGGGCTGCTGTATACTACCACTGGGGAGGCCTGTATACCACTGGGGGGCCTGTATACCACACTGCTGGGGCTGTATACCTGTGCTGGGGTCCACCCTCGGCTTATACACGAGTCAATAGGTTTTTCCAGATTTTTGGGGCAAAAGTAGGGGGGGTCGGCTTATACACGGGTCGGCTTATACACGAGTATATGTGGTAACTTTGTTTATTCAAGATGACCACCGCCCCTCCTTTGTCAGCTTGCTTTATTATGATGTCATTATCATGCTGTAACTCATTAATAGCTTTAAAGGGAACCAACCACCCCAAATGACCCCCCCGGACTGTTAATATGTGTCCCTACACCCAGCACACAGATTTGGGGCAATCGTTTTTGCTAAAAAAACAGTTTAGTAGAAGCTAAGATACATGTTTATAAAGTTTAATAAATGGAGACGGATGGGTGTTACCTAGCTTTGTCCACGTGCAGTGCTCGTGCCTGTGATCCTCCTCTCCCCCCTCCCCTCTCAATTTCTAAGAGCCTGGCCGCGTCATGAAAGGGGCGGGACTAAATTGCGTCATAAAAGGGGGCGGGGCTCGTCGCGATTTAGTCCCGCCCCTTTCATGACGCGGCCAGGCTCTTAGAAATTGAGAGGGGAGGGGGGAGAGGAGGATCACAGGCACGAGCACTGCACGTGGACAAAGCTAGGTAACACCCATCCGTCTCCATTTATTAAACTTCATAAACATGTATCTTAGCTTCTACTAAACAGTTTTTTTAGCAAAAACGATTGCCCCAAATGTGTGTGCTGGGTGTAGGGACACATATTAACAGTCCGGGGGGTCATTTGGGGTGGTTGGTTCCCTTTAAACTCTTCTTTGGTGATGTTTGGTCTGTTAAAACTATTCTTGGCTCCACTTTGCAATTTTTTTATGTCTTTTTTGACCGCTCCTATGAATGCTTCTATTGTTGGATTTTCTACCTCTGGTACAAAACTACTTGTTTTCTTTATGTCTAGATCTGACATTACGATTTCGCTCAATTTTAGCTTTCCCACATTGGTTCTATCCTTAAACCAGTACTTCAATTTGATGTTACGAAAAAATCTAAATAGGTCCACTTCTATCTCAAACCAATTTGCATGTGAATTTATACTATAATTTAAACCTTTTTCCAACAACAACTTCTGATCATCAGAAAAGTAAAGTGTTACAGGAACCACCTGTCACTGGGCGTGGTATGACAACAAAAGAGTATATATACTTGTAATATGGACATTGTATGGAATAGCCCTGATGAAGTGGCAGATTTAAAGCCACGAAACGCGTAGGCAAATAAACCAGAACCTGATTAACCCTTTACTGGACTGGAAGTTTCTTGAGGTCAGCGGCGGACAACAAAGCCCAGCTTTTTCTTCGGTGGAAATTGTAACTTTAACATAGAAAACTATTTACTGTGAACATAAATAATGTTTATTATCTTGTGATAGAGATGAGCTAAAAGATTTGTATGATTCTGGTCTGGTGTTCACATAGGTACTCCATGGGAGCTGGACCAAACACAGTGATGTTATGATGTGCTTCACTCCATCATCCAGGCATTTATGGGGTTTTCCCATGAACAAAGTTAATTTTAAAGTTAATTTTGATCAATCGATCTTTTAATAATAGGAGATCCCACAATTGAATGTGTATAAATATCTTGTTCTACTTGTTCTTGTGTTGAGATAATCTTATGTATGCGTTCCTGTTATGTATTGTCTTTATTCTCTTTTTCATCCTCCAGTGATCTTATCTGACTCCTCTCCATTCACATTGGCTCTGCCTTGAATTATCAGCTGATGGCCTCCACACAGCTCCTAAAGGTCCCGTCACACGAGGCGATCTGGCCAGCAATGTCGGAAGCGATGAGCGGGTGCCCGCTCGCTCCCACATCGCTGGCCAGCTGTCACACAGCATCGCTGTGGCCGGCCATGCCGCAGCGATGCGGGCGATGACATCGCTCGCTGGGCTGGGCTCAGCCCAGCGAGCGATCCGCAGCAACGCTGCGGTATAGGCTGGATCGCCGCCGACATCGCTCTGGCGATGTCACACGTCGCGATCCAGCCTTATCACAGGTCGCCGGTTGACAGGTTTACGGTTCTTCCCGTAAACTTCAACCTGCGACCAGCGATAATTCGCGGTCGCGTCGCGCTGTCACACAGCGCGATGTCGCTAGCGACATCGCTGTGACGTCACCTTTCCGGCGATGTCGCTAGCGACGTCGCCTGGTGTGAAGCCACCTTAAGATGATTGCACACAGGAGAGCGATGTGAATAGAGAGGCGTCCACTGCTGCCAAGGTAAACTGCAGATACACTGATCAGCTGTAAACACTGTGTAGCCACCCAGTGGCGTATCTAGGGGGGTGCAGCCGGATCCTTTGCCCCGGGCGCAACTCAGAGGGGGCGCCAGCGCCATCATCAGGCGTCCGGTGGCACGGTAGCGCCGGCGCTAATCTCCTCCGCTCCGCCTGCCCCTGCAAATTGTGCACGGTGGCCGGCGTAGCGCGTGCACAATGAATTGAACCCCTGCCCTGCTGGTCCGCGCCGCCCCCTGGCAGCAGTTCCCACCCCCGGCCCCGGGTCACGTCGCGCTGTGGCTGACATCACCCAGCGCGCCGCACTCAGTGAGCGGGCGCGCTCGTGTGCCCTGTACAGTCGGAGAGAAGATAAGAAGAGGAGCTGCTCCTGCTGCCAGCCTCCTCTCCTCCTGACTGAGTCGTCGCTCCTGCCTGACTACTGTGTAATTAAATTGTAATTGTCTGTCCTGGGCTGGGAGGGAGAGTTATGAGGTCACAGGTGTATATATGTATATAATACATCAGCAAGCACACTCACACTATGAGGTGTATATATGTATACATCAGGCAGGCATACACTATGAGGTATATTATATACCTCATAGTGTGTGCCTGCCTGATGTATACATATATGCACCTCATAGTGTGAGTGTGCCTGCCTGATGTATACATATATACACCTCATAGTGTGTGCCTGCCTGGTGTATACATATACACCTCATAGTGTGTGCCCACATCATCAGGCATATGCAAATAAGTCTGTGGAGCCTCGGTTAGGAGTCTCAAACACAGGACTAGCCAGATATCCTTCCAGGGAAGGACCCAGTCAAGGGGTGGCTCCTTGCGGAGAACACCATAACCACCATGTTAAGTGGCCCTTTTAGTCAATATCCAGCTCTTTTACAAGCTTAGAGATATGACAAGGGAATACCAAGACCAGGTATCCATCCACAGACAGCTGTTTCGGGGTGTTGCCCCTCATCAGTGTGGAGTAGGATTCTGGCTAGGTGGAAGCAAGGCCTAGTAGACCAACATCACAAAGTATTCACTGATCTCAGGGAGACCAGTCCATGAATTCACCTAGGAATTCACTGTGTTGAGCCGAGCGCTTTAGCCAGCTGCCTGCAGTGTTTTCTTGGACTGGTCTCCCTGAGATCAGTGAATACTTTGTGATGCATCATCAGGCAGGCACTTACTATGAGGTGTATAGATGTATACACCAGGCAGGCTCACGCTATGAGATGTATATGCTGTATATATGAGAGACACACTGTATATTTAAGATATATATATATATATATATATATATATATATTTTATATATATGGCGGTGGGGAGGGGGCGCCAAAATATATCTCTGCCCCGGGTGCCAGAAAACCTAGTTTCACCTCTGTAGCCACCCCCCCCCCTTCCCTCTTATATGGCCGTATTCAGTGTGTAGAGCTGAATATGGATTTCCCTGTCAATGAGCATATGTCAGGTTTAAAAACAACCTAGTGGGGACATCTTCTGGAAGGTTTTTGAAAGGTTTTCTTCCAGATTTCACTTATGAAGTATATTTGAAAGTTTATTATAATAACGTGCTCTGCATTATTGTTATATAAAAATTTAAATGGCGGTTACATTTTAAGGTATCATACAAAAGTATTTTTAGTGATGTTTATGTAAATCTAGACTTCAGGTAGAAATTGACTGTATGGTAAGTGGTTTCAAGTGTAACTGTGAATTTTAGTGCTTAATTAATTTTAGTTTATCTTAGCTAATTTTCTCAGGGAAAAATTTAATATGTAAGCAATGGCTTTAATTTCGAAATAGTTATTGCATTATTGTTTTAAGACCCCACTAATTGACCCCTTCCCGACCTTTGACGATGTACAATGTCATGGGTTTCGGTGCCTTCCTGACCCATGACGTTGTACAACGTCATGGCGGGTTTGTGGACGTGCAGCTTCTGTGACTGGGGTCAGCAAAAAGTCACTGGAGCTGCACCTAGGAGGGGACTACTAGTTGACTTAAGGTGGGAGGCTTTGTTTCCCCCCCCCGTGCGTATGATCACTGTGATTGATTGGCTGTTGAACATCAAACGGCTAATCACAGTGATTGTAGTATTTCGCCAATGACATTTGGTGAAATACTGAAATCCAGCCATGACCGGTGCTGCAGTAGGACCGGCCATTGGCTGGAGCAAAGTGACCTCAGTGTCACCCACCAGATCTGATTGGAGCTAGTGACTCACCGTAGCCGGGGGTACACGTAGCGGGCGTTGTTTCTCCCCCAGTCACGGAACCGCGCCTGCGGTGGTGTAGGCCCGGTGGTCCAGATCAATAGGGGAATGGCGGAACAGTAGGGGTGATTTGTCTTCGTGACGCCACCTGCGGGTGTTCTGGTAACTTTACCAGCGCTGTTCTGGTCTCCGGGGGATGTTATACAGCGAGATGGAACGCTCCCCACAGGACGAGCGGGAGTCCCCGGAGCCGGGAGCTGCGCAAGATGTTGTGAGGCAGCTGCGGGTTGCTGCGCGCCAAATCCAGGAGTAATGTACAACCACACAAAGTCTCTTTTAGGTACCTTTACTGGATGGTAGTCCGGTACACTCGGACCGGGATAGTGAAGTTGGCACTTCTGGAGGTTCACAGCAAGCAGTCTTAGGCTTCCTTTCTCTAGTTCTGGTGCTAAGGTCGGGTGGATGTGGAATCCAGCCGGATCGGGCAGTGTGTTCAATGGAACTTGCTTCACCTGGTAAACAGCACTGAGGGCACTGTAAAAGGGTCTGAGCAGGATCAGTACTCTTCCCTGGGCTCTCGTGGATAGGTGCATCAGGTGGAACAGGTGGCTAAACCTCCTGTTGATGGTGCTGGTTCTCTGTGGTGGCTGGGTAGCTCTCACAGCTTCGGTTCCAGTAACCGGTGATTTGGAAAGAGTCGGATTAACTCTGTGTTCCTGAGAGGTGTTCTCCTTCTTCCTATTATCCCAATTGCAGGGATTTCCACTTGCTAACAGGCTGGTTGGGCCTAGTGTGTTCCTCATAGGGTGGAGGTTGCACACAGGCTGGCAGCTCTTGTAGTGTCTACCACACTCTGAAGTTCCTCCCTCCAAGACTCTATTTATAGGGGAAACTGGTTTAATGTCACCAGTGGAGCTCCCCCTAGAGGCTCGGGGTGAAACCAGGTGTTCTAAGGTGTTGTTGTGTTTGTGGGTTTTGCTTTGCTGTTACTTACTCCATTTGTGCCCTAAGGATTTCTGTGGTGCCCAACAGGTGCCAGGGTGCCACATTCCCCCTTAGTTAACCTCAGTTCTCCTGGCTGAGCAAAAAGTTCTTTTTACAACTTAACACTAAGCATTTTATAACAGTTAATTACAAAGTCTTAAAGAAAACACAAAAATCACTGAAAAGGAAGTGAAAAATATGAAAAGCAGTCCGTACGGCACTAGTCCATCTGCCGCAGGCTGGAAAAAGGTAAAGTTAGTGGTCACACAAGTCCTGTGACGATTGTTCAAAGTTTATGAAAGTGAAAAAGGTAAAGTCCACACATATTTAAACTTTTTACATTCCCTACGGGTGTCTCTGCTTGGGAGGCCGGTACTACCCTTCTATACCTTACCAGGCGCTTTCTGTCCCCAACTTAGTATACTTGGGACAGAGCCCAGTTCCTCCACCCTTCTGTACACTATTTTTTACAGGTTTTGAAAACTGGTTACCATTTACAACACTTACAGGTTACATTTTCCACTACATTTTTTTAAACCCATTCTCCAAGTTTGTGTGGGGGTTGACCTAATGTACTACGTGTGGATCTGCGTAGTGTGGGTGTTTCCAAAGCTGTTGGTGTAGTGTACGAAGTGGTTGGTAATTCTCTATGTCTGCTTTTTGGTAGACCATAGTAAGTGCGGAGTCTATCAACTGGACTAACCTCTGTAGGTAGTTGAGTAGGAATGGCTTCTCTTACTGTGGGACTAGCAGGTTGACCGATTACAGGAATCTCAGGTTCCATAATAACAGGCTGCAATTCTTGCACTTGGACTTCTTCTTGTTGGACTTGTTGGATTGGATTTGGTTGCTGATCTTCAACAGGTTGGTAGAAATGCATAACTGGTATGAGGAATGCTTCACCTAATTGTGGCCAATCAGCTGGTAAGTATCCAATGTCTGTAAGGACTAGATTTTCTTTGGTTTCTTCATCTTTAGTTACATTAGGGTAACTGGTTGCTTGTGGGATTAACTGTGGAGGACATTTCTTCAAATGATCCCTTGAAACAGTCGCAATAGTATTCCCATTGTCTTTACTGATAACACAAGTTTTTGAGTTGTCATAGTGTGACGGCATAACTGTGTAGGGTACAGGTTCCCAACTGTTATCCAATTTGTTGGTTTTTCGCTTTCTTTTTAGCACTACATCACCTATAGCTAATGGTTCAGCTGAGGCGTGCTTGTTGAAGTCTTTTTCTTGTTTGGTTCTACTGATTTCTAGGTTTCTCTCAACACTTTCTTGTACTTTCCTGTACTTTTCTTGGCGTTGGCTGACCCAGTCTTCATCAGAAGAATCTTCTGTGGGTTCGATGGTTCCCATCTGCAAATCAATAGGCAATTTACCTGGTCTTGCTCTAATCAAGTAAGCAGGTGTGTAATTTGTCGAACTGACAGGTATGTGGTTGTAGATGTCCACGAGATCTGGAAGTTTCTCTGGCCATTGATTTCTCTCTTCAACTGGTAAGGTCTTGAGCATGTCAATGACTATGTGGTTCATCTTCTCACATAAACCGTTCGTCTGAGGATGATAAGGTGTTGTGCGGATTTTCTTGCACCCATACAGCCCTAAGAATTCTTGGAACAGAGCTGATTCGAAGGCTGGCCCTTGGTCAGTTAAGACTTGGTCTGGATACCCATGGGGGCGACAGAAGTAACTCTGGAACGCTTTGGCTGCTACCTCAGCAGTTAAGTCCTTAACTGGAACGACTACCAGGAATCTTGAGTAGTGATCAACGATGGTGAGAGCGTAAGTGTACCCGGTTCGACTTGGGGTAAGCTTCACGTGGTCGAGAGCAACTATTTCAAGAGGTTTGGTGGTAACAATTGGTTACAACGGAGCTTTCTGGGTTAGATGGTCTTTCCTTCGAAGGTGACATGGTCCACAGTTTTTACACCATTTGTCAATGGAGCCTCGCATACCGACCCAGTAGAACCGATCCTTCAGGAGTCTCTCCAGCTTCTTCCATCCAAAGTGTCCGGCATCGTCATGGTATGCTTCAAGGATCATCTGGACTTCAGTCTTGGGAACTACAATCTGCCAGATTAGTTCATGGGTTCTTGGATTGAGGTATCTTCTGCATAGTTTACCTTGGTAGACGAACAACCTTCCTTTCTCCTTCCACAGGCGTTTAGCAGTTGATGAGGCATCAGAGTCCATGTTGGCGTGTTCTTGAGTGATCAGATCCCTTACCAGGCTGACATCTGGGTCGTTGGCCTGAGCCTCCTTCCAGTCATGGTGAGGTAACGGGTTCACGGTCCTCTCTACACGGGTCTGGTTTCTCTGATGACATGTTGCTGTACAAGAACGGTGGAAAGCAGGTAGTTCAATCTCTTCCAGGTCATCTATGTCTTCTCCCTCTTCAGGAAGGTGGGGCATTCTGGACAGGGCATCAGCATTGCTGTTCTTGTGACCTGCCCGGTACTTTACAGTGAAGTCGTAGTTAGCGAGTCTTGCTACCCAACGCTGTTCTAGGGCTCCCAGCTTTGCAGTCTCTAAATGTGTTAGAGGGTTGTTGTCTGTGAAAGCTGTGAACGGGGCGGATGCCAGGTAATGTTTGAAACGCTCTGTGATCGCCCAGACTAGGGCCAGGAACTCCAGCTTGAAGGAGCTGTAATTCTCCGGGTTCCTCTCGGTGGGACGGAGCTTTCTGCTGGCGTAGGCTATCACCTTCTCTTTGCCCTGCTGACGTTGAGATAGGACTGCTCCTAGACCTTCATTGCTTGCGTCTGTGTACAGTAAAAACGGTAGATTGTAGTCAGGGTAGGCCAGGATTTCTTCTCCAGTTAAAGCATCTTTCAGCGTTTGGAAGGATTTGTCCTGTTCCGGTCCCCAGTGGAACGGGGGTCCCCTGATCTTGCCGTTTTTGGATTGACCTACTAAGAGATCTTGCATGGGGGAGGCTATCTTGGTATAGCCTTTGATGAATCGTCTGTAGTACCCGACCAGTCCTAGAAATTGACGTACCTCTTTGTGATTGATTGGTGCTGGCCAGTCCTTGATGACGGTGACTTTATCCGGATCCGGTGCTACGCCTTCGGCGCTTACCACGTGTCCTAGGTATTGGACCTTGGGTTTCAGCAGGTGGCACTTGGACGGTTTCAGTTTCATCCCGTACTTGGACAGTGACTCGAACACTTCACTTAGGTGTTGGAGGTGATCTTCATAGGTCCGAGAGTAGACAATGACATCATCAAGGTATAACAAGACAGTCTCAAAGTTCTTGTGGCCCAAACAACACTCCATAAGTCTCTGAAATGTTCCTGGGGCATTGCACAAACCGAATGGCATACTGTTGAATTCGCATAAGCCCATAGGAGTAGTGAAGGCGGTCTTCTCACGGTCCTCCTCTGCAACGGCAACCTGCCAGTACCCACTAGTAAGATCTAATGTGGAGAAGTAGTTGGCAGATTTGAGTGCAGCTAGTGACTCTTCTATGCGTGGTAACGGGTATGCATCCTTGTGTGTGACTTTGTTGATTTGCCTATAGTCTACGCACATCCTCATACTACCATCTTTCTTTTTAACCAGGACTAGTGGTGCGGCCCAGGGACTACAGCTATCCCTAATGACTCCTGCATTCTTCATGTCCTGAAGCATCTCTTTTGCTTTCTGGTAGTGAGTGGGTGGTATAGGCCTGTACCTTTCTTTCATAGGTGCATGGTTGTTTGTGGGGATATGATGTTGTACCCCTCTAATCCTCCCAAAGTCAAGTGGGTGTTTGCTGAACACTTGCTCATACTCCCGAACCACCCGGTATACTCCATTTTTCTGGTGAGAGGGTGTATTGTCAGTTCCCACACTGAGCTCTTGACACCATTTCTCTAACTGATCTTTGGAGTGAGGGGGTTCATCAGTGACTGTTTGGTTTGAGGATTTTACATCAATCACAGCATCATCTTTTACTTGGTACAATTTTGCGACAGTTGCATATCTTGGCAGTCTGACTTCGTCATCACCATAATTTAATATGCGTACGGGGACTCTCCCCTTTCTTACGTCGACTAACCCTCTGGCTGTCAAGAGTGTAGGACTACTATCAGACATTACAGGTTCTACTACAGCTTGGTAGTCCTGCCCTCTGAGGCCTATGGCTGCTCGACACCAGATCATCATTTCACTTCTGGGTGGTACCACAATTGGAATGGGATCTGTGACCCTTACTCTGCCAATTTCACCATTTGACAATGTTACCTGTTATTGATACACCAGAGCTCTGATCTGCTTTTGGATAGCCCTCTTTTCTCTGGGTTTACCGGCTTCAGCACTCTGTTGGAGTAAAAACAACACTTCATCGAGGCATTTGATCATGACGTTGGTACCCAATATGACATATGGATCTTTGTGGTTAGGCTTATCCTGGACCACTAAGATACCCTGGTTTTTCAACTGCACCCTCCCCACCTTTACTGTAGCTTCCCACTGTCCCTCTATGGTAACCGGTATACCATTAGTGGCTTCAAGGTTCATCTCAGGGTTAGGTGGTTCTAGCTTAACATCTGGCCAGAACTGCTTGTAAAGGGTACTGGGGATGGATGTCACCTGGGATCCAGTGTCTATCAAGGCGGATATAGCGATGCCATCGATGACGATTGGTAAGTATGGACAGTCTCCCACATACTTGTGTTCCCAGCTGGACGTAGGGCCTGGACAGTCTACTCCTGGGGTTGGCCCTTCTCGCCCAGGGGTCGCTCGTTTAAAGGACGGGATTGCAGGTTGCGTCCTCCTAAGTCGTTCTGCTGACTGTTGCGGCGTCTGTCAGGACTGCGGCGGTCTGCAGGTTTTCCTCGCGACGGCTGTGTCTTTCTCCTCATCCACGGGACGTCGTCAGGGCTGTCGGCGAGTTGAATCTTGTCCGATGGCCTTGTATCGTCTTGGGTCTTCTCCCAGCTTGTAGCTTGGCCACGTCCTTCATCAGCTGCTCGACATTAGCACACAGTTGATCAAACCGGTCAGGTGTTACAGTCTGTGCACTTGACTGAATCGCAGGGATTGGAGATGCTGCTGCCGGCACAGAAGGGGTGTCGGTGTACTGCTGCTGCTGTGAAGCGGGATCAGGTACTTCAGCGAGTCGTTGTCCCCAAACTGTTAAGTCTCTCAAGGTATCAAACTCTGCGCCTGGATTCTGTATGGACCACCAGCTTGCTTTCTATCCTCAGACAGTTTAAGGCCCACAATAAATTGTCCAATTAACGCTTTGTTCTCATCTCGGACACCATCGGGATCAACTTGTTTTAACAGTCTGTATGCTTCTTGCAAGCGCAGTGAATAATCAAGGACACTTACTTGTGTCCCTTGATTACAACGATAGAATGACAGTCTTAGTTCAGCTTCAGTATGGCGCTCAAAGACCCGGGTTAAGTTAGCGAATATCTGCTCCACAGATTCCTGAGTTTCTACAGGCCAGCTGCGGCTCTGCAGTTCAGCTGCACCGGTTAACTGTCCCATAACAACTGAAGCTCTTTGCTTACCGGTCATCGGGTACATGTCCAGCGCCTGGCATATCTTCCTCTGGAAGTTCTCCAAGGTGCTGGGTACACCGCTGTACTTGGGTAACCAGGTCGCACTAGGAACGTAGGGTAGAGACATTGGCATAATCGGAGCGGGTTGCGGTGGCATACCGCCGACTTGTTGCTGTCCATCAAGAGGTATGTTTTGGGGTGCCGCTTGGTCTAGCGGGGGCACCGCGTGATCGGGTTACTCATGGTTGCTCCCCTTAGTTAAGCGTAGCCTTTCCCTCGGTTTCAAACGGAAGTGTCGGCCTCGCGGTGAGGAGTGAGGCACCACGGGAGTTTCCGGTTCCTGCTGCATACGGAGGAAGTCGTCAGAGCGTGGGGGCGGGGCCAATCTTCGCGCCCTCTGCACAGTCACGCCCCTTCTTTTCCCATTTTTCGTGCAGCAATGGCGGACCAAATGTACAGTTCGATATTTACAGTCAATAAATAGCACACAATACCCGTGATAACGGGCCTGCTCGTATCCTGTTCGTGACGCCAAATTCTGACTCACCGTAGCCGGGGGTACACGTAGCGGGCGTTGTTTCTCCTCCAGTCACGGAACCGCGCCTGCGGTGGTGTAGGCCCGGTGGTCCAGATCAGTAGGGGAATGGCGGAACAGTAGGGGTGATTTGTCTTCGTGACGCCACCTGCGGGTGTTCTGGTAACTTTACCAGCGCTGTTCTGGTCTCCGGGGGATGATATACAGCGAGATGGAACGCTCCCCACAGGACGAGCAGGAGTCCCCGGAGCCGGGAGCTGCGCAAGATGTTGTGAGGCAGCTCGGGTTGCTGCGCACCAAATCCAGGAGTAATGTACAACCACACAAAGTCTCTTTTAGGTACCTTTACTGGATGGTAGTCAGGTACACTCGGACCAGGATAGTGAAGTTGGCACTTCTGGAGGTTCACAGCAAGCAGTGTTAGGCTTCCTTTCTCTAGTTCTGGTGCTAAGGTCGGGTGGATGTGGAATCCAGCCGGATCGGGCAGTGTGTTCAATGGAACTTGCTTCACCTGGTAAACAGCACTGAGGGCACTGTAAAAGGGTCTGAGCAGGATCAGTACTCTTCCCTGGGCTCTCGTGGATGGGTGCATCAGGTGGAACAGGTAGCTAAACCTCCTGTTGATGGTGCTGGTTCTCTGTGGTGGCTGGGTAGCTCTCACAGCTTCGGTTCCAGTAACCGGTGATTTGGAAAGAGTCGGATTAACTCTGTGTTCCTGAGAGGTGTTCTCCTTCTTCCTATTATCCCAAATGCAGGGATTTCCACTTGTTAACAGGCTGGTTGGGCCTAGTGTGTTCCTCATAGGGTGGAGGTTGCACACAGGCTGGCAGCTCTTGTAGCGTCTATCACACTCTGAAGTTCCTCCCTCCAAGACTCTATTTATAGGGGGAACTGGTTTAAAGTCACCAGTGGAGCTCCCCCTAGAGGCTCGGGGTGAAACCAGGTGTTCTAAGGTGTTGTTGTGTTTGTGGGTTTTGCTTTGCTGTTACTTACTCCATTTGTGCCCTAAGGATTTCTGTGGTGCCCAACAGGTGCCAGGGTGCCACATTAGCGTCCATGTGATGCCAGCTCTCCAATCAGATTGGGAGGGACGGTGTGAGTTGTGGGTGCCCTCCCTCCTCAGCCTCATGACCTGGCAAGGTGACCCGCAACGGCGGCAGATGAGTCGTAGCAGTCGTTGGTTCTTCCTCTGGATGATGGGATCCTCCTTTGCATCCACGGGACGTCCTCGGGAATGTCGGCAAGCTGGATCTTTCCTGGCGGGTTGGGTTCCAGTCTGAGCTGCATGGCCTTTAAGATCATAGCCACATCCTTGCTTAGCTGCTGCATCTGGGAGTGCAAGCTATCAGGAGTACCAGGTGTTACAGTCTGTCCATAAGCCCCCGGTGTGATAAAGGAAGGGAGCGCCACCTCCAAGGAAGAGGTGCTAGCTGGCTGTGGCTGAGATGCAGGGTCTGGGGTCACAGGGATTTGCAGCGCTCTAATGGCCTGGTCCTAAGGACTACAAAGTCTGCATCTGGGTGTTCTAGGGCCCAAAGGCACAGCTGAGTACGATCGGTGGGTGAATGCAACCCCTTAATAAACTGTTCAGTCATCATTTTATCCTCCTCCCTTACATTGATAGGGTCTACCTACTTTAAGGCTGACAGCACCTCCTGGAGATTCAAGGCATAGTCCCGTATGCTATCCTGCGGCCTCTGTTTGCAGTGGTAAAACCTAATTCTCAACTCAGCCTCAGTGCGGGTTTCAAAAGCAAGTCTTAAATTATTAAATATTTGGATTTCTGCATCTCTATCTGCATCTGACCAAGACTTCACTGTCTGCTGCATCCATTAACTGTCCTAGCACAACAGATGCGCTTTACTTGCCAGTCATTGCATACATATCCAACACATTGCGTATCTTTTTCCTAAACCCAGCCAGGGTATCAGGTTTGCCATCATATTGCGGTAGCCACGCCGCTCCCGGGACATTAGGCAGGGTGAGCGTCGCGATCGGTGCCACAGCTCCAGGTGCTGCGGCCGCTCCGACATTAGCGTTTCCTTGTGGATCCATCCTCACTCCCCCCTAGTTAACTTCAGCCAGTCTCTCAGAAAGAAAAGCAGTCAGCAGCTCCTCAGGCAGGGAGTTGAGTGCTTCGGTTATTTCCGGATTGGGCCACTGCGCTTCGTCGGCTTTCGGAAGAACGTGGGGCCTATCTTCATGCCCTTTCAGCAGTTACACCCCACTTCTTCCCACTCTCCGTGTGGCGCAGTAATGGCGGCCCAATTTAACAGTTCAACACAGTCAATACACGGCCCACAGTACCCGGATTTACTGGGCACGGGATCCTGTTCGTGAGGCCAAAAGCTGACCCGCCCTAGGACCGTGGGGTACCTGGTTCCGGGCGTTGTGGTTCACGGGGGATGTCACGGGACCTGTGCCTGGTACCGTAGCCCTGGTGGTAGCTGAAAAGAGTTAATAAAAAATAAAAGTGTTTTGTGACGCCACGTATGGTTCCAGTAATGTTATTGGCACTGCGGGACAGACCTCCGGGGTGATGGTGGAGCAGCGAGATGGTTACGCTTTCCCTAGGTGGAGCGGAATCCCCGGGGCAGTAGTGGATGTTAATGATGGCTGCAGCCAGTCTATGATGGGAGCAGGATCAGGGGCTGCAATAACAGTCACACACAGGGTGGTTGTTTCCGTACTTTTACTGATGTGCGGAGCGAGGTGAAGTCCAGGGTATGGTCCGGATGGTCTGGGAGCAGTTCGGGATCTCCAAATCCGATGACTTATGAGGCCTCCCCTTTACGCTGTATGCGTGTGTTAGTCCTGGGCTGTCTGAAGCTAGGCCCTGACGCTAGGCCTTGCACGGCACAGTTCACCAGATGTCTTCCTCAGTATTGCTCTGTACTGAACTGCCTAACACTGCCCCCAGGCCTGAATTTATAGGGGACCCTGCCTGAAGTCAGCAAGTAGAGCTCCCCCTTCAGGTCTGGAGTGGAAGGTGTTGTGCGTAAGCTTACCTGATGTGGAAATGCTTCCCTGCTCCAGGTGTTCCTATGGCAACCGAACCGTGCCACACTCACATGGAAAATTGCCCTCAAGGAAAATTGCCCACATGGAAAACTGCCCTCATGGATTATTGCTAATTGCAGCAAAGTTTTGATAGATCTATGATATTTAAGGTGCAAGGTGAGGATGTTCACCTGATATGTGAAAAATGCCCACAGGAAAACAGGGCAGGAGAATAATATAGAATTATAGGTGAGATGCTATGCAGGAAAGGGAGTAGTATAGAGGTGTAGGTGAAATGCTCTGCAGGACAGGGGATAGTATAGAGGTGTAGGTGAGATGCTCTGCAGGACAGGGGGATAGTATAGAGGTTTAGATGTGTAGGTAAGATCCTCTGAAGCACAGGGGGATATAAAGGCATAGGTGAGATGTTCTGCAGGACAGGGGATAGTATCGAGGTGTAAGTGAGATGCTCTGCAGGACAGGGGATAGTATAGAGGTGTAAGTGAGATGCTCTGCAGGACAGGATGATAGTATAGAGATATAAGTGAAATTCTCTGCAGGACCGGAGGATAGTATAGAGGTTTAGGTGAGATGCTCTGCAAGACAGGAGAATAGTATAGAGGTGTAGGTGAGATGCTCTGCAGCACAGGGGGATGGTATAAAGGTGTAAATGAGATGCTTTCCAGGACAGCGGGATAGTATAGTGGTGTAGGTGAGATGCTCTGCAGTACAGGGGGATAGTATAGAGGTGTAGGTGAGATGTTCTGCAGGACAGGGGATAGTATAGAGGTGTAGGTGAGATGCTCTGCAGGACAGGGGGATGGTATAAAGGTGTAGGTGAGATGCCCTGCAGGACAGGGTCATAGTATAGATGTATAGGTGAGATGCTCTGCAGGACAGGGGGATAGTATAGAGGTGTAGGTGAGATGCTTTTCAGGACAGGGGGATAGTATAGAGGTGTAGGTGAGATGCTCTGCAGGACAGGGGGATACTATAGAGGTGTAGGTGAGATGCCCTGCAGGACAGGGTCATAGTATAGAGGTATAGGTGAGATGCTCTGCAGGACAGGGTATAGTATAGAGGTGTAGGTGAGATGCTCTTCAGGACAGGGGGATAGTATAGAGGTGTAGGTGAGATGCCCTGCAGGACAGGGGAATAGTATAGAGGTGTAGGTGAGATGCCCTGCAGGACAGGGGGATAGTAGAAAGGTGTAGGTGAGATGCTCTGCAGGACAGGGGGATAGTATAGAGGTGTAGGTGAGATGCCCTGAAGGACAGGGGGATAGTATAGAGGTGTTTAGATGTGTAGGTGAGATCCTCTGCAGCACAGAGGGATATAAAGGCATACGTGAGATGCTCTGCAGGACAGGGGGATAGTATAGAGGTGTAGGTGAGATGCCCTGAAGGACAGGGGAATTGTATAGAGCTTTAGATGTGTAGGTGAGATCCTCTGCAGCACAGGGGGATATAAAGGCATACGTGAGATGCTCTGCAGGACAGCGGGATAGTATAGAGGTGTAGATGAGCTGCTCTGCAGGCAAGGGGATAGTATAGAGGTACAGGTCAGATACTCTGCAGGACGGGGGATAGTGTAGAGATATAGGTCAGATACTCTGCAGGACAGGGGGATAGTATAAAGGTGTAGGTGAGATGCTCTGCAGGGCAAGGGGATAGTATAGAGGTATAGGTCAGATACTCTGCAGGACAGAGGGATAGTATAGAGGTGTAGGTGATATACTCTGCAGGATAGGGGGATAGTATAGAGGTGTAGGTGAGATGCTTTCCAGGACAGAGGGATAGTATAGAGGTGTAGGTGAGATGCCCTGCAGGACAGGGGGATAGTATAGAGGTGTAGGTGAGATGCTTTCCAGGACAGGGGGATAGTATAGAGGTGTAGGTGAGATGCTCTGCAGGACAGGGGTATAGTATAGAGGTGTAGGTGAGATGCTCTTCATGACAGGGGGATAGTATAGAGGTGTAGGTAAGATGTTCTGCAGGACAGGGGGATAGAATAGAGGTGTAGGTGAGATGCCCTGCAGGACAGGGGAATAGTGTAGAGGTGTAGGTGAGATGCCCTGCAGGACAGGGGGATAGTATAAAGGTGTAGGTGAGATGCTCTGCAGGACAGGGGGATAGTATAGAGGTGTAGGTGAGATGCCCTGCAGGACAGGGGGATAGTATAGAGGTGTAGGTGAGATGCTTTCCAGGACAGGGGGAAAGTATAGAGGTGTAGGTGAGATGCTCTGCAGGACAGGGGTATAGTATAGAGGTGTAGGTGAGATGCTCTTCATGACAGGGGATAGTATAGAGGTGTAGGTAAGATGTTCTGCAGGACAGGGGGATAGAATAGAGGTGTAGGTGAGATGCCCTGCAGGACAGGGGAATAGTGTAGAGGTGTAGGTGAGATGCCCTGCAGGACAGGGGGATAGTATAAAGGTGTAGGTGAGATGCTCTGCAGGACAGGGGGATAGTATAGAGGTGTAGGTGAGATGCCCTGAAGGACAGGGGGATAGTATAGAGGTGTTTAGATGTGTAGGTGAGATCCTCTGCAGCACAGAGGGATATAAAGGCATACGTGAGATGCTCTGCAGGACAGGGGGATAGTATAGAGGTGTAGGTGAGATGCACTGAAGGACAGGGGGATAGTATAGAGCTTTAGATGTGTAGGTGAGATCCTCTGCAGCACAGGGGGATATAAAGGCATACGTGAGATGCTCTGCAGGACAGCGGGATAGTATAGAGGTGTAGATGAGCTGCTCTGCAGGGCAAGGGAATAGTATAGAGGTACTTGTCAGATACTCTGCAGGACAGGGGGATAGTATAGAGGTATAGGTCAGATACTCTGCAGGACAGGGGGATAGTATAGAGGTGTAGGTGAGATGCTCTGCAGGGCAAGGGGATAGTATAGAGGTATAGGTCAGATACTTTGCAGGACAGAGGGATAGTATAGAGGTGTAGGTGATATACTCTGCAGGACAGGGGGATAGTATAGAGGTGTAGGTGAGATGCCCTGCAGGACAGGGGGATAGTATAAAGGTGTAGGTGAGATGCTCTGCAGGACAGGGGGATAGTATAGAGGTGTAGGTGAGATGCCCTGAAGGACAGGGGGATATTATAGAGCTTTAGATGTGTAGGTGAGATCCTCTGCAGCACAGGGGGATATAAAGGCATACGTGAGATGCTCTGCAGGACAGCGGGATAGTATAGAGGTGTAGATGAGCTGCTCTGCAGGGCAAGGGGATAGTATAGAGGTACAGGTCAGATACTCTGCAGGACAGGGGGATAGTATAGAGGTATAGGTCAGATACTCTGCAGGACAGGGGGATAGTATAGAGGTGTAGGTGAGATTCTCTGCAGGACAGAGGATAGTATAGAGGTGTAGATGAGCTGCTCTGCAGGGCAAGGGGATAGTATAGAGGTATAGGTCAGATACTCTGCAGGACAGGGGGATAGTGTAGAGATATAGGTCAGATACTCTGCAGGACAGGGGGATAGTATAAAGGTGTAGGTGAGATGCTCTGCAGGGCAAGGGGATAGTATAGAGGTATAGGTCAGATACTCTGCAGGACAGAGGGATAGTATAGAGGTGTAGGTGATATACTCTGCAGGATAGGGGATAGTATAGAGGTGTAGGTGAGATGCTTTCCAGGACAGAGGGATAGTATAGAGGTGTAGGTGAGATGCCCTGCAGGACAGGGGGATAAGTATAGAGGTGTAGGTGAAATGCTTTCCAGGACAGGGGGATAGTATAGAGGTGTAGGTGAGATGCCCTGCAGGACAGGGAGAAAGTGTAGAGGTGTAGGTGAGATGCTCTGCAGGACAGGGGGATAGTATAGAGGTGTAGGGGAGATGCCCTGCAGGGCAGGAGGATAGTATGGAGATGTAGGTGAGATGCTCTGCATTATTATTATTATTATTATTATTATTATTGTTATCCATTCAGGTAGTTTGTTATCCATTCAGGTAGTTTGTTATCCATTCAGGTAGTTTTTCATCCATTCAGGTAGTTTTTCATCCATTCAGGTAGTTTATTATCCATTCAGGTAGTTTGTTATCCATTCAGGTAGTTTTTCATCCATTCAGGTAGTTTTTCATCCATTCAGGTTGTTTGTTATTCATTCAGGTGCCTAGCAAGAAGTTTCTTTCATGTACGTTTTTTTTGCTAAAATCTTGCTGTGGCCCCAGATTTTTTATTTTCAAATGGGTAAGGCTATGTGCCGACACTGCGGATTTCCTGTGTTTTTTGCCACAATTTCTCATGTTTTTTTCAGCCTTTTTTGAAATCCACTGTACAGCACATTCCTTGCAAAGTGTAAAGGTATAGGCACATGCGGCAATATAGCTAGGCAATTTCACTGGCAATTTGCTGGCAATTTGCTGGTTGCAGTGAAATCTTGGACACATTGTTCTACTTTGTTGCTGTGTACAAATTTAACAATGTGTCCATGATTTCACTGCAACCAGCAAATTGCCAGTGAAATTGCCTAGCTATATTGCCGCGTGTGACGGTACCTTTAAGGGAAATTAGAAGTGTTGTTCCCATGCTGCAGATTTTCCCACGGTGCACATTTTACAGCGGAAAAATCTGCAGCATGTCAATTATTTCAGCATATTTTGTCACGTATTTCACCCATAGATTTCAGTGTTTGTGTCGAGCCCAGGGTATGGGGTACTCGGATATCAGGCGGCAAAGGGTTAACTGCTATGTCACTGGGAATGGCGGCCGTGCCTGATCCCGTGTCCTGGGCCTATCTTTTAAAAGGAGGAATTGTATACACAGGATTATTTACAAGTTTATAGTTTGTCGTGACGCCACCTGCAGTACCTGGTGAGATGTCACCAGCGCCGCCACAGTCCTTCGGAGGTCGGTGGTATTGCGGCTGTGATGGTGTAGTCCTCCGCAGGCAGGACTGGACCTCCGGGGCAGCGATTCCTGTGAAGGAAATGAGTTAGTGGAAAGAAAGATGTAGCAGAGTCATAGTCACTTCACCGGGTACTTTACTGGAACTTTTGCAGAGTCATTACAGTCCTCAGTGCAGTTAGGTGTTAAAATGACAAGTAGTGGCTGCAAGCGGATCTCTGGTAGATGGACGGAACCCCCTTTATGTGCCCCTTTCTTGTTCCTTTTCTTCCTTGCTTCCCAGTAGCTGTGTGAAGCCTGATCTCGTAAAGAATAAATCTGACCTCCTGGTGTCTCTCTTTCCTTCCCTTGCTCCCGTCTGGTAACCTTCTATTGAACACTGCGGCTCCTTGGACACTGCGGCTCTTTGCACAGCGGATTGCCAACTGTGTCTGGTCCCCTCTAATGGTCGCTTGGGAATCAGGGCCGTATCTAGAGATACCCCCGTGCTGCGGATTTTCTGCAGGCCGTGAAGGTTCCTACAGGTGCGGGCTCCGGTACCCGGTTTCTTTCCTAGAGCGAACTCCCTCCGAGCTTCTTGCTCCCTTCTCTCCTCTGCCTGGGCTCTGTTCTATTTGTCCTTGGGTCCCTCAGCCAAGGAGACTCTCCTTCCTGCTGCAGGCTCCCTGCCTGGATCTCCACTAGCTCTCCAACCCAGAGGCGAAGACCTACGGTCAAAGACCTCCTTTCTCCCCCTGGGGTTGACTATATACCCTCCCGGGTTCCCCTCCACTGCCTAATCTAATGTGGGATGTGGGTTTAGGGTTCCGCCTACCATCCATAAATCTACTTAGCAGCTGGGGTGACTACACCTCTTTTACGGGTGTAGTACCCCTCTGTGGCACCTACATAGTGGGGCGCCACATACCCCCTTGATGGAATATACTCGTCCGCGAGGATGAACACCTGTCTATCGGGAAGTGAAAAAAACATTTTTATATACATTAATACCAACAGGTAACTATTTACAACAAGCATATTTAGGTTTCTTCCCATTTCTGGGAGGCGCATAACTTGGGAATGTTTCACATATATAAAATGCACAGACATTATCTACTTCGGCCCAAAGGGACCGGTACTAGGTATGCGGGCCCAGCTGTAATCTCTAGTCCAGCACAGTCCAGTGTGTGTTATGACCGCTGGGCCGCTATTCATTTGGCACGCATTATTAGAAACAGTTCAGATATAAAGTCATTAGAGTTAACGTGGACACACTCTTCATTTAGAAGGAAAGGTAAAAATAAAGGGGCATGGTTGCAGGAAGGTGAGGGGCTATTTACAGGGCAACGTCTCGCAGCAGGAGTCTATTGCAAAAAGAAATGTCATTATTCAATACGGGCTATCCTGATAGCAAATCAGCCTAACGGGCCGGGGTAACGTTCATAGGTCACCTGCTCACCTCGATATAGATCGCGCCGGGGATGTCCTTTCCGCAGGAATGACTCTACATCCCGCCGGGAGAAGAAGACGTCATCAATTAGTCCAGGTTCTCGCAAGAAACCCCATCCATCCTCCTGGTATACATAGATGACAGTTTCAGTTTTGCGCAGTTCAATGGGGAGTGGGGGCTGAGCTCGGGCTTCATCTCGTAGTCTCCTGGTGGCTTGCTCCCTTTGATACCAGTCCTCCCGCCGTCTCTGCATCGCAACCTGGTCTCTTTCATCCATGGCTGGCCGGGTGCACGGTAGCGACTGGTACTGCGGTGGTGGCGAGCTGTTGCTGGAAACCCTCGATGTCACTCTTGTCTCTGCGGAGCTTAAGATAGCAGGAACTCCTTGCTGGTGCCACTGCCATGTGGTCCACCAAGCTGCTTTTGGAGTGCTCCCTCCTGAGGCTCCGTCCGGTTCTTCGTCGTCGTCATTGTAAAGCTCCTCCTCATCTTCCACATCAGGTGCTGTGGGTGGTTGAGCTGCCTCCAGTCGGAGACAACAACTGGCCCGGGACGGTTGTGAAGTTGGGGGCTCAGTTTGGGTCCCCGTGTCCCGAGTCTGGACGGGTGGTGGTAAGGAGGCGCGGTACTCCTCTACCGCTCGTTCAGCTACAGCCGCCTCCCGTGCCTCGCGGGTTGTCCTCCTGGTGGACAGCTCGAAGGTCCGCTCGGCACTCCACCGCCGACACACTAAAGTAAGTGTGTGCTCCATTTCTTGGCGGAGCCGGGTAAAAGCATCCCGCCAGTAATGAACATCCCCTTCCGTTGTTAAAAGGGATGCCACTGCTGGGTTGCCTGCCTCAGCGCGGGTCTGTTCCTCCAACTCTCGTACAACGTCTCTCCACTGGGGTGCTGCCATGCTGCCGGGTACAAAGGAGTCTAGTTGTTTCTGTCCTTCTTTTCTGGTTTATGAAGCTATGGACGGGCACTCCCTGGGAATTTCCTGTGGACCGCCCCCCTGATTGATGGCAATCGGGGCGGCCACACTTTTTGGTGCCTCTGTCTAGGCCCTCCTTCTTCTAGGGGCTGAGGCACGCCCCTGGGCCTGCACATGGTGTTTAGTACATGGCTACGGCGCCATCTTGCGTCCTCGTGCGATAATGGCGGGAACCCATTTTTGGCGCCAATCAATGGCGAAAAAAGTCAATTTTAAGTCCAAGTTCAAGGCGCACAGTACCCGGTGGTACAGGGCACGGTATCCTGTTCGTGACGCCAGAAAGGATAGGTGTAGCACCCAGGCTTTTGGGGTACTCAGGTATCCGGCGGCAAAGGGTTAACTGCTGTGCCACGGGGAATGGCGGCCGCGCCTGATCCCGTGTCCTGGGCCTATCTTTGAAAAGGGGGAATTATATACAGGGGATTATTTACAAGTTTATAGTTTGTCGTGACGCCACCTGCAGTACCTGGTGAGATGTCACCAGCGCTGCCACAGTCCTTCGGAGGTCGGTGGTATTGCGGCTGTGATGGTGTAGTCCTCCGCAGGCAGGACTGGACCTCCGGGGCAGCGATTCCTGTGAAGGAAAAGAATTAGTGAAAAGAAAGATGTAGCAGAGTCAAAGTCACTTCACCGGGTACTTTACTGGAACTTTTGCAGAGTCATTACAGTCCTCAGTGCAGTTAGGTGTTAAAATGACAAGTGGGTACGGGTGGCTGCAAGCGGATCTCTGGTAGATAAATGGAACCCCCTTAATGTGCCCCTTGTTCCTTTTCTTCCTTGCTTTCCAGTAGCTGTGTGAAGCCTGATCTCATAAAGGAAAAATCTAACCTCCTGCTGTGTCTCTTTCCTTCCCTTGCTCCCGTCGGGTAACCCTCTATTGTACACCGCGGCTCCTTGGACACTGCGGCTCTTTGCACAGCGGATTGCCAGCTGTGTCTGATCCCCTCTAATGGTCGCTTGGGAATCAGGGCCGTATCTAGAGATACCCCCGTGCTGCGGATTTTCTGCAGGCCGTGAAGGTTCCTACAGGTGCGGGCTCCGGTACCTGGTTTCTTTCCTAGAGCGAACTCCCTCCGAGCTTCTTGCTCCCTTCTCTCCTCTGTCTGGGATCTGTTCTATTTGTCCTTGGGTCCCTCAGCCAAGTAGACTCTCCTTCCTGCCGCAGGCTCCCTGTCTGGATTTCCACTAGCTCTCCAACCCGGAGGCGAAAACCTACGGTCAAAGAACTCCTTTCTCCCCCTGGGGGTGAACTCCTCCCAGGTTCCCTCCCACTGCCTAATCTAATGTGGGATGTGGGTTTAGGGTTCCGCCTACCATCTATACATCTACTTTGCAGCTGGGGTGACTACACCTCTTTTACAGGTGTAGTACCCCTCTGTGGCACCTACATAGTGGGGCACCACATTTGCTCCTAAATACGCAGCAAATACACAGCACTGTTCACAGTGAATATTTGCTGCATATTTAACACAGATTCGATGCAAATTTTACACTAATGACACAGGGATCTGCTGTATTTTTAGTCACCAGCACAGGTACAGCAAGCAGGTATGGGCTGCCATGCACCCCCAGCTGCCTAGTTTCAGGTCCCGCTGTGAGCAGGGTGACAAGGGAAAGTTCACCTGATGTCAGAGCTCAGCCATGTCGTTGTAGGTGACCTCAGGTGAACCAGACTGTGAATTCACCTCACTCACACCAGGAGCTGAAACTCAATCAGTTTCAGGTCCCTCCATGAACAGACATCACAGAGGATCATTGAGGGTTTTTGTGGGGTTAATAACAATGGCATACGAGGTATTAATTTGTGTTCTTTTTACAAATTAATTATTTTTCACAGTGTGGTGTATTATTTACCTTTTTAGTGGTACATAATGGCCGGGTCTGACATTGGCCTGGCATTATGAACCTCGGGCTTAGTGCCAGCTGGTAATACTCAGCTGGCATTGACCCGTTATTACCCAGTCTGCTACCACCACAGGGTAGTGGGAAGGGTCAGGTAGAGTGCCAGAAAATGGCTCTTCTAATTAATGCACCATTTTCTAGGGTGGCTGTGGGCTGCAATTAGCAGCGTGAGGGGCCCAGAACTCTTGGGCCTTCCCACACTTAGGATACCTGCTCCCAGCTGCCTTATTTTACCAGGCTGGAAACCAAAAATACAGTGAAGCTCCACATAATTTTTTTTTATTATTTCAAGAAAGAATTTAAAAAAGGGCTCTCCTGTATTTTGATTACCAGCCAGGTAAAACTAGGCAGCTGGGGATAAGTGGCAGCCCGTACCTGCCTGCTGTACCTGTTCTGGCTACCAAAAATACAGCAGAGCCCCACCTTTAACATCAGCATAAAATGTGGCCAAATCTGCGCTAAATATGTAACAATTACTCACTGTGTGAACAGTGCTGCTTATTTGCTATGTATTTAGGAGCTAACATTGAGACATTGAGCTCTGTGGGTGAAAATCGTGGCAAAATACGATGAAAAGATTCACATGCGGGGCATGGCCTGACTGCCTGTGGCGATGGTCGCATGATCTCGGAGCTCCGGTCCCCCCTGGCATACAGCGACACCATTTCCGGCCTCCGCCTGACTCCTTACCTCCATTGCCCACCGGTGAGTGCATGGGGCGAGTGAAGCCCGTGCTCCATCCGCCCTCAAAGAGGGTTTCAGACTTCTTTTCCTCTGCCCCTCAGCATACATGGCCTCCAGCTAAGATGGTGCAGCTGTCCCCGCATCCGCCCTGCTCCAGCAGGCGCGATGCACATGCTGCAGAAGCTGTTAACCCTTTGCTGGCAGAACCTCCTTTTTTTTTTTTTTTTTTTTAATTAGATGTTTTTATTGTGATTTATTCGCCAAACAGAAATACAATACATTGCATCTAAGTTGCACATAAGCTTTTAACAATATATCCCAAGCTCCCCTTACAGAATATAACCCCAACATCCCTTCCCCCCGCCACCTTCCCCTCTATAGACAGCAAAAAGCACATCTGGTATCCATGTCCCTACATATTCAGTTTTGCCAAGTATAATGGCATTCGAAAAGCAGTATTATTAATCTATAGCAAAGCTTTAGAACTTGCTTCGTATTTATAAGTTGACTTTAAAGAACAGTAAATCCCATAAGTTATACACATATTCCCTTCCATCGCGCCCAGAGTTGTTCAAATGTCGTCAAAGCTTCCCTCCTCCAGTATATACCCTCTTCCAAGCTAATGGTATATTCCACCTGTTGAACATATTCCTTCCTAGAGGGGGGCCTGGTCCCGATCCAGCCCCTAGCGATTAATTTCCTAGCCATATATAACAGTCTGGCTATCGCTATCTTCTCATCACTGGTAACCTGTATGTCCTCCACATACCCCAACACACATACTAGTGGGTTCCTGGGCACCACACATTCATACTTTCCTTCAATCATTGCAATCACTACCATCCAAAAGGTCTGTAACCTCGGACACTCCCACAGCATATGTATAATTCCTGCATTCTCATTTTTACACTTTGGACATTCTGACGTGTCTCTCATCCCAATCTTGTATAAAAATTCAGGAGATCTGTATAGTCGTCCCGGCTCACTCAGTGATACTTTTGGTACATACTCTACTCTAAAACTGACTCCCATATCTCATCCTCCAGCACCCCCAGTTCCTCCTCCCATTTACTCTGAGCGCCCACCGGATGCTTCAGCAGGAATGTATGTAAAATATCTTTGTATATGGTGGTGATTACTCCCCTCTTAGTCCCCTCCATCCAAATATAATCAAGGACTATATCTTTCTGTACCTGGAGTCCAGTTTCCCGTCTCTGCCTTCTGAGTGCATTTTGGATCCTGAGATATCTATATCTATCTAATTCTACAATGCCAAATTCTTCCTTCAGTATATCAAACTCTTTCAATTGTTGATTCACTAGTAATTGCGTCACATATTGTATTCCTTTGGCACACCAGTCTTTCCAATCCCCAAGTTTGTATAATTCACTCAGTTTTTCATTCATCCAAATGGGAGTGTATATGGTTAGGCCAGAAACTCCTCTTATTCTCTTGACTGTGGACCAAGTTTTATGTATTAGACACAGAGTGGGGAACTTCCCTCCCAACCGGTTAAATCTACCAGTTTCCAATCCCTGCACCAGAGGGCTTCTCCCCACAAAATAGGTCAGTACTGCCTGTATTGAACCACCCCCTGACTCCATAGACCAGCCTCTCAGATGCTGACTCTGAGACGCCAAAAAATATATCCGTGGGTTAGGCAACGCCAACCCCCCTTCTTCCTTGGACCTTTGCAGAATCTCTATCTTGATCCTGGGTTGTTTTTCCCCCCCAAACCAAGTCTCTAAAGAGGGAGTTGAGTTTTTGTAAAATACCCCCCCGGAAGCCATATTGGTGAGTTGTGAAGTATATAAAGGAGCTTAGGTATGAGTATCATTTTAGTCAGGTTGGCCCTGCCCACCACCGAGAGACGCAGTCTGCCCCAAGTCTGGGTCTTATCCCTAAGTTTAGCCAGGAGCGGCATCAGATTCAGTTTCATATAGTTTTCTATTGGCAGTGCAACCTGTATCCCCAAGTACTTAAATTGATCAACTAGTCTCAATTTAGTACACCTCAATACTCTCCTGTCCACCACGTTCTCCCTGTCTATCATCATTAAGTTGGATTTGTCCCAGTTTATTCTTAGCCCAGACAGTTTCCCAAATTCCTCAACCTTCCTCACTGCCTGATTCAGGGAGTCTAGGGGGTCCCGGAGAAACAAAAAGATATCGTCCGCATAAAGTGCAACTTTTTCCTCCACCGGCCCAAATTGAAACCCCTTAATCCCAGCTGCCCTACGAATATGAGCAGCTAAAGGTTCCAATGCCAGGGCAAACAAAAATGGAGAGAGAGGACAGCCCTGCCGTGTCCCTCTATTTAGAAGAAATTTCTCTGATCTCTCTCCATTTACCCTGATTCTTGCCGCCGGGGAGGAATATAGCAGCCTCACCCATGATATAAATACCGGACCGAAACCCATCCGTTCAAGAACCAACCAGAGATAGTCCCACTCCACACTGTCAAATGCCTTATGGGCATCTAAGGATGCCACCGCTCTATAGCCTGCATTATCAGCAGGTAATTGAATATTTAGAAATAACCTTCGCAGATTAATAGCTGTGGATTTGTTAGGCATGAACCCAGTCTGGTCCGGGTGCACCACAGTGTGGACGACCCCGGCCAACCTGGCCGCCATCACTTTAGCAAGCAGCTTGGCATCCACCGACCGTAGTGAAATGGGCCTATAGGATTCCGGCCTGCGGGCGTCCTTGTCTTCCTTAGGAAGTAGCACTATCGTCGCCTCTCTCATAGTTTCGGGCAGACATCCCTCCCCCAGTACCCCCCGAAAAACCTCACAAAGCCTAGGCAGGAGCACATCCTTAAGCTGCTTGTAGACCTCCACTGGTAGTCCATCTGCTCCTGGGGCCTTATTATTTGACGTAGAGGCCAGTGCCGCTTCTAATTCCTCTGTAGTCAAAGGAGCCTCTAGACTATCTCTGTCTTCCACATTAAGTTTCATCAGGTTAGCCCCCGCCAAGAAGGCTGTAATCTCATCCCTGGATGCATTTAATGTAGAGGAATATAGATCCATATAAAACTGTTTAAAAATATTTAGAATGCCCCCTGTGTCAGTGACTAGTGTACCTCTTTCATCTATCATACTATGCACAAAAGCCGACTCTCTCTGAGCAGCAGCCACCAACGACAGTAGGTGACCAACCCTTTCCCCTTCCTCATAAAACTTCATTCCCTGAAATTCCTGTCTCCTCCTAGCATTCCTCAGGGAGAGTTGCTTCAATGCCTCTTGCGCTCTCTTCAAACGCAACTGTGCCCCCGTGGTGGGCCGACCAACCGCCTCCTGCTCCGCGACCCTCAACTCATCCAATACCTGCCCCTCCTCCCTCCTGGATTTAGTTTTACACCTAGAGATATCCCGCTTGAATAATCCCCTAAGGAAAGCTTTCATGGCATCCCACACCACACCCAATGATGTACTCCCCTCATTCTCCTGAAAATACACCTCTATCTCTCCTCGAACTCTCTCCATGTCTTTAGATCTCAACCATGTCTGGTGTACCTTCCATTCCCTCCTATTTCCTCTCCGTGTTTAATCAGTGTTTAACACCACAGCCAATGGTTTATGGTCCGATGCTATTCTGGGCAAGTACTCCACTTCCTGCACCCAAGAATCCAGTAACCCATCCCCCAGAGCAAGGTCTATGCGTGACATGGTCCTGTGTGAGGACAAAAAACATGAGAAACCCCGCAGTTCAGTATTCCTCACCCTCCACAAATCGACCAACCCTAATTCCCGTACGTGTTTCGCGAATGCTGTATCCACTTCTCCCCCCGGCACCCTCATACTAGATCCACATTTATCCAGCTCTAAGTGCATAACATTATTCATATCCCCGATAATCAAAATTGGGATCCCCACCCTGTGTCTAGTTAGTGCTAAGACCTCCTGAAACTTTGTCCCCATATATGGCGGTGGGAAGTATACTGCAATCAAACACAACATTCTTCCATGCAAACGACACACTAAGAACACCTACTGTCCATCTTTATCCACACGCACCTCCACCTCTTCATACGGCACTGAGGCATGTACCAGGACCGACACCCCCCTTGCATAACTAGAATACGTGGCGTGATAAGCCTGCCTGATCCATTTCCTGGCCAACACACCAGTCCTCTCTTTAACCAGGTGTGTTTCCATCAAACATAATATAGAAGGTTTAAATGAAAGAGCATGGTGTAGCACCGCCGCCCTTTTTACTCTGTCTGCAAGTCCCCGAATATTCCAGGCAATTACTTTAATTGTTCCAGCCATATCACATCATATGACATATTCCATAACACATAGAACCTTGCAATTAGCTGTCTACCCCTCCTTCCCCCCCCCCACCCATCTGAACATATCCCCCCAACTCCACCAGCTCCCTCCCACCATCCATTCCCCCTCCCCTAACTTCTCTTCTCTCTACTCGAGAGTTGGTAAAATCACCCAACCAGCCCCACCCTATCTAACTAACACTAGGCCTAACTCCGCTTTAGCACGGAAATCTAAATTAGATCAATACCCTTTCCCACTATCCCCCTCCCGCCTTTAGTAAACAATTGCGGAAAACTACATTTCCTTACAAAGGTGTTCTAAATAGGCTCTGTGAGCGCGCCGTAGCCACTCAGTCCAGCAGCATGTCCACTAGAGAAAGTTTATCCCAGTCACTCAAATGGACTGGTCAACCAGGACAGAAAAACAAGAAAAATTTCTGCAAATCCCCAAAAGAAAAAATTAAAGGGATTCAAAAAAATTAAGGAAAAGAATTACACTGGTGATGATTGTCTGTCCACTATCACTCAGCCAGCCCCCTGTTCTCGCAACTTTTTGGCGTTGCGGTCAATCCAGTCCATGGCATCCTCCGGTGTCTGGAAAAACTGTACTCTGTCAAATGCAGCTACCCTCAGCTTGGCCGGGTACAACATGGAGTACACCACTCCTAATCCTCTCAATCTTTTTTTGACCTCTGCAAAACGCATCCTCATTTTCTGAACTGTTGGGGAGTAGTCCGAATAGATGGAAACACTCTGACCATTGATTGTCATATCTTTAGCAGTCCTGGCCTTCCTGAGAATGGTGTCTCTATCCCTGTAATTTAGTATTCTGGCTAGAATAGCACGGGGAGCCATACCAGGAGGCTGGGGTCTCATCGGCACTCTGTGCGCCCTCTCTACCACAAACACCTTAGAGAGGGCTTCCGCACCAATTTTTTGTAACAGCCAATTTTCTATAAATTCGGTGGGGTTAGCGCCCTCAGCTTTTTCTGGAACCCCCACTATCTTCACATTATTTCTCCGTGAGCGGTTCTCAAGATCGTCATTTTTGGCTGTAACATCTGCAAGCTGTTTTTGGCATTGAGCATGGGACTTTTGTAGCTTCACTATATGGTCTTCAGTATAACCCACTCTCTCTTCAACTTCACCAGTTCTAACATCTGCTTTTTTCATAGCTGCTTTCATCTGGGTCATATCTGCTTGCATTTCCTGCATCTGTTGGGTCAGTGTATTAAGAGTGTCTTTAACATATGCCACAATCTCAAACACATCTTTAATGGTTGGCTCTGCAGCACTGTGTGTAGCCTTAACTTGTGCACTGCCAGCCCCTGCTTCTGCACTGGGGCAATCAGGAGGATCATTTATTCCCTCCATGGGATCTTCCTGGGCTTGCTCATACTCTCCCCCATCCTCTTCACCCCAGTCTCCAACTCCCTGCTCCCTGGTGCACTCCCCTCCTTCTCCTCTTCCCTAGCAAACCTTGCCAGGTGGGCGGCCGCCGCCATTCTCCTGGCGCATGCCGCATTCTCCTTTGCTGCCTCCTCCAGCACCTCGGCGCCATCTTGCATGCGGCCGCACTCCACCGTTTTTTTTGCCTCCTGCGGGTCATGTGCGCAGCCCGCTCTCTTCCAGCAACACCCCCGGGGTCAGTGGATGCTCCTGCTGCTGGCTCCGGTAGGCGATTTGGTCCACAATGCGGCGGTCACAGGCTAGAGATAGATTTTCAGGCGGGAGAGCCCCAGTCTGCGACCGTTCACAAAGCTGGCTAGGCCACGCTCCCGGCAGAACCTCATTTAACACATGCGGGGATGAAAGAATTTCTGGTTGCCCTCTGGACCTCGCTACAAATGTCTGAGCTAAGAGGGGAGGTGGAGGATCTAGGAGCCAGGACTGATAGACTTGAAACTAAAATGGCGGAGCTAGTGAATTCACACAATTCTTTCATAAACTCTCATGAACTCCTCCAAGAACACATGATTAAAGTCCAGAGTAAAAACATGGACCTGGAGGATCGTTCCCGCCAGAACAATATCAGGCTGAGGGGAATTGAGGAAAAGCTGATGCCCAGTGAACTCAGGGCTTATGTGCAAGAATTTATGCAAGCGATTCTGCCAGATGTGAATGCCCGCGACCTTATAATTGACAGGATTCACAGGGTCCCTAAGCCCCCAACGGTAGCTCCCTCCCTCCCTAGAGATGTATTGGCACGTATACATTTTTTCAAAACTAAAGAGGATTTTCTGGGGGCTTTAAGGCGGACTGCAGAGGTGCCAGCTAAGTTCAACCATATTGAAGTATTTCCGGACTTTTCACCTGCCACATTAGCTCTGAGACGCGCCTTCCAGCCCTACACTAAGTTGTTACATGAGAAGGATATTCAATACAGATGGGGACATCCGCCAAAGCTACTCATAAAAAAAGATGACAAGACCCATGTTTGTCTCACACCCAAAGCTGCAGCTTCCCTCCTAACTGAATGGGGTATGGACCCCCCTGTCCACCGGATTCACCTCTGCCGGGGAGGGGAAGGCTGACATCCTGCCGCCATGGTCAACGTCCTAGAATTGATCCTGAATGGTCGTCTGTCTGAACATTCGCTGTCTCTCAGAGGATATATATATGCCTGGGGGATCCCTCTCCTATGGATCTCTTCCTTTATTCCGTACTGTATCTCGGACTCATCACCTGTATCTTTCCCTAATTTCTTCCTTCCTCTACGATTCTACTTTCTAACTACCCATCTCCTCTTATTCCCTACTTCTTCCCTCACCTCTCACTCCCTCCTTACTATCAAGTCCCCTGTACCTCTATTACATGCCCTATTCCTCCTCCTCTCCTTTCCTCTTCTATATAGTGTACTCTGTTGATCTTCCTGCTTTTCCTCTCTCTACAATCTTCTCTTTCTTGTTATACTAGTTCTCTCAGCTAAGCTCTATCTCAAGGTCTTGACTCTTCCTTCTCTCTATACGGGATACTACATTGCCCCTTGAGTGTAATTTTTTACGCTCAATTGTACTTCGGACATATGTCCTCTCTCCAGTATTTGGAGAGTTTGTTAATGATTGTTTTTTCTCCCTCCCCTTCTTTTCCCTCTGACCTCCCTTCCACCTCTTTATGTGAAGGCTATTATGTATGGTTTGTTTTTGATGAGGAGTAGGCCTGACTATTATATTTTTCATGATCCACCATGAGTATTTCCTGTGTCTCGATAAATGTGAATGGTCTGAATTCCCCCACTAAGCGATCACTAGTCTGGCGTAGACTACTAAAACATAAGAGTGACATCCTTTTTTTGCAGGAGACTAATTTAGTCGGCTCGGATACGTATAGAATGTCCTCACCTGCTTATCCCCATGGTTTCTTTGCTTCCTCGGATACAAAGAGGGCAGGGGTTGCAATTTTTGTCCACATAGGTATAGCCTTTGAGCTAGTTTCCTCACACCCGAACCCTCAGGGTCGCTTTCTCGTAGTGAACTGTACACTGAATAATATGCCTTACTCTCTAATTACAATTTATGCTCCCAACTCTGGCCAGTCAAGGTTCCTCACCTCTACCTTTGAGAGGGTTTTCCCTGCACCACTGGGCGAAAATTGATAGCAGGGGATTTTAATGCCCCAATGGATAGAACCATAGACTGTTCTTCCCCAGCTACATATAGAAGAGACTTAGGTACTGTGGTCTCCATGTTCGGCTTGCATGACGTATGGCGGTACCTCCACCCAGACGAAAGGGATTATTCTTTCATGTCTCCAAGATATGGGACATATTCCATGATAGACTACTTTCTAATAGATGACTCACTACTCCCTATCTGCATGTCTGCGGAAATTGACTCCATAACATGGTCCGACCATGCCCCTGTTTCAATTAAATTTGCTGATCCCTTAGCGATTTCTCCCCCGGGAATGTGGAGAATAAATGAGCACCTGCTCTCCTCCCCGGCTAATGTATCTGACCTCTCTAATCAGATGCGGGATTATTTTCAGCACAATGACACGGGAGAAGTCTCCCCAGAGGTTCTCTGGTACGCCCATAAAGCGGTTATGAGGGGTAACCTGGTGAAACAAGTCGCATGGACCAAAAAGAAATATAATCAATCTATACAGGATACCCTGCAACAGATTAAGGTACTCGACACCCAACACAAGCTTTCCCCTTCCCCGGTGACAAAAACAGCCTTGATTGCCCTCAGGCACCAATTTTGGGCTCTTTTACTGACCAGGGTGGACAGAAACTTGGCCAAAATGAAAACTTCATATTATGGCATGGGGGATAGGGCGGGAAAAATTTCTCACCTCCTAACTCCTGAGGGCTCTCATATACGTCACCCCTTAAAAATCGCAGGCAAATTTCGGGAATATTAGGAAACACTATATAATTTAAAAGATGCACCTGACACGCCTCAGCCCTCTGCAGAGACCATTAATTCGTTTTTAGATAGGGTATCTCTCCCGACCCTTTCACCAGACCAAATCACCCTACTTAATGCCCCTATTGTGGAGGGTGAAATCCTTCAACTGATCAAATCTGCTAAAAAAAACCTCTGCGCCGAGGCCTGATGGTTTCACATATAGATACTACCTCACTTTTGCCTCGATTCTCGCCCCCTTACTTCTAAAGATCTTTAATTATTGGCAGGATACGGGTTGTGTGGGAAGAGAGGGTCTCCGAGCGATTATATCGACTATCCCCAAACCGGGTAAACCCACTACTTCCCCGGGAAACTTTCGCCCAATAGCCCTCTTGAATTGTGACCTGAAGTTATATGCAAAATTATTGGCTAATCGGCTCATGACTGTTCTCCCTTCGCTTGTGGGCCCGGACCAGGTTGTGTTCGTCCCAGGCAGACAGGCTAGGGACGGAACAAGGTGTATCATACACTTACTGGAGATCATGGAGAGGGGGGGCGCCCCTGGTGCGCTCCTTTCCCTAGATGCGGAGAAAGCATTTGACCGGGTGCACTGGGGGTTCCTTAGTGAAGTCCTCAATAGATTCCGTATAGAAGGTCGTTTCAAACGTTCCATTATGGCACTATACTCGTGCCCTAGTGCCACAGTTCGAGCCTCGGGATTTCTTTCCCCACTTTTTACTATTACAAATGGTACAAGACAAGGCTGCCCCCTCTCCCCCCTGATTTTTACACTGATTATGGAACCATTGGCAGCTATAGTCAGGGTAGACCCGAGGATCTCGGGAATCAAAGTGGGCTCTTTAGAGCATAAGATAGGCCTATATGCTGACGATGTCATTTTTGTCTGCACTAGAGTTCAGGTCACGATTCCAGCACTAATGTCTGTATTGGAAGATTTCTCCAAAGCTTCATTCTATAAATTGAACTTAACAAAATCGTCACTATACCCGGTTAATATTCCCCCCTCCATTCAAATAGCCTTACAACAACAATTCCCCTTTACCTGGGCACTGGGTGGTTTCGTTTATCTGGGCATTCTTATTATTAACACCAGTAAATTGGTACGTCTCAACTCAGATTTATTTCTGAAAAGCATTAATTCTTTAATAGCATCATATTCTTCTGCTCAGCTCTCCTGGATTGCAAGAATTCAGGTCACTAAGATGGTCCTACTACCGAAAATACTATATATCATGCGATGAATCCCTTTCCACTTCCCTCATAAAACTCTTAACCATTTGACTTATCCAGTCAATATTGGGGAAATTTATCTGGCTGAATAAGCCCCACAGAGTTGCCTCTTTGACTCTTACCCTCCCTATCTCTTTGGGTGGAATGGGAGCTCCTGATGTGCACACCTATTATAGAGCTGTTACCCTGGATATTGCTAAATTGTGGTGGGCCACCTCAGAGGTGCCTCTTTGGTTACACATTGAGAATTGGTATGCCCTGGGTCGATCCACCAGAATCTTACTAGAAGCTCATCTTCTTCGTCAAAATCCCATGCCCACAATGCTGAGATCCATGCAGGCAGTACTTATGGTTTGGACCAGTCTTGGAGGTAGTTGTCTTGGTTTTTTATCCCGCTATATTTCATTACGGGCAGTTGAGCTTCTGATTGACTCGCCGTCTTTTTCTTTCGCCCAGTGGAGATCGGAGGGGGGCTTCTCTTTTAGCCCAGGTTATAGATGGCAACAAAATACTGCCATTCGACAATTTAAGGAGTAAATTCTCTCTACCGCAAACAGCTTACTTTCAATATTTCCAGTTAAGGCATTTTGTTCATTCTGTATGTATACCAAGGGTAGACTTCAATCAATTGGACCCTATCCTACAAAATGTTTTTAAACAAAACTCTTTTGTGTCACATGGAGTCTCAGTCCTTTATAAGGCTCTGGCTCGTAGATAGATAGATGATATAGATAGATAGATAGATAGATAGATAGATAGCCGGCTAAGCTTTCTTATGTGCTGTGTTGGGAGTCCAGACTTTCATTCACTACCTCACCTGATTCATGGAAACTGGAAACTAGCGGCTAACCATGCAGCTCTATTTTCCTCCTGTATCAGTCATCAAGAGCAGGCGAAAAAGCTGCATTTTGATTGGTACCTTACTCCCAAAAAATTGACCAGGTTTGGTTCCCACCCTTTGTCTGGTGACGGACTATGCAGGAGAGGTTGTGGTGGGGTAGGTGATACCTCTCATATTTGGTGGTCATGCCCTATTCTGAAAAACTACTGGCTGGCTGTGGAGTCCCTCCTGGCCCGGCTCACTAGTCTTGCAATTCCGTTGACTCCTCAGATGGCTCTCCTAGGTGTGGACTTGTCGGACATTCCCTATATTATTCGTCCCACGTTTACAAATGTTTTAATTGCTGCTCGGATGTGCTTGGCCAAACATTGGCGTTCTCCTGTGGTTCCGTCGCAAGATGAACTAGTGGCTAGACTCAATTTACATCTCCAACATGAGGTGTCGCTTGCTCACAATCTACAGAGGAAGACTAAAGTCCTACAATGGTGGGACCCTTGGATAAGTTCATCATATAACTCTGTACAAATTCCTTCTTGATTATTGGTTAATACTGTTCTATATGCTTACTCCATCAAGTAATTTTATAGCCTTGGAAAAACTGTCTTCCCCCCCGCCTATCCCTGTCTTTCTCATCCCCCCCCATCCTCGTTTGTTTGAGATTTGTATTGGTTATAATATATATCTGGAGTACTAGTCTCTGCGGGCGCCTAACTTGTCTGTGTCGCCCTGCGTTTCTTATTTCTACTCTGATTTGTTAAAAATGTTAAAATTGAAGATGTTAATAAAAATCTAATGGTTTAAAAAAAAAAGATTCACATGCTGCAGATTTTTTTGTGTTAAAATGCGAGCCATTTTCGCCGTAGGTAAATCCACAGAATAAACAATACTTCTAATTTCCCATACACTTTGCAAGTAATGTGCTGAACTGCAGATTCGTCAAAAATACAAAGTGATAAAAAGACCGTGACAAATGCTACAGGCTGGTGAACTGACCTTTACATGGGGTGATCAGAGCGAGGTTGAGGTGCATGCCCCGCCAGTGCCGGGACAAGACATTTTGGTGCCCTAGGCAGGTAAGGCAAACGGCCCCCCCCCCCCCCGAAATATGTCTAGGAATAAAAAAGAGGTACAGAAATACATCCATGGAACCCTCATCAGTATAGAAACACAGCATTAAAACTCTCATCAGTACAGGGATACATGACCAGAACCACCAGAGGTACAGAAATGCATACATACATATAACCCTTATCAGTACATAAGTACTGCATCACAACCCTCATCTAGCAAAAAAAAAAAAATCATCATCAGAACCCCATCAGTACATGGTAAAACAATTATAATGTCAGATCAGACCCATACATATTTGTGCTGCATGAACCTACAACTCCTACTATTCCTTAACAATGGTAAGGAGGTGCTGGGAGTTGTTCAATCATCATCAGACGACACAGGAACTACAGCACTAATGAGAATTAGTATCACAACCATTTACATCCAGGTACCTTATAGATGACCTTGTCTCTGATCGGGGTCGCCTTTTTCTTTTCTTGATCTTGTCCAGATGCCATAATGACTTCACATCCACAGCTCGTCTCTGGAGACGTCCATCTTTTCCAGTCTTCAGCCCATCCCGACACGATACCCTTAAAATAGCAAAATGATCAAAATATCTGCCCTACACTGACCCTGGAATAATAATTGTACTTCCTCACTGTTTCCTGCACAAAATATGATTTACACACTGTCCTCTTTCTGTACATGTCTTCCACACTGCCCCTCATCACACTGCCCTCTTCTTCCATAGTGAACTCCCTGGTCACACTGTCCTCTCACATTGTGTCCTCCTATACTGCCCACTGTTTATACTGTCCTCCCTTATCACACTCCCTCTCCTGGCTGTGGCCTCACACTGTCCCCGCATGCTGCCCCCTCTCCATACAGCCCCACACTACTCACTCTCTATTCTGTGCCCCCTTACATTTTTCTCATGCCCTAAAGTTTCTTCACTACTTCCCTCCCCTCACTCCACATACTGTGTTCACACCTATCTCCCACTCATACCACATACTGTGTCTACATTCATCCCCCCTCATTCCACATACTGTGTCGTAGCCATGCCCCCTCACTCCACATACTGTGTGGCAGCCATCCCGTCCTCACTCGTTATACTGTATCCACACCCATCCCCCTTTACTCCACATACTGTTCAGCAGCCATCTCCCTCTCACTATACTGGATCCTCAAACTTACCCCATTGTTTCCCACACTGTCCAACTCATACTATGTCAATACTTATCAACCCCTCACTCCGTTTTCTGTGTTCTCAAATCCCCCCTGCTTGTGCTCCATGCTGCGTCTACATACACTCCCCCCAACCTCTTCCCCTTATTTGCTGCTCATACAGCCCTTCTCTCCCCTCCCGATTTGGTCCTCATACAGCCCACACCCTCTCCCCCCATTTGCTCCTCTAACAGCCCCTCTCCCCTCCCCTGTTTGCTCCTCATATAGCCTCCACCCTCTCCCTCATTTGCTCCTCACACAGCCCTAATCCTCCCGTTTTCTCCTCATACAGCCCCCATCCTCCTCCCCACACGTTTGCTCCTCATACAGCCCCCTTACTGCCAATCCATTTGTTCCTCATACAGCCCCCATACTCCCCCTCATGTTTGTTCCTTATACTGCCCCTATCCTCCCTCCCCAATGTTTGTTCCTCATATAACCACAATCATCCCTCCCTCCACGTTTGTCCATTATACTGCCAGATACTCCCCCCATGTTTGTTCCTCATACAGCCCCCATAATCCACCCCCCCACGTTTGTTCCTCAAACTGTTCCCATACTCTCCATCATGTTTATTCCTCATACATCCCCCATATTCCCACGCTGTTAGTTTCTCATACTGCCGCCATACTCCCCCCATGTTTGTTCCTAATACTGCCTCCATGGAATCCCCGTTTGTTCCTCATACTGCCCCATACTCCCCGTTTGTTCCTCATACTGCCCCCATACCCCCCCACATTTGTTCCTAATACTGCCGCACAATACTCCCCCCCGTGTTTGTTCCTAATATTGCCTCCATACTCCCTCAGTTTGTTCCTCATACTGCCCCATACTCCCCGTTTGTTCCTCATACTGCCCCATACTCCCCGTTTGTTCCTCATACTGCCCCATACTCCCCGTTTGTTCCTCATACTGCCCCATACTCCCCGTTTGTTCCTCATACTGCCCCATACTCCCCGTTTGTTCCTAATACTGCCCACATACTCTCCCCTTGTTTGTTCCTCATACTGTCCCCATTCTCTCCCCCTGTTTCTTTCTCATACTGCCCCACATGTTTGTTCCTAATACTGCCCACATACTCTCCCCCTGTTTGTTTATCATACTGCCCCACATGTTTGTTCCTAATACTGCCCACATACTCTCCCCCTGTTTGTTTCTCATACTGCCCCACATGTTTGTTCCTAATACTGCCCACATACTCTCCCCCTGTTTGTTCCTCATACTGCCCCCATACTCTCCCCCTGTTTGTTTCTCATACTGCCCCACATGTTTGTTCCTAATACTGCCCCCATACTCTCCCCCTGTTAGTTTCTCATACTACCCCGCCCCCACATGTTTGTTCCTAATACTGCCCCATGCTCCCCCTATGTTCCTCATACTGCCCCCACACTCCCCCACGTTTGTTCCTATTACTGACCCCATACTCCACCCACAGCGCCCATATACCCCCCAGATTTGTTCCTCATACTGCCCCCATATGCCCATGTGTGTTCCTTTATAATATTGTCCCCATAATTCCCCCCATACTTGTTCCTGAAACTGCCTCCATACTCCCCCCCCCCCCCCCCTCAGTTAGCTCCTCTTACTGTACTCTCCTCTTCCCCAGTGTCAGCAGCTCACTCTGCAGGCGGGCGGCGGATCCTCTGCTCCGCCCGGTATAAGCCGTCATCGGCTCACTCTGCGGGCGGGCGGCGGATCCTCTGCTCCGCCCGGTGTCAGCCGTCAGCGGCTCACTCTGCGGGCGGGCGGCGGATCCTCTGCTCTGCCCGGTGTCAGCAGCTCACTCTGCGGGCGGGCGGCGGATCCTCTGCTCCGCCCGGTGTCAGCCGTCAGTGGCTCACTCTGCGGGCAGGCGGGCGGCGGATCCTCTGCTCCGCCCGGTGTCAGCGGCTCACTCTGCGGGCGGGCGGCGGCAAATGGAGGAGCAGTGGAGAGAGGCGGGAATGCGCCCTCCACAAGATGGCGCCCTAGGCGATTGCCTAGGGTCGCCTAGCTGTCGTCCCGGCCCTGTGCCCCGCCTCCCACTATGATGTCTTCTCATTTCCCGCCCTGCTCCGTGTTGTGCTATAGAGAAGGGTGGGGAAATGAGAGGATGTCATAGCGGGAGGCAGGGCATGCACCTCAACCTCGCTTTGTGCTTGCGTCAACACCACAAGGACACGCAGAGGGAGGAGGACATGAAGGGATTGAGCAAGGCAGCAAGGACATGGGCAGCACAGAGGCACAGGGGGCGTGAAATGTCCCCGTGGATGAGGTGCCTGAATCACAAGGGCCCGCCTCCATGGATTTTTACTAGAAGTTATTTATAAGCCTATGTATCGGGGTAGCAGCCCCACAGAGCCATGGGGGACCCCTTGCCTGAATGCAGCAGACAAGCTGCATTCAGTGCTGGACGTAGATTTTAATCCATGGTGGGGGGGTGACAGGTCCTCTTTAAAGTATAAAAAGTCCTAGTGGCCAGTGTGAAAATTGCAAGATTTATTTTTTATTAGTAAAAATGTAAATAGCGTATATACTCGAGTATAAGCTGAGTTTTTCAGCACAATTTTTGTGCTGAAAAGTGCCCCCCTCGGCTTATACTCGAGTCACTGGGTACTTGCTTGGGGGGGGTCTGTGACCGGGTGCTGGAGGAGGCAGGAGGGGCCGCAGTGACAGTGGGAGGTCACGTGGGGCTACCTATTAGTGTAATCAGCCCATCAGCGGCGGGGGAAGCGGTGCATATTGCACTACACTGGCCCCCCATCAGTGATCTACAGCCCCCCCCTTCCCCTTAGTATCTGTCCCCCAGGCTGCGGCACACATTAAAATGACAAACTTTTTATACATCACCTTTCCGGCGACTCTTTGCTGGCAGCGCCGCTCCTCTGGTCTTCATGCTTCTTTCTGCACGAACGGGCCTTACGCCTTTCAAAATTGGCATTCTATGAATCGGGGGATAAGGCAGGCACTATCCTAGCAAAACGACTAAAAAAGAGGTCTGCGCGCTCTATGATAGATCACATTAAAAACAACCAGGGACAGGTGGTGAGAAACCCCGCTGATATAGCTGAAGTGTTCAGCCAATACTACTCTGACCTTTACAACTTGAAAAATTACGCCACGACACCCCAGCCCACCCCCGATTTGATTGGGACCTTCCTTGAGGGACTGAGCTTGTCTTCTGTCTCGGCCTCAGATCTAGAACACTTAAACAGACCTATTGATATAGGAGAAGTCTTACGAGCCATTAAGGATACTAAGCCCCACTCGGCCCCAGGCCCAGATGGACTGCCTAATGAATATCTGAGAGCCTTTGATGGGACGCTGGCCCCTTTCCTTCAACGAACGTTCCAATATTGGACTGACACAGGCTCGATCACCCCGCTGCAACTCCAGGCTACAATAGTTACAATCCCTAAAACTGGCAAAGCCCCTGATCTCCCCGGGAGCTACCGACCTATCTCCCTTTTGAACTGTGATCTCAAGATCTTTTTACAGGTTGAGGGGTGTGGTGCCCCGCCTAATAAACCCGGATCAGGTCGGCTTTGTGGCTGGGAGGCAGGCGAAAGACGGGACACGAAGGATGTTGAACCTTATTAGGTCCCTGGAGCTGAAGGGAACCCCTGGTGCATTCCTGTTTCTTGATGCCGAAAAAGCGTTTGACAGGGTGCACTGGGGATACCTAGAGGCTGTCCTTCGTAAATTTGGCTTCACGGGCTCCTTTCTTTCGGCAGTCCTGTCTCCTTACTCCCATCCTAACGCCAGAGTCCTTACATCTGGCTTTCTCTCGCCTGCCTTCCCAATCACAAATGGAACGCGACAGGGATGTCAGCTCTCCCCGGTGATATTCACTCTGGCGGTGGAACCCCTGGCGGAAAAAATACGATCTACCTGGGACGTTTCCGGGGTCCGGGTGGGTGGGGAAGTCCACACCATTGGCTTGTATGCTGATGATATCATCATCACTTGCACAGAGGTAGCTCGGTCCCTCCCGGCGATCATGCAGATTCTTAGAGATTATTCGTTAATCTCTTACTATAAGCTTAACGCGGATAAATCAGTACTTCTCCCGATTAACATTACACAGCGGGAAATTTTAGACCTTTCTAAAGATCTGCCATTTCAATGGTCTAGAGACGGCATCCCTTACCTAGGTGTTATTTTAGCACCATCTCGTCTCATAATGCGATTAAACTATGAGGCTTTGCTTTCCAAAGTCCTCTCAGATGTGGCCACTTTTGATTCTAAAACTCTATCATGGATTGCACGCTTACATGCTTTCAAAATGATGACTCTACCAAAGATCATCTATATCTTTCGGTGTCTCCCTATTAAGATACCCAGAACCCTCCTGGCTAAACTACAAGGAGTAATTAATGCATATATTTGGGCGCATAAAACACCTCGGGTAGCAAGGGAGGTTATGTATCTACCAATAGGGGCGGGAGGAATGGGCATGCCCGACGTGTCGGCATACCACAAAGCTGTTGTTTTGGAGGAGGCAGGGTCCTGGTGGCGCAGCCCTGATCACCTTAGGTGGATCTCTATTGAGACCTCCTTTCTGGGTGGTGGCACACTGCGGGACCTCTTGGCGGCTGAGTCTGTTCGCCCGGTGAGTCGGGCTCACCGCCTTGAGACAACCCAGATCCTCCTACATTACTGGAGGTCTGTCCCGCGTGCCTGGACACGACTCCCCCCAAAAGACATCCCCACCCAAGCGCTACGCCTTCTTGTTCCGTTTCTGCAGACTCGGATTTGGGAGAACACGGGATTACAATTTTTGGGAGACTTCTGTCTGGAGGGACGGTGGCCCTCATTTGAGACCTTCTGTGAACACTTCCCAGAGTGCTGCCCTGCCTTCCTGCAATTTTTCCAGTTAGACCACTTGCTCCGCAGTTCCGGATGTATCCCCTTGGCTTCCCCCCCCACCCCCCCGCCCGTCAACACTACTAAATTTGATTACAGCAGACCCTCCAAAACCCCGAACTCTGTCTGGAATATATAGAGACCTGGTGTTGGGAGAAGGGGAGACAAAGCTTCCATATATGAGGAGGTGGGAGGCTGACCTAGGCTTTTCCGCTGAAGTAGAGGATTAGCACTCGGCGACTACGGAGGTGAGGAGGGCCACCAGATGTGTGAACCACCTGGAGAACATCAAAAAAATCCATCTCCGGTGGTATTTATCTCCGGTTCGAGTTACCCGCTTCGCCACAGGACAGTCCTCGATATGTTGGAGGCTGTGTGGGGGGCGAGGCGATCTGGCGCACATGTGGTGGTCTTGCCCACACATACGCCCCTTTTGGACATTAGTTCAAAGTCTGATTCATTCTGTCACAGGACTACGACAAGATATGACGCCACAACTGGCAGTGCTAAATATCGGCATGCAGGATTTCCCTTTGCCGCTGCGCGGCACAGTCGCATGCATACTCATAGCTGCTCGGCTGTGCCTGGCTGCGAAGTGGAAGGCTCCCTCCCCTCCCACCCTGTCTGAGCTAATTCAAAAGATTAACTGGATCTTTCACCAAGAGTATTTCTTAGCCTTGACTAAACCTGCCAGACGGAATGCTCGGGAGAAATGGGAGGTTTGGGCCTCCCACCCGCAGGCCTCTCCGGTCCCCTCTGGGCTCCTTCCCAGACCCTGTCCCTCTCACCTTGCTTGCCCTGTTGGACCTCATGCTGACGACTCGGACAATTTATAAAGGTTATCCAAAGTGATCTCTGCTTGCCCACACATATGTCCGCCTGAATTGCAAAACCTATAACAGACCTGGAAGATTGTGGGATTTTTGGTCCCGGTCGGGACAGGCAATGGAACGCGTCCCCCCCCCCCTCCTCACTCCTCCCTCCCCGTCCTTATCCACCCCCTCCTTTCCCCTCTTCCTCTCCACCACTATCCTCTTCGATACCTATTGCCCTTCCCCTCTTTGGTCTACCAGCTCTCACTTTTATTATTCTTTCTTCTCTCTCTTTGTCTGTCTCAGTTTGTTTGTTGCTCTTTGAATTTGTTATTTGGCCGACTCGCCAGTTTGTTCTGGCTGAGCCAATTGTTTCTTTTCTCTATGCTAAATTTGAATAAAAACTTATTGGTTAAAAAAAAGCCTCCTCCAACCCCTCAGCCTCCCCATCCTCACAGCCTCTCCATCCTCACAGCCTCCTCCATCCCCTCAGCCTCCTCCATCCTCACAGCCTCCTCCATCCTCACTGCCTCCTCAATCCCCTCAGCCACCCCATCCTCACAGCCTCCTCCATCCTCTCAGCTTCCCCATCCTCACAGCCTCCTCCATCCCCTCAGCCTCCCCATCCTCACAGCCTCCTCCATCCCCTCAGCCTCCTCCATCCCCTCAGCCTCATCCATCCTCACAGCCTCCTCCATCCTCACAACCTACTCCATCCCCTCAGCCTCCCCATCCTCAGAGCCTCCTCCATCCCCTCAGCCTCCTCCATCCTCACAGCCTCCTCCATCCTCACTGCCTCCTCAATCCCCTCAGCCTCCTCCAACCCCTCAGCCTCCCCATCCTCACAGCCTCCTCCATCCTTACAACCTCCCAATTCTCACAGCCTCCTCATCCTCACTCCTTACTCCTGTCAGTCAGTGTGACAGTTTACTCCTGTTTACAAGGTCTGTCAGTCAGTGTGATGAACTTCACTCCTGTCTACAAGGCTGTAGGTCAGTGTCACAAACTTCATTCCTGTCTACAAGGATGTCAGTCAGTGTGATGAACTTCACTCCTGTATACAAGGCTGTCAGTCAGTTTGACGCACTTCACTCCTGTCTACAAGGCTGTCAGTCAGTGTGACGTCCTTCACTTCTGTCTAAAAGGTATTCTAGAATACCCGATGCGTTAGAATCGGGCCACCATCTAGTATCATACATTTGCTTGTTACATGTTTTTTTACGAGTATTTCTGAATATTTTTATTATGTCTAGGAAGATGCTGGACTGGTCCATCCATTCAGATAGATCTTGAGATCTGTCAAAAGGCTGCTACTTATTGGAGTTTTTCACTGATATAAAATCCTAGGGTGAGCCTCCAGTGAGTGGGGGCACCACTAAAAAGTAGGATGATAAAAAGCTCCGCAGTGAGTAGGGTTAGGAGAGCTCGCTAGGTCTACTAAGTGGTATAATCTTGATGTCACATTATGCTGGATTTATCCTATATGGTACCTTTACACGCCGCCACAACAGGATGCATACCAACGGCAACTTCACGTGCACGAGCACGGCCGAACGGTTACCAACGGGAACCGCACCCTCTTTACACGCCGCCACAAGGTGCGCTACGCTACGCCACATCTACAGCTACATACATCGCCGGGTGTCGCAAGTAGCCGTCTGTAGCTCAGCGTACCAGCTTTACACACCGCCACCACAGAGTGATCTGGGAGCAACAAAGGCAGGACGTAAAACAAATAGGCGTGCCACAGACCTGTACGCCGCGCCCAAACCACAACCATTGGCCAACAGTACGGAGTTGTGATTGGGCACGACGGAAAGGGCGGATGGCCGAGACGTGCCGTACTACTGATCGGAGTGTGGCACGGAATAAGCACTTGTGACATGGCGGAGCCTGGCGAATGCATCTCAATCGATGGTAATGGGTCACGCTAGAGCGGTGGCCAGTCACATATCCCGTGTGTATTAAAGTAGCGGTCCGGGGCTATGTGTGCGTAGTACAAGTGTTTGCCTTGTCACGCACGATCAGCGCTTGTGACAGCCGCGTGTGCCGATTGCACTGAGGTGTGTTTGTGTGGCACACATTAGCGGCTTACATAACACAGTATGTGCGTTTTCTGTCAAAATGCTATCTGTGACAACTGTGGCGAAGTATGTGTGAATACAGGCAGAATGGGGTTTAATATATGTGCTGACAGATGTGAATGTAGTGGAACAGCTTCCAAGGCAACAAGTCAAAGATCTGTGTGACAGTGTATGAGAAAACCCCTGACAAGAATATGTCCTGCATCAATGTGCTGTGTGCAGGGGACCCTCTGCCTACAACAAAATAAAGGATCATGTACGCACAATGGCCACAAACACTGTTGGGCAAAATACTTTCAGAAAAACATGGCTACCCACACATATTGTGTGCACAATCCCAGCCAATAGGTGGCTATGACATCCCAGGCCCCCACCCAACCCTGCATCACATTGCCCTCCTCCACCAAGTAATCAGGCTCACACAGATGATGTTGGATCCAACAGAAAAAGGTTTAATATATTGCATGAATCTTGACCTTGTCTTGTGCAAACAAAATATACAGAAAGTAAAAACAATGTACAAATCAAGAGCATGTGACATTAATCAGCCACATTAAACTGATAACCAAATCAACACACATTGCAAACTGTGCATGGAAATAAAAAAAAAAACTAATACCTAAACTAACTAACTAACTACATAATGAAACCTCATGCACATAATGAAAACAAACATAATGAAAAAGGGCAACCAAAAATTAAAGGGGTGCAGCTAACCTGCTGTCACCTCCATTGAAACCACAAAAACCAACTCCCAGAGCCAGCCACATTATATGGCCTGGTCCTGCCAGCTCACTGCACCAGACCCATTGAAGTAGGAGCAGTAAGCGTCTCTACTGTCCCTGGCCTCCTGCCGAGTGCGGCCATGGCTCTGCGGCTGGAGTGGCACAATCACATGGCCATCATCATGCCAAGACCCTGGACGGAGCTCCCCTGTTGTAGCGTCGGCATTATCTACATAACCTCCTGGCGTGTATGATGCTCTATCCCTACGACGCAGGAAGTTATGCAGCACACAGCAGGCCACCACTACTGCGTCAATAGACTCCGGTTTCATATGTATAGGCGTATGAAAAATCCGGAATCTATTCGCCATGATCCCAAACGCATTTTCAACTACACGGCGGGCCCGGGATAGCCGGTAGTTGAAAATGCGTCTCTCAGAAGTAAGGGCCCTCTGGGGATATGGCCGCAGTAGGTGCTCCTGAAGTGGGAATGCTTCATCCGCCACAAACGCAAAGTTGAGATGTTCGGTCGTGTGCTCATTTGAGGGTAAGTTTAGCCCACCATTCCCTAGTAGTGTTGCCAAGGAGCTTAGGGCAAACACCCCCCCATCTGAGTTGCGACCAGGCATTCCAACATCCACGTAGAGGAACTCATAGTTGGCATCCACTACAGCCATGAGGATTATACTACAATACCCTTTGTAATTGAAATACAAAGAGCCAGAGTGGGCAGGTTTGGTAATCCTCACGTGCTTACCATCCAATGCCCCGCCACAGTTGGGGAAGTTCCACCGGGTTTCAAACCCTCGGGCTACTTCCAGCCATTCTGCGGCGGTTAGAGGCATTTTCATGTAGGCTGGCTGCAGAGCTCTCCAGATGGCCCAACACGTTTCAGGGATCAGGCGGCTCAGCAGGGACAGGGAGACACGTGACATGTATGTGAGTGATGTCATGGACTGCCCTGTAGCCAGGAACCGCAAAGTGATCGCCAACCGCTCAGCAGGTGATACTGATGGGCGCATTATAGTGTCCTGACGCGCTATCATTGGCCCTACACGCTCCAATAGGAAGGTGAAACAGTCCTCAGGCATACGGAGATAGTTTCGGTAATCATCAGGACAGTTAAGCTCCAGCTCCCGCAACAGCTGCATGTGGCCCCGGGTTTCCCGCCTCAGAAGCCAATCACGGGTCCACAACCGCCGCTGTCTGCGCCTCATCAACCTTTCATACCGATCCTGATACCACATTTGCTCTTCCACCAACGCAAGAGCCACGATAACATTGCGGTCATGGATATTCTGCATCCTCAATATCAGCACCTGTAGATGAGAATACACAACATGAGTACATAGACCAACATGTGGGCAAGTCAACAGGTTCAGCAACCCACACCTCTTTTCCATTACACACTATAGCCAAGAGGATGGGATCTCTTGTGTGGGCGCAAAACACAACCCTGAAGCAAGGACGGCAAACACCCAGTAGTCACCCCAACCAAAATGCAACACGGCGATTGAGAGTGGCCTCCTCTACATCAACTTCAATCGGAGGGTCCCAAAGTCACACATCTGCACCTAGGTGAGTTAGAAAGGGACATGTGTCACCAATAATGTTGCTCAAACAGGTCCCAGAAGCCATTACACCGCCCATAATGTCAATTGATTACAGTAAAAATGAGAAGAATAACAAATGTGACGTACCCCGATATGGAAGGTTGAGGAAAGGCTACATGAACCAAACAACATTGCACATGACTGCGGATGCTTAACCATGCTTTCATATGTTTTTGAAGGTGTCATTTTTACTACACATCTATGCTATGTCTGGAGCGCCACACCTCCAAGCCATGTGTGATCCTATTCCCGTTGGACCCAGTCTCCATTGGCCACAACCAGTATGCAGAAATCGATCCAGTCGACATGAGATACACAGTTCTGTCTACAGTCATGCATCCATTCTCCTGTATGTTGTCTGGAAACAAACACAGCAATGTATCACAACCAAAGTGTCAAGGGCCAGACAAAATGCCGACAACAAATCCACACAGTACACTATATCGTCCCCAACAATACAAACCCCTATATAGTCCGCTACAGCAGTCTCCGGCGCTCTCCAGAACATCAACATATGCACCCCACCCAGCGCAAATTCCATGTGTGTCCACAAACACTTACCTAATGGGTCTGGCCAGCAAGCGTAATGTTTGGGGGCCTGGGCAGCTTTTAAAGGGCCGCCAACCTATCACGATTCAGCGATCTCCACCAAGTAGCGGAAGTCTAATCCGCACCCAGGTGCCCCATCACGATGTGCATAATTGTGTCCGCTGTGATTGGTGTACCGGACTATAAAGCCAGGTCAATGGCCACTACACCTTGTCCAGACGTTGATGTGCATTGAGCTACTAGTGTCCTGTTTGACTTCTGTTGCTCTGACGGTAAGCCTCTTTAGCGGTTTCTATGAAAATGTATTGAACGCAGCTGGTTCTGGCACAGGCAGCTTAGGCGATGTGTGTATGGCCATGCTTTATGCGGGCTGAAAATATTTTTACAGGTAATATTAAATATGTCTACCTTATTTTGTTCGCCCAATAGCCAGGTAGTGTCTCTACTTATATAGTGTAAGTATGTATTGCACCTTCTGCTTTTTTGCAATGGCAACAGAGCAAGGTGTTATTTCTTTGGCTGGTACTTCACATCAACATTTCAGGGGTGGTAGAATTGTGGCCTACATTCCAGGGATGTTGGGTACATGTGTTAAAATGGTACTTCCACGTCTGGAGGTACACCAACATGATCATCTGGGTGCACATTACATGTAGTATGTGCAATGTTGGCACACACCCAGCCCTCCTTTCTCATATAGTGACCCCTAACCATATTGGACACTGCCCAGGTACTAGTTAGCACACAATGTGTTTGGTCACATGTTTGCCTACAGGTATGTACGCACACACCGTGTCAAGGTGTGTTTCAATAGGTACATTGGGGACTTAAATCATGTTTGAAACATCTGTAGGTGGACACCGATATCCGGTGCTTGATACTGGCTGCATACATGTGTTTGAGTTTGTAGCGGTGTGAGATAGAGAAAATGCCCCACTCATGCCCAGTTTCACTCCACAAAATAGCTGCATAGATAATCCCTGTAGAAAGTTAATGAGCATGTGTATCATTGTGGCAAGTTTAGAAATGTCGGTATGGCTTGTGTTGTGACTGTCTGTTTTTGGTGTATTTTGTCATCGGCAGATGCCGAGGGGTACTGTGGAATTGGAGTCCCAGCTTCTCACGGAGTATCAGCGGCACGAATGTTTGTGGCGCAGCTCGCTGCCCGAATATAAAAATCGGGCAGCGAGGGCCGAGGCCTACAGGGCTCTTGTGGCTCTGGCAAATCGGTTGGAGCCAAGGGTAGGCAAGACGTGGGACCAGCATATGGTGGCACTTAAGATCAAAAACATGAGGTCGGCATTCATGCGGGCTCACATTCTGTACCAGCGCCGTCGCTCAGGGGCTGGAGCTGAGGAGGTACCATCACCTACCCTATGGTACTATCCCCTCTTCACGTTCATCCTGGGCGAGGTTCGCCCGCATCGAACAACCACCAACTGCCCCGTTGCTGCGTCCCATGTAGGCCCGGCTGCATCACCATCTGCGCCACAGGAGGTGGGTAATTGTGTGACAGTGGTGGGCCACGATGTTTCCCTCACATGTGTGCTTCTATAAATCCTTCACACCAAATTTGTTTGCATATTTTCCTCCTTGCTGCGGGAAACCTTGGGGTGTCAATCTATCTGCCCTCCTTCCATGACTTTGAAGGCTTTTCAATTCTATGCTTCCAGCCGTATTCCAATGTTGCATCTTGGTATGTTAAGGTGACTTATTTAAGGGTTTCAAGATAGCAGGTGGTGTGTTCTCAAACAGCCACATAGTACCATGTAGTAAATGGTGCTGCCACACATGTGTGTTGGATTTGTTGCCAGTGGGTTAAAGGTAGTTGACTGTGTGGTGGATTCTCACCATAATAGGAGTGCAAATGGAAAGGTGCCCAATATGTGTCATTGGGCAGCACAGCCCCCAGTATCAAGGTGTTGTGGTGACATGTCCTAATATTGGATTACGGCTCCGTGACGAACACCTAATGATGTATTGAGCTGAGTTCCTGGAATGGTCGAGGTGAGTGTACAGGAGAACCACTGGTGTTGTGGTCTTTAACCTTTTGTGCTTTACTGTGTTTTTCATCATTTTCCATTCTGTAAGTTGGCCTTGGTGTGTGTGGGAGTGGTATCTACAGTCCTGTTGTGAATGTATACAGTTGATATTGCCTTCACTAATGTGGTTCTTTTTTCTCCACCCACAGGCCCCAGAAGAGGACGGCTCCATTGCCGAGGAATCTGTCGCTGATGATGCTCAGCCCATGACATCTGGGGCTGAGCAGGAGGGCGGGGCGAGTGATGTGGGTCCAGGCCCAGGTCCCAGCTCCGGGATCCGTCGCCGCCGACGTCCTGCACCACCAGAGACGGAGCTGGCGACCTGGGCCCGACGCGTGCTGTTGAGCGAACAGCGGACCCACATCGACAGCAACGCCCTCTACATGAGCGACAGATTGCGAGGGATGGAGCCGCTCCAAAAAAAGATCCTTCTGAGGGTCTTCAACAATGCCGCTGATGCTGCCGATGATGGGGCCCTTCAATGGGGATGCCACGTCCCCCCCCATGCAACACAATGTATGGCCCCTTTCCCCTGCTGCCCCATCTCGGCCCGTGAGAAGACCGGCCCCGCCACAGTCAACCCCTCCCCCCCCACCACGTCGTCGTTCAACAAGACGTCCTCGGGCAGGTCGGGGCTGCCCTGAGAGGAGGGGGGATCCGGCATTGTCAGAGCCGACAGAGGAAGAATAAGTTGGACACTAGTAGCCAATGCACAGAATTGGCAGTCTGGACTGTATAATTTGGAGGCATCTCCTTTGATTTTTTTTTTTTCTGTATTGCCTTTTGGCCTAATTTGAAATTTATTTTTGCCAGGAATACCTAATATTATTTGTTATTTCCTTTTATATCTCCAGCCTGGAATAAAATTGTTTTTATTCACACAATTGTGTATTTATTTAGGAATAAGGATTGTGGGGGTTTTTGTGGGTGAATGGTAGGGTGGCCAATAATAGGTTTCCCCAAGCCACACAATATGGCCCACTGCTCGCTGAGCAGGATCACCATCGGTTCATTTGGAATGTCTTAGCACATTCACAAAGGGATGTTGTGATGTGCCTAACATAGTTAACTTATGGTGAGGTTTGGCCACCAAATATTAGTGAGGTCACATGAAGGAGCGTACAACAAACTTACACCAGCATTGTATTGTAAACATACATGTGTCACAGACATTTGCCATCATACACAGAATGCTTCGGCCAGATGGGGCTAGCCAGTCCACACTTGTGATGGTCCCAATGTGGGACAGTATAGGTATTGTAGGCCAGATGGGGCTAGCCAGTCCACACTTGTGATGGTCCCAATGTGGGACAGTATAGGTATTGTAGGCCAGATGGGGCTAGCCAGTCCACACTTGTGATGGTCCCAATGTGGGACAGTATAGGTATTGTAGGCCAGATGGGGCTAGCCAGTCCACACTTGTGATGGTCCCAATGTGGGACACTATAAGAAAAGAGCCCAACGGGGGCAAAAAAAACAATAAAAAGATTTTCACTTTTGCAAGGCAACAAGCCAACGTGTGAAAATTGTATGGTCCAACAAGGACAACTGTTTGTGGGGCCATGTTTGGCCAGGATACAATGCATCCATAAAATTCATGGATGGGAGCCATGTTGTGGCTGTAGGGCCGCCAGCATTTGAGCCAGCCGGCCAAGGTCCTGCAGGCCACGCTGTAGAGCCGTGGTCAAACGGGCGACAAATGCCTGATGGGCCTGGATGAATTCCTCCATGGTAGGGGCACCTGTATTGGGAGTAAACACACTTTAGTACACAGTCGTCGCTGCTGATGGGTAGTCATGACTGGCCACAACCATCCACTTACCCTGTTCCTCCAACTCCAGTTCACCATCAGACGGGGAGGGAGATGGGGTCAAGCTCCATCCATATGAACCCGCACGTTCACCATCTGCAAAAATGGGGAACCAACATGCTTTACTTTGTTTACATAAATAGTTTTGGGGCAGATGAAATTTAAGCAACAGTGTGCAGGGTGTCTGTGGCAACATAACACACTTACCACCATAGTCACTGTGTGGGGACATGGTCACCCCAGGACTCGCCACTGAGCTCGAGACAGTGGGAGGTGGTGTTACTCCCGGGCTGGGGCTCCGTGGCCACATTATGTGGTTCAGGGGCAATAGTGGTCCTGGGCTACGGGGCAAACCCTCCTCTGGCCCGCCAGGTACTTGCAGCTCCTCGCCCTCCTGTGGGGAGGTGATGTGTTCCTCCAGCAGCCAGGCAGATGGGGACAGCTGGTCACACTCCAGCGGGCTGCCAGGTGGTGACTGGTCCTCCACGTCCTCTGTCCCGGTGGGTGAGGGCACATCTGTCTCCTGAGGCCCGGGGGAAGGTGTTGACCCTGGGGACAAGGGTGCCACTTGAGCCTGATGTGGCGGGGTTCTTGATGGGCCACCTGGGGGTGGGGCATGGGGCCCTTCTTCTGATGAGGATTCAGCATCTAGTTGGAAATGTGAACAGAAAAGACGTTATAAGATCATGGCTACACATTGTTGTCCTACAAAGAGCTTGTGTGGCTATGTATTTGACGGCTAAGCCTGGGGTCACACACACACAGATATCTGGCCAGATATTGTTCACATATCTCTGGTTGCAGTGAAAGCATGGACACATTGATCCATTTTGAGGCTGTCTACAAATGTACACATGTGACCATGATTTGACTGCAAACAGAGATCTGCAAACAATATCTGGCCATATATCTGTGTGTGTGACCCCAGCCTTACTTAGCATCAACCAGGTGATGCTGGATGCATACACTCATGTTGTATGCATGGACTGTGCGTCTGAGACATTTTTAGGGCTGACTGGATGAGCACAACACTGTGAAGGTGTGTTTGATTGTGTAGGCCACACTGTACCTTGTCATATGTTTCCATCATTTTTTGTGTATTGTGGGACATGCACATGTGGCGGTGTGTGTTTTGGGGCAACAATTACTCACCACGCAGCCTGGCAATCCTGGCACGGATGTCCAGTATGCGACCCGGGCACTTATGCTTCAAGTCAGCGATCTTTTTTTGGATCGCTTTTACTGTCCTCTGTACCCCCAGTTGGCAGAGCAGGGCCCGCTGGATCCGCCGCACGGTGCACCGATTGCGCAGCGTGGGGTGCCGGTGGTGATGGTGTCCCCAATAGTCCCGACGGTCGCACTGATCAATGAGGATGATCAGCTCCGCCATCCCCCACGTTGCGGCGCGGTGAACGGCTGCCATGACTGCTATGGTGTGTGCAGAGGTGGGGTTGGCACCTTGCAGGCAGACTGAAAATGAAACCAACGTCATGACGTCATTACGGCCGCTGTCGGGGTGACGCACCTTTATAAGTAGGCCAACGCGCAGTGACCCGCCCGACACACTTATGCGGCCCCTACACACTTATGCGGCCCCTACACACTTATGCGGCCCCTACTGCAGAAGACCCACAGTGCAGTCCGTACAACACGGCTATGATCTGTGTACTGAGTAATCTCCTTCGATGTGGTATGGGATTGTGTGCATCTGTGTGCGCGCAGTGCCAGACCCGGAACACTTCTACGGCAGCTGCTGTACAATAAGCCAGAGCGGTACGTAACACACACTTGTGCGCTGTGTCCAGCATTATTCGTTATCATGTGTTGAGAGGATGTGCACAATGTATGTAGATCATGGGCCATTTATGATTTTTCGTTCAAGTGTGTGTCCGCGTAATTGTACTACTATATGATCGTGCATACGGCGCGTATGTGTAGTGCTGAAGGGACAGCTCATCCAAGATGGAGGGCTGTGAGGCAAGGGCCAATCGTAACGCAGCATCTTCCACCAATGATCGCTGAAGGGGCGCGGTATCACGGAGCCTGGGTGACGCCTTAGCTACATTGCAGCTACATCGCCGGGTGTCCAAATTTCCCTTCTGTAGCTTCTTTACACGCCGATACAGCTCGCTACAATCGGCGATGTAGCTTTCTGTTTATGGGCAGTGCACGGATACAGAGGTATTTGTGGCCGGCTGTGTCGTACCGTCTTCAGACGCCGCTATTACGGGCGATATTGGCGCGACAAGCTACAATCGTAGCCTGTAGCGGGTTGTATGCATCCTGTTGTGGCGGCGTGTAAAGGTACCAATAGTGTTTGTGCCTGTGTCTTGGTATTGTTTGCACTTTTTTATTTTTTTGGTGTCTGAATTTTTATTTATCTGAATAAGTTATTTTTTACACACTTGGGGTATAATTTTTTAGATATAATTTTGACTTCCGCCATCTTGGTATCTGAACGTACAATTAATCTTTTTTGGTGGCCTGTAGTCCACAACAGAAGGATAAAACTTTGAGCAATGTGAATAAGACAAGCTACAGCCTGTAAAGCAGATGACAAACTTGAGAAGTGCTGAAAACGATGAGACGTCGACTTCAGCTTTGGTATCATAAAAGTATAGTGAGTGGAGATGACTACCCTGCTTTCTTTGTTACATTCTGGTTCCACCAACTTGTAGGCGTTGTTGGTATTATTTGCACAGGATTCCTCATATAGGAAACTTGGAGGTGTCGGCCTCATGTTGTTACCGAGCCTTGATAAAGCTGCATCTCGTTCTTCAGTTAGCTGGGTTTAGGTCAGTGAAGATATGATGCCACTGCTCAGAAGCAGAAAAATGTCTAATGTGCCCTACTCTATTACTTGTATAGATGTGGAATTGTTTTGTTTTGTTGTATATGTAACCAAGTACCACTCTACTATGTGTATAGAATGTAAAGGTATCAATTGCAATGTCCATTTCGTCTCACAGTTTCAGCAATTTCTACTGCCAGTACTGCAGCACAAAGTGGAAGCCTTGGTAAAGAGTGTGCAGGTTTTTGGGTTAGTTTTGCCTTACCCAGGATGAAACTACAATGCACCTTGTACACATCTGCGGTCTTCAGTTAGGCTACTACAGCTATGGCCTCTGTAGATGCATCAGAAAAAATGTGGACTTCTCTTCTGATGGCTGCTAAAAGAGACTTTAATGGCCACTTTACACGCGGCTACATTTCTAGCTTATCCACAGGTAACTTACTGGCTGCAGTGAAATCATGGAGACATAGTTCCATTTGTACACGGCAACAAGATAGAACCATGTTTCCATGATTTCACTGCAGCCAGTAAGTTACCTGTGGATAAGCTAGAAATGTAGCCACGTGTAAAGTGGCCATTAGGAATAACAACGTTGGACTTGGAGATGCTATATAATATCTTCCGTGTCTCCCACCTTAGTTGTTTCTAGGATGGCAGCGGAGTGTTTCAATCAGTGTTCTCAGCACTAAAATGTCTCATCAGTATTTTGCCTTGAATGGTGATGGGTGCCATAAACCCAAGAGGATCATAAATGTTGTTTATGACAGATAAGAGCCCTCATTTGACATTTGGTAAACAGTTTGTCTCAGGGTGACACTTGGAAAGTGAATGTATCCTGTTTAATGTCCCATAGTAGACCAAGGCTGTGTTGCATGGAAGGAAGATCAGAACCCTGATTGAGGGCCTTTAAGTTCATGGCATAGTCCTCAGATGGAAACTCATTTATTACCTCTTGACTGTTGGAAATGATCTTGTGAGGTCTGACAGTTGTGGCAGACAGCATTTCCTGTGTCCTAGAGAGCAGATCAGCTGTCTCTTGTGCCCATCGTCTACAGAGAAGTTCTGCTTTACATATTGACGAGCATCAGATCTGCGCTTTCTCCCACCATCCTGGACTGTGCATCATTGTCCATATATCACCACAGCAGGTGAAGGGCTGTTGCCAAAGATATGTACCGTCATCCAGTAATATATGACCTTGTAATAGATTAGTTTCTACTATCTTCCCCCACGATAAAGCAATTAAACATTTGCTTTATGTTGGCCATTACTGCAACAGGTCATTGTCTAAAGCGAATAACTGCTATAAGGCTGTTGTTTAGGCTAGGTTTAGTGGAGAATATTAAATTTAGGTTTAGTGAGGAGTAAGTTGTTGAGAAAGATGCCTTCATACTGAGCACTGGAGTCAAACACCACTCTGATTTGGTTAGGCTTTTGAGTGTGACAAACGCCAAAGGATGGAAGGTACCAGCATTCTCCTTACTTCAGTAGTGTTGTACGTGCCATAAGATCTCGGTCGGAGATGTTTTGCATGAAGTTGATGAAATGTTTTTCCATCTTGGGTTTCCTTTTTATGGTGCATCTTAAAGATGAAAATCTTGCAGTTGCTTGCTGCAGATTGGTTGGCAACCTTGTTCTTGGAGAATGAGAGGGTAAAGGAGCTACTCAGCTGTTGGAATCATCTTGAGTGAATTCCATATCCATAACCCTTATGAACTTCTCATCCTCCCTTGCAGGCGCCAATTTGTTGTCCTCACTTCCACAATTGAATACAGTTATCCCGTGGTTATCATCATAGGGCAGGAACGTTTTCATGTCGTCCTAGGTGTTTTGTTGCAACTTACTGTCACTCAGCTTCTACTTCACCCAATAATGATATGTGATGGCTGAAAAGGAGTGCTGTACTATTTGGCAAGATATGCGTCTTGTAGGAGGAGATCTTGTTAGGTCTCTTCATCTAGTCTATGCAGACATTGAATTTGATCACCCAGCCTACATCAAAGCATTGCAAGACAAAAAGGGGGGAGGGGGTGGGAGCGCATGTGAAGAAAGTTTTTGAAGTGGATTTAGGCCCAGGGCTGTGTAGCCACTCACCAGAGGTGGTTGTGCAACCCTGCACAACTGCGGTCTTACGCCTGTGAATCCACCTCCGCCTGGAGGTATAGTGGAGGCACCGAAAGTTGCTCCGGGAGCTCCAGCTCCTGTCGCGATCAATGACCGGAATGATGTCACCACAGGTCCTACAACGGTGACCGTGTTGTATTACTAGGTCATGGAACTCAGGATCTAGGATTAATGGTATCTCTTGTCCAGAGCTGCTCTTGCCAGGTGTGCACAAGTGCAAGAAGCTGAGAGTAAAAAAATCCCTGGTCTGTGGAGCGCTAGGGCTAGAGATAAATGGCACTAGGGTTATTTTAGAAAGGTTTCTTTATTAACCTCTTACAGGCCACTACGCGTTTCTGCAGCAGAGCACTGCCTTCATCAGGTGATGCAAGAGCTCTTGCATCACCTGATGAAGGCAGCGCTCTGCTGCAGAAACGCGTAGTGGCCTGTAAGAGGTTAATAAAGAAACCTTTTCTAAAATAACCCTAGTGCCATTTATCTCTAGCCCTAGCGCTCCACAGACCAGGGATTTTTTTACTTACATCAAAGCATTGGGCAGTGGATGTACATTGTGCACCCAAAGTATGTCTCTACTGAGCAGAATCAGCATATCTGTGCAGTCAAGGGCTTGTATATTGTTAGTTATATTCCTCAGATTAGGTGATGAAGAGCGGTCTCTGGCTTTGGGATCTCTTCCCTATTGGATGATATCTGGTTGCACTTGGCAAGTTTATGTTAGAGGACCTCCAGTGTTCCCAAGAGACTTTACTATAAGACCACTGGTTCTTCTCCCAGACACCTCTCTCCTCTGCACGTGCATAAGGTGTAAGGGTAGGCATTTTCCTTTAAGTTAAACATATCAAAGAGTTTTGACCTTGCAAGTGATCAGTTTCTCTGATCATCCAAGATGATGTACACCTTCAAGGTTGTCTCTGGATGACCCTTTGGATAGACGTTAACCAAACAAATCTTCGCAAAGGACTTGTCCCAAAGACCTACAGACATCCAAGCATGAAGAAGATATTGCGGTACAACTTGCTGCTTGGTCTGCATACTCCCTGCCATGACTTTGTGGTGGGAGGAAACATAATGCAGAGTTAGATTGGGATGGATGAAAAGCTTGTATGTGGTCCTCACTGTCACACTCCTAACAATTAATTGCAATTTTACAGTCTTTAGGAAAGTGTTCAGCAGATGCAAAACATCTGTAGCATACCCCAAATGTCTTTAGAAGCTCTTTGCGTTCTTGGAGTGGTTTCTTTCTGAATCTGATGCACTTCTTTAGGGGATGTGGCATCTTAATAATGGTACCATGATGATTTGGGATTTCAACCTTTTCGTCTTTGTTACTCTTGTCTGGAGCTGAAGTTGCTGTGGGAAGAATATTAGTCTCATTCACTGACACTGTACCTCTGCGGTTCCTGTTGTTTGAATGTGAACTCTCATATTTAGGAGGTGATGATCAAGGGCCGCTTGGCTCTCCACACCAAAAGCTTGGGTCAGTCTTATACTCTGCAATATTTTTGATAAACTCACACAAGTAGGGGAATGGAGAAAAGGAGACTTTGTTCTCTTTGGTATCTTGACCTGAGTGTGATCCACATTTCTTGAACATTGTATGGCAGCTTGGAAACTATTGAGCGTACCCCACGAGCAGTAACAGTAGGTCACTGAGCTTTTGGAATTTCTAATTGTCCTTACTGCATATTTTTGGAAAATCCTGTAGTTGCTTGACTAGTGCATTTTATGTGGCTACAGAACTGCCAATGCTGCATTCTAGCCTTTCCCATGCAGCCATGAGACCAGCGACTGAATAAATGATATGGGCAGATGTGATGGTGGGTTTACACGTCCCGATATCGGCGTCCAACTCCGACCCAACTCCGACAAAAAGTCACGTGGGTCGCGAGTTGGAGCCAATATCGGGTGCGCGTTGTACTGTTTGACAGTACAACGCGATGCTGGAACGATGCCAAAACGATATCGGAGTTGAATAGCAAAGCTATTCAACTCGCCGATATCGCAAGGCCGTTGTACCTGCATCGCTGCGTGTGACAGCCCAACTCCGATGTCTACGCTCACGTCACCCATTCACTCCCATGTTAACTGGTCGTTCCTGGGTTGGTGGGCGTAGACATCGGAGGGACGTTGTTTCCCGATATCGCAGCGTGTAAACCGGCGATGCGATATCGGGAAAAGCGCTCCCGAAATGCGCGCTCCCGCGGCGTTGTATGCGATATCGTCCCGATATCGGGACGTGTAACCCCACCATGAGTCTCTTGACCCGCTCTATGGATAATGATCCTAAGTACCTAATCAGCAGCTCCAATTCCTCAGCAGCAGTGAGGCTGAGGTCACTAATTACAGTTCTAAAGGCAACCTCTGTAGTTCCCAGGTTGATCGTCGAACCTTGTGAGTAAGTTTACAACAAACCATGTACCTTGCAAAGTCAGTCTCTCAGATTTTGAAAGAATAAATGTTAGCTGAGTAGTGCTGTTCATATGGTCTGTAGCATCTTAACCTAGAAACATGGGAAAGTATGGTGTGGCATAGGCATTTAGTCCAGTAACTGGTTTGGTGTACATCAGGGGTCTCAAACTCGGCTGGGTTGGTGGGCCGCACATAGAGAAACATTTATAGCGGGGGGCCGCATCCCTTGTAGGACTAAGTGATATTTTTAGTAATACCAGAATTTTTTGCTCAATGTAGTAAAGTAAAAATCCTGATCCCTTTCTTGTAGTAATGTCCCCATCCTGTAGTAATGTCCTTTTCTACTGATTTCCCCCATACTGATCCCCTTTTCTAGTGATGTCCCCCATCCTGATCCCTTTTTCTAGTGATGATCCCTATCCTGATTCCTTTTTATAGTGATGTCCACTATCCTGATCCCTTTTTCTAGTGATGTCCCCCATCGATCATGATCCCCTTTTGTAGTGATGTCCCCATACTGATCTCCTTTTGTAGTGATGTCCCCCATCCTGATCCCCTTTTCTAGTGATGTCCCCCTTCCTGATCTCCTTTTCTAGTGATGTCCCCAATGTCATTCCCCTTTAGTAGTGTTGTCCCCATCTTGATCCCCTTTAGTGATGATGTCCCCATCCCGATCCCCTTTTATAGTGATGTCCCCCATCCTGATCTACTATTATAGTGATTCCCCCATCCTGTTTTACCTTCTTTTTGCACACTCAAATACACCCTCTATCACACTCACACACAAACCCACACACAACCCCCCCCACACACACACACATACTCTCACACACACTTTCACACATCCTCATACACACTCTTACACTCACTCATACACACACTGAAACTCGCACACACTTATACACATTTCCTCACTCACCCTCACGCACTCACCCTCTCACACACACTCACACTTTTCTCACTTTAATGATGCATCGCTCCAGTGCAGGGGGCCGCCGCTGTCCCCGCTGTGCTGGCTTCCGGCCTCCACTGTGCTATGACTTCCTCCAGCCGCTGCGCAGACGAGCTCTGTTGCAGGTGACATTGATCTTGCTGAGTGGCAGAGCTTGTTAGTGCTGCGGACAGAAGTCATCACACAGCGGGGACTGCTGCGGTCTCCTGCACTGGGGTGATGCATCATTAAGTTGTCCAAGGTGCCGCGGGCCGCATAGTGATGCCCCAGGGGCCGCATGCGGCCCCCGGGCCGCGAGTTTGAGACCCCTGGTGTACATAGTCTCTGCCACATGTGAAGCTGGAGCTATGTGGCTGTCAGACGTATGGTGACTTGCTAGCATATTGAGTTGCATGTAGACATTAAAGGGATCCTGTCACCCCCAAATCACCTCCTAAGCTATCCAAACATGTCCCTGCAGCATCCCATCACTAATCCCACACTCCTTTTGGTGCAGAAAAGCATCCTGTGAAAGTGTAGAAAAACGTTTTATAACTTACTCATTAGTGATGATAATGAGCTGGGGCTGTATATTCTTTAGTCCCTAAGGCTGACCAACTTCATCCTAATATCACGCCTTAATAGTCGTGATCTTCTATGCATATTGTAATCAGCGCCTCCCTGCTCTCCTCGGCTCTGTAAAGGCTGTAATGGGCTGTAATGATGCGAATCGTGTCATTTCCGGCATCGGGGGACGTCCGTACACCCACGCCGCATGCGCAGTGCGGGGCTTGAAGCCTACAGAGCGGCGTGGGTGTACTGACGTCACCCAATGCCAGAAATGACGCGATTCGCGTCATTACAGCCCCATTGCAGGCCAGGCAGTGCCGAGGAGAGCAGGGAGGCGCTGATTACAATAAACATGGAAGATCATGCCTATTAAGGCGTGATATTATGCCGAAGATGGCCAGCCTCAGTGAGTAAAGAATATAGCCACAGCTCATTATCATCACTAATAAGTTATAAAACGTTTTTATGCACTTTCACAGGATGCTTTTCTGAGCCAAAAGGAGTGTGGGATTAGTGATGGGATGAATGCTGCAGGGACTTGTTTTGATAGATTAGGAGGCGATTTGGGGGTGACAGGATCCCGTTAAGGTGTGGAGTTTGCTGAGGTGCAGGTTCCTGGTGTGTTCTGGTTCTTGTAGGATTGGGAGTTGACAGTGCAGAAGTATCTGCGTCCTGGTGCCTTGGAGAAGTGTCAGTACTGTCAAGAACAATAGTACTGCTCAGCTATTCACCACTTTAGCCTAACACATAGTCTCTAGTGCATTAAGGGGGTCTTCTGCATCCATTTCACTTATATTGATACTGTCTGTGTGAATCCCACTGATAGCCTGTTCAAGGACCTTCAACTTTGCCTTCGATGTTGCATGCACAAATTCCTTCTCTAGAGCTTCTATTTCTGCCCTCTTGTGTGCTGTTTCGGCTTCTGCACTTGCTTTTAAAGTATCCATTTCTGCTCTCTTTCATGGTCTTTTGGCATTCATTTCTGTCTTCCTTTGTGTAAAAGTAAGAAGGAGAAGAAGCGCACATAGAGTAATACCTTAGGGTTTGATGGTCACACGGACTCCCACAATACAGACTCACCTGGTCTGGTTGTGAATGGTCACAACTCCCTTGGACAAGCACGTATGGTCGCAGCAGGCTCCCGGCGAGAAGTAAGGATCCACTTGGAGAAATTAGAACCGGATGGATAGAAGTCGCGCTGACCACAATAAGAGTAACAGAGTAACACACACTCTGTTTATTCAGCCTATGCATTTAGTGGCGAACAGGCCACTTCATCAGGGATGCCCTGATGAAGTGGCCTGTTTGCCACGAAATGCGTAGGCTGAATAAACAGAGTGTATGTGTGTTACTCTTATTGTGGTCAGCGCGACTTCTATCCATCCGGTTCTAATTTCTTTGTGTAAAAGTGGCTTGTATGTTAGTTGCCTCTGCCTCAGCACATGCTCTTATAAGCTACTTACTGAGAGTTGAATGTTTTGATGAGCTTGATACAGATGAATGTTTTTAGTACTTAGTGGATGGAGCTATGCAAGAAGACGTCTATGGTATTTCTACAATTTTTGTCCCTGTATTAGACTTAATATCACATACTGTGCGGACGGTGTCTCTCAGAATAGTTGCAGGAAACTCTGCAGTTCTTCTAGAGAAACCTGTGTATTAAGTTTTCCCTGAATAACAATGTATTTTTTACAAGTCTCTTTATAGGATTGATATATTGTGCACAATTGTCCTAGGGTTCTCTCTAGTAGTAGCTTGTGAGGAACAGGATATGCTACATTGGTCTTGTGATTCAGCACTTCTTGCCATAAGAGTGACACATTACAAGATAATTCACATTCTGCAGTTTTTAAATTCTCAATAAATGTCCATGTGGGCTTGGCAGAGCGTCTAGCCCTTTCATCGGGCTGTGAATCAAAATCTTAATCCTGCTCCTTTGGCTGTAAATATGGCAGTGACGGTGTAATTTTTTTCTTCACACATGATATGTCACAGGCAGAATGGATCGATGTAATGATGTGGGCTGCTGGATTCCTGGCATGGATCAGTATTGAGGGAGACTGCGGCTGTGATTGTTTGTACACACACTGATGCTTTGTATGTTGCAAGCAGATGTGGGAGCTGTCTGTTGCAGAATCTTTTGGAAGCTGTGGTCTGCCTTTAAATTTGTATCTAGCAGACATCTTTTTTTACTGATCTATCTCCACAACTACACTGATTGTACTAAGCGTTTGAGCTATAATTTCTTTAGAAAAACAAAACGGAACAAGGAGCGTAATATGAACAGAACCTTATGGTTCAGTTGGATATAAAGATATTAGCGCCAAGTGGCCACTCACCTAATGAGGTGCACTCATGCACAACCTCAGTTAAAGCTTGAAGGTGGGGGCAGCTGGAATGCTGGGATCCCCTAGAAACCACTGCTTACAACTCCACTGCTTACAACAGCACTTCCGGGTACCTATTGACTCACCCAGGCCAGGGGACTCAGATCTCAGGCGCAGTCTGGAGGTCACGGGTGGCGGTGCCTGAGGCTGTGGCCCTGGTGGTCAGTGAAAAAGGGGAAAAATAAACTAAAAATAAAAGAAATAAAGTTTTGTTCGTGACGCCACCTGTAGGTCCTGGTGATGGCACCAGCGCTGCTGGAACCTCCGGGGTGATGGGCGGCAGCAAGATGGAGTGGCTTCCTACAGGAGGAGCGGGATCCCCGGGGTGTTGGAGATAGTAATAGTTGGTGTAGTACGACAGCGCAGTCACTGTGGAGCAAGGCAGGTAAAGAACAGTTCAAGGAATAAAGCACTGACACGTTGCTCACTCTGAACGGGTATTTACTCCGGTATTCTGCAGGCATACAAGGTAATGCAGGTAGTTGCAAGGTAGTGGACCGGGTGGTTCTTGCAATGAGTAGTGTCCCTCTGAAGCTCCTCTGATGTTCCTTCTCTATCACAGTCTGTCCCTTGCTCTGCTGCCCTGCTATACCCGTATGGTAGCACTGAAGGCCCTCGGTTGGGTTGCCACTGCGGACGTCTCTGTGCACCGTGGGTGCTCCTGGTATACACCGCGGTGGTGTTTGGCTGATGGGTCGTGCTCCTATAGATACATCGACCACTCCGGGTTTGTGGTTCAGGGATGTAGCCGACTGGACCACTTCGGAGCCGGTACTCCGGGTTTGGACTGGGCAAGGATATTTAGTTACCCGTTCTATTCTTGGCCCCTTTCTCTTCTGGGTCACCAGGTTGAGGTGCCCTCCCAGTTAGCTTCTCTCTCTCGGTTTCTCTGTAACTTCTCCAACTCTGCTACATCTTCTGCGTAGCTCTGTGCAGCTCCCTTCTGTTCCGCTCTCACTTGGTCTAACTTCTCACTCGACTTGACTAACTGCTTGCTGCTTTTCCCACTGCTTTATAACCTAGCCTCTCCTCCCACCAGGATCGGTTACGTTAGTGACAGGTGTCTAATTGGTCCTCTAACACTAAGTCTTGCATGTGGTGCTGGAGCTTCAGACTTATTCTACTCACTACTAAAACAAACAATACGACACCTTCAGTCAGGGGTGTAGTACCCTTTTGTGACACACTTTTAGTGGAGTGCCACACTGTCACGTGGTCGGTGTTTTGCCAACTCTTTTGATACCAATTGTTTTGTCAAGTAATTAATGGGCTCGGACACAGCTTTAAAGAAGGCTATTCATGTTTATTATAGCAATTAAATTATTAATTACTGACAATAAGAACTAATATTTAAATGAATAAACAACTAATGATTAAATGATTAGGTTATAATAATCCCATGATTACAGAAAATAGGAAATAGTGTGAAATTGCATACAGTTTTGCATGATATATGATAATATACGACTACAAAGGTAAGTAAGGTACCTGAATTACACACTACACAGAAACATAAAATATAGAGTCAAAATACTTAGTGCACACTACACAGAAGTATGTCACAAAGTCAAAATACTTATGGTACACACTACACAAGAAAAACTTCACCAAGAGGGAGCATCATCAGTCCAAACATCAGCTGTAACCTGAACAGCGAAGAGGGAGAACCCTCCTGGGATCCACAAAACATCACTAGGCAGGGGTAGACATCATCTGTCAGGAGACATCAGTTGGGGAAGAAAACAGGAAAGACAGAACTCTCCTAGAATCCACATTGTGGCAAGCCGGGCACCCCCTTATAGCCCACAGGTCTAGGCTTCCGAGGTTCGCTGCAATCTTCACCAACTTTTATATCTTTTTGGCTATGTGTCCAGTATAGTATCCATCTCCTGAGAGGCCAGTTCAGAGATATTGATCTACACCACACAAATGCATCCAAAAAGCTCCTGGGTACCAGGTGCTTTCCCATACTGTAATCACAATGTTTCCCACCAGATGCTGCCAAATTGTTATGTGGGAATGTTAAACATTGTACACTATTCCCACAGAGTGCTGATAAAACTATGTGGTTCTCATAAAAATCACCCAGTCCCCAGTTGTCAGGAGTTAGGGAAGATTCTGTTCCTACCAACTAGTAACAATAATATGAACTTAAACATGAAAATAACTATTTGATGCTTTTCCCATGAGACTCCAGGTGCTAATTATATCAAAAACTTGGCACCAAGGGGGGCGTGGCCTGCTAATAGAGGATTAGACGCACTGTGCAGCAGCTCCGCTGCACTAAATCCCCCACGCCACAATATATTACTGCTGTCGCCGCTCTCAACTTATGGGCAAGTCCAGGAGGCTCACCGGAGGCCCAGGCACCGAAAACCCCGGCCCCCAGGCAAATTTAGACATATCTTTGCTCCGGAGGGAACTACCACGCCACAGAGCACACTCCCAAGATGACGGCGGCTCCCAGCCCGGCGGGAAAAGCGGCGAGGAGAGAAGGAGGAAGCCGCTTTGCAGGTCTCCTGGAGGAGACAGGAAAGGAGGATCAAGAGCTCTCTATGGCCATGGAAGAGGTAGCAGGTACTGATCTGGGGAGATACCTGAAGCAGTTACCCACAAAAGGGGTTTTAGAGAAGTTTGCCTGCAGGCTGGACAGGTCATATAAAAGGGAGATTCAGACCCTCAAAGTCGATTTACCACGAGAGTTGAAGAGGTGGAGAAATCACAAGAAAATATACTTAATGAGCTGCAGGCACATAGACAGCTCCTGGAGCAGCACTCTAACACCATTGAAGGCCTGTTATATGGACAGGAAGATATTGAAAATAGAAACAGGCGCAATAACATAAGGATCAGGGGGCTGTCTGAGTCTATTTTGCCACTTGAACTGTCCAAAACTCTCCAGCTCCTTTTCAAACAACTACTGGGAGACGATCAACTTGCGGACATAGAGCTAAATAGGGTCCATAGAGCCCTCTTGCCACGTCCACCTTCTGATGCCAGACACCGCAACATCATATGCAGGGTGCACTTTTTCTCCATCAAAGAGACGATCATGTCTGCAGCGAGACAGCAGGGTCAGATCACTTTTATGGACACTAACATCCTTCTGGTACCTGACCTTGCCACACGCACACTGCAGCAGAGAAGAGCACTGAGACCCCTGCTATCACTCTTAAAGGAGAATGACATACCATATAGATGGGGATTCCCCTTCCAGTTGACTGCCTCAAAGGGAGGGAAGTCTGCTTCCTTCCGCAGGCTAGATGACTTACCTGCGCTGTTACAAGCCTTTAACCTGCCCAAAGTGGATCTCCCGGACTGGCCGAGCAACCCACATCTCCCACCCCCGCCGTCCAGATGGAAAGAGACAAGACGGGAGAGAACCCCCCGACGAGACTCTCCACCCTGAGTGAAGACCCACTAGATGACTGTTTATCGTCTGCCCGAAATCTGGTCAGGTCACACACAGACTTTGATCTGCTAGGACACTGACCTGGTGGCGGGTTTCCTGCGGCCTATACATCTCTTTCTCCGTTGAGAAGCTGGCCACAAGTATCTCATGTATTGGTTATGTTGTAAACAATATATATTTTGACTCTTCTTTTAGTATCTATACATATTACTATATTGAGTTAGTCATTAAGGCGACACTCCATTTTGTTTTTTTTTTTTCATGAAAATGGCGGGGGGGGGGGGATGGGGGCGTAGATGCCCTCCTCCTAGGCTCCTACGTATACTCTCAGGTGCTGGACGGAACTATTCTGCCCAAATTGCACGTGTTTCTAGAGTAACTGTTTTTTTACCAGAACCCATATATGTTTACCCCCACCCCTCCTTTCTTCCATACCTCTCCTTCCCCCTTATCCTTCACATGGGCGGGTGTAATCCTACAGAATTCATGAGATGTAGCTTTCATCCTGAGTATGGATAGAGTGAAACTCTGTTCCTTTAATGTAAAGGGTATAAACAAACCTGAAAAAAGACGACAGATCTCCTACTCAGCACATAGGAGCAGAGTTCAGATTTTAATGCATCAAGAGACCCATTTCAGATCGAACTCCATCCCACGCTGTGAGTATTATCATTATCCCACGTGGTTCCACAGCCCAAACCCATTGTCCAAGTCTGGGGGGGTCTCTATAGCATTTTACAAATCTTTTATCCCAACAGTACTCAAACAATCAATAGAACCTATGGGCCGCTATATCTTCCTCCAGATATCCTGGGGTCAATTTGTCTGTCATTGCTAATTGCTAACCTCTACTATCCCAACAGGAGACTGAAAAGATTTGGTGCTAAGGTTCACAAGCAGCTCGAGGCATTCTCCGGCTCCTCTCCAATTCTCCTGGGCGGGGATTTCAACTTCACTCCTGACCCGCGGGTAGACATTTCTACTGGTAAGTCATATCTCTCCTCTGCATCTATCCACCACCTTAGACAACAATGGGAGGACCTCCGCCTTGTTGACACCTGGCATATTATACACCCAGAGGTCAAGGACTATACTTTCTACTCCCATGTGCACTCCTCATATAGCAGAATCGACCGCATATACGTATCTCACTCCCTCCTAGACCTGGAGGTTGAAGCTGATATAGGCCGTATCCTCTGGTCGGATCATGCCCTGGTTTATGTTTCTCTGTGCATTGGCTCACGCCTGGTCAAGGAATTTACATGGAGACTTAATAATAATCTGCTGGTGGATCCAGTGTGTCGAACTGACCTTACAAATGCGATCCAACATTTCGTAGCAGATCACTCCTCAGACGCAACAACTCCTGCAATGAAGTGGGAGGCTCTGAAGAGCGTTCTTTGAGGGGTCCTTATATCACATGGGACTCGGATTAAAAAAGAGAGATCTAGAGAGATTTCTTCCCTCCTATATCTAATCTCACAACTTGAGACCAGCCACAAACAAAACCCGTCCCCCACTGTCTATGCTCAACTTTCAACAGCACGACATTCCCTCCTCTCCCTTCTTGATCAGAAGGATAGGGGTGCTAGGAATAAGATGGGATCTCTGTATTATGCTCAGGGCGATAAGAGCGGAAGACTCCTGGCCAGGGCACTTTACCCCAAATCCACACAAAATTTTATCTCCCATCTCCGGGACAAAACGGGGAAAAAACGATTTAAAACCAGTGAAATACTTTCTGATTTTCAGACTTACTATTCATCTTAATATAACATCAGAGGACACTTTAATGACTTACAACCTGACAAGCTTAGGGAAAAAATTCAGGAATACCTAAACCACAGTGGCCTCCCCTCCCTATCAGCTTCCATGTTGGATGACGTGGCCGGGGAGTTCACGTGGGGTGAATTAGAACCTGGAAAGAGTCCTGGTCCTGATGGTTACACGGCTAATTTCTATAAAGTATTTTCAGACATTTTGGGCCTGATCTTCTTGGAAGCTTGTAACCATGTAGCTACAGGAGGCTTCTTCCCACCCCATGCACTCTTAGCACATATAGTAGTGATACATAAGTCTGGGAGAGACCCAACGCTGTGCAGTAGTTATCGCCCAATTTCACTCATAAACTTGGCTATGAAGTTGTATGCCAAACTAATTGCCAACAGACTGAAGAGGTATCTTCCAGACTTGATTCACTCGGACCAGGTTGGCTTCGTTCCTGGACGAGAAGCCAGGGATGACATTATCCGCTCCATCGCCCTCATTGATAAATCCAGAAGAGGCGGCGACCCCATGTGCATCCTGTCGATCGACGCAGAGAAAGCGTTTGACAGGGTGCACTGGGAGTTCATGTTCGCGACCCTCAGACACATCGGACTGTCAGACAGCATGCTTCACTGTGTATGAACACTATACACAAATCCTTCAGCTAGAATGCGAATCAATGGTTCACTTTCCAGCGCATTCAACATCACCAACGGTACACGGCAGGGATGTCCTTTATCCCCACTGATGTATGTGCTCTGTATGGAGTCCCTGGCGTCGACCCTTAGAGGACACCCCTCCGTCCATGGAGTTACCACAGATGAGAACGATCACAAACCCCCTCACTAGCACCCCCAATATCCTAGAGGACCTCCACATTTATGGTCAACTCAGTAACTTTAAAATTAATACAACAAAGTCAGATATGATGAACATTTCCCTCCCAAGGGTCTTAGTTGACCTCTTAAAATCCAACCACCCATTTAGCTGGAAGACACAATCTCTCCCATACTTGGGAATCACGCTACCGAGAGACCTCTCTCAGTTGTATCAGAACAATTATATCCCTATTATTGCCAAGCTGGGGGCGGATCTATCCAGGTGGAACAGAATACCTCTATCTTGGTTAGGTAGGATAAACATCATCAAAATGGATGTTCTCCCCCGCCTGCTTTATTTCTTCCAGGCAATCCCAATAGGTCTTCCCGCCTCTTTCTTCTCCAGACTGAAAACAATGCTCTTAAAATTTATTTGGTCTCATGGAAGACCATGAATTGCTATGAGCCAGCTAAGCAGAGGAGTTGAGTCAGGCGGACTGGGACTTCCGGACCTTCGCCTATACCACTACGCCGCTCTTTGCAAATGCATACTAAATCTTTTTCATTCTGAGGGAAGGAGAAGGTGGGTTGAGGTGGAGATGTCACAAACACCTACCAATGCCCTGGCAACGATCTGGTCCCTGAGTAGGCAATATGTGGTTACCCTTCCACTAATAACTAGCCATCTGCAATTATTTCTTAAACAAAATAATAAATTCCTAAACGTGACGACCACACCGGGACCGCTGACCCTAATATACGGTAACCCCTCCTTCCCAGTGGAGCTTAGAAGAGGGTCTTTCCTTAATATTCCAAAAACCTCATATCCCACTATACTCAACTACATAACAAGTTCTCGACCCAAAACCTTATCTGAATTATACCCTAACTCAAAGCCACCGCCTGACTCGTGGCTTCTCCACTATAGAATCACTAGCTACATCAACTCATTACCTCCAACTAATATCTTCCGCCAATTGACTGGATTTGAGCGGATGTGCATAGACGGGGGAAACCCATAGCATATGTTATTTCCATACTTTACCAAAACTTCAGAAACAATTGGATGATCTCCTCTGGAAGGCACCCTCATTTATGAGTAGATGGGAGTCGGATCTGGGGAGGTGGCTTGCACCAAGTGATTGGGAGAAGATATTTCTTTTCACTCGTAAGGCGACGGTGTCGGCGGCCTCCCAGGAGCGTAACTATAAGGTGGTGGTTAGATGGTGCAAGTGCCCGGTTGGAGTTAGCAGGATCTTCCCGGGGTCTCGGAGAGATGCTGGAGATGTCTCGACCATGAGGGCTCCTATCTTCATGTCTGGTGGCATTGTAGACTTATCTCCTCATTTTGGAGAGAGGTTGAGGACCTATATCAAAAAGTCACTTCTGAACGCATACAGCTGACAGCTGAACTGGCACTACTAAACCTTTCTAATATCTCTATCTCCAAATACAAAATGAGTCTATTTCGCTTCTTCTTGATTGCAGCCAGGAGACTGATAGCCAGACATTGGAAACAAATTACTCCTCCGGGACGCAAAGAAATTGTAGCTGAGTTGAATGACACATGTAGACTAGAGAAGTTGGCGAGCTATAGCTCTCTTGACCCGGGATGTCTGGACAGACACTGTAGACTGTGGACCCAATGGATCATGTTTAGAGAGACTAATGACTTAAGTCTATGGCTGACTGATGTACCTGCTCAACCTGATTCTGTTTAGATAAAGAAACTAATTGGCCTGCCTCCAGTCCTTAGGGGTTGGTTGATGGGTAAGAGATTTCACTTATATGTAGGAACCTTTGCGCCCGCTCGTCTTTTCACATTCTACCTATCCACATTTATTAGCTTACATACATACTGTGTATACACCTTCCCATCCCCTACTCCCTCCCTTGTCTACCTTTTTTCTTCGCCTTCTTTTTCCCTTCCATTTGATAGTTTACTTCAAATTTCTCCAATGTTCGACCTATGACTCGTCTCAATAACGGATTATCCCTGAGGGTACCTTTACATGCCGCGACGGCAGGCTGGATACATCGCGCTACAAGCTACAATTGTAGCTTGTAGCGTCCATATCGCCTGTAGTAGCGGCGTCTGAAGAGGCGACGCTACAGCCGGCGACAGATACATCTGTGTATGGTCTCTGCTCATAAACTTAAGGCAACATCGCCGATTGTAGCGAGCTGTATCGGCGTGTAAAAAAGCAACGGAAGGCAACTCTGGACACCCGGCGATGTGGCTGCCATGTATCTAAGGCGTGACACAGTCGCCATGTTACCGCGCCCCATCTGCGATCATTGGAGGTCGCTCCTGCTTTATGATTGGTAGTCGCAGCATAGGGCGGGATATTTAAGGAGCTGACCAGTCACACTACACAATTACTCGAGCGTGCTGTATTAATCAGCCTACTGCGATGCCTGGCCAATCCTGATGATATTGCGCTGTCCTATCATCGTACGGACGGCTCGTAATCCAAGATTGTTGCACGCCTATGTGCTATCCCTGCTGCATCGGGTCCGCCCATAGTAGCTTGTTGGAGCGGTGTGTAAACATGGTACGCTACGCTACAGCTGGCTACTTGAGACACCCGGCGATGTAGCTAGCTATAGATGTAGCGTGGCGTAGCGCACCTTGTCGCGGCGTGTAAAGAGGGTGCGTTGACCGTTTGTAGCCGTTTGAGCGTGCTCGTGCACGCAAAGTAGCGCGATGTATCCAGCCTGCCGTCGCAGCGTGTAAAGGTACCCTGATACATAGGCAAGAGTTCTGGGCTACGAGTAACCCCAAATACGGAAAGGAATTCATTTTTTTTTAAGTGCCTTATAGAAACGTCTGGCCATTGGACTATATCTGTGACAATTTTGAACATGCCAGACCATAATTAGACTTATGTTCTATTGTAGAATAACTATAACTTCTAAACAAATTGATGTCAGCGATTGACACCCATTCATGAAACTTGTTATGTTTTATTTTATGACATATTCTTTCTGAATAAAAATTGATTTAATAAAATAAAAAACTTGGCACCAAAAATTGAATTAAGGCAGCTTTATTGAGTAGCAAGTTGATGAATAGACAGAATTGCAACAAAACCTTTCAGCTCTATGGCCTTCATGAGTTGCTAAAATGACATACAGAAAACAGGGTATATGATCAATTCTCATAATATAATAATACAAGCTGACAAAGGTAACAATACCATAACAATGGTATATACCAACAATTCTTGTCTCTGTGCTTACTTGTCTTACTGACTTTTCATACAGTGTTGGCCAAAAGTATTGACACCCCTGCAATTCTGTCAGATAATATTCAGTTTCTTCCTGAAAATGATTGCAATCACAAATTCTTTGGTATTATTATCTTCATTTAATTTGTCTTCAATGAAAAAACACAAAAGAGAATGAAGCAAAAAGCAAAACATTGATCATTTCACACAAAACTCCAAAAATGGGCCAGACAAAAGTATTGGCACCCTCAGCCTAATACTTGGTTGCACAACCTTTAGCCAAAATAACTGCGATCAACCGCTTCCGGTAACCATCAATGAGTTTCTTATAATGCTCCGCTGGAATTTTAGACCATTCTTCTTTGGCAAACTGCTCCAGGTCCCTGATATTTGAAGGGTGCCTTCTCCAAACTGCCATTTTTATATCTCTCCACAGGTGTTCTATGGGATTCAGGTCTGGACTCATTGCTGGCCACCTTAGAAGTCTCCAGTGCTTTCTCTCAAACCATTTTCTAGTGCTTTTTGAAGTGTGTTTTGGGTCATTGTCCTGCTGGAAGACCCATGACCTCTGAGGGAGACTCAGCTTTCTCACACTGGGCCCTACATTATGCTGCAAAATTTGTTGGTAGTCTTCAGACTTCATAATGCCATGCACACAGTCAAGCAGTCCAGTGCGAGAGGCAGCAAAGCACCCCCAAAACATCAGGGAACCTCCGCCATGTTTGACTGTAGGGACCGTGTTCTTTTCTTTGAATGCCTCTTTTTTTCTCCTGTAAACTCTATGTTGATGCCTTTGCCCAAAAAGAGAGAACATTCTTCCAAAACGTTTTAGGCTTTCTCAGGTAAGTTTTGGCAAACTCCAGCCTGGCTTTTTTATGTCTCAGGGTAAGAAGTGGGGTCTTCCTGGGTCTCCTACCATACAGTCCCTTTTCATTCAGACGCCGATGGATAGGACGGGTTGACACTGTTGTACCCTCGGACTACAGAGCAGCTTGAACTTGTTTGGATGTTAGTCGAGGTTCTTTATCCACCATCTGCACAATCTTGTGTTGAAATCTCTTGTCAATTTTTCTTTTCTGTCCACATCTAGGGAGATTAGCCACAGTGCCATGGGCTTTAAACTTCTTGATGACACTGCGCACGGTAGACACAGGAACTTTCATGTCTTTGGAGATGGACTTGTAGCCTTGAGATTGCTCATGCTTCCTCACAATTTGGTTTCTCAAGTCCTAAGACAGTTCTTTGGTCTTCTTTCTGTTCTCCATGCTCAATGTGGTACACACAAGGACACAGGACAGAGGTTGAGTCAACTTTTATCCATATCAACTGGCTGCAAGTGTGATTTAGTTATTGCCAACACCTGTTAGATGCCACAGGTAAGTTACAGGTGCTGTTAATTACACAAATTAGAGAAGCATCACATGATTTTTCTAACTGTGCCAATACTTTTGTCCACCCCCTTTTTTATGTTTGGTGTGGAACTATATCCAATTTGGCTTTAGGACAATTCTTTTTGTGTTTTTTCATTGAAGACAAATTAAATGAAGATAATAATACCAAAGAATTTGTGATTGCAATCATTTTCAGGAAGAAACTGAGTATTATCTGACAGAATTGCAGAGGTGTCAATGCTTTTGGCCAACACTGTATAAGGCAGCACAACTTTCACATAGGCTGTGTAGAGAGAAACAAGTGCATTCACAATCATGAAGTATAAAGACTGCCAAGTTATTTACATGTAACTGCACAGTCCTCGACTCATCTCTGCTGTCCATGTGGTGCAATTTCCTTGCTTAAAATATCTGTGGTAGGTGTATCTGCACAGTCCTCCACTCATCTCTGCTGTCTGTTTGTAGAAATTTTCCTGCTGTAATATATTGTTTTCCATTATGAATATACCTCTCCATTTCACTGCCCCCTAATGTTTTATGATCCTTTGTGTTAGCTTGCTGTGAATCACCACGTGTCTATGGCCTGATTTGGTGATGGGCTAATGAAGTTCAATTCCCTCCCCCCTGCTCCTCACCTGAATTCATTTTTTGTGAGCATATCTGGGGCCAGTTTTAGTCTGCTCCAGACGTGTCTGCTACAAAGTGGCTGTTTAAAGTGGCAAAATATGAAATAGACCATAAATGGGCCGCAATTGACTGGGATAGACTGGAAGGTAATGACATAGAGGGCCACTAAAACAATGTGTATAACTCTATTCATTACTAATCTTTACCATGTCTTTTATTTCATTGTTCATTCTCCTATGTGCTCTCACCACCAACCTTTATCACCCTATCCCCCCCCATCACCACTCATTCACATCAGCCTCTCTCTCCTTCCCTACTCTATGTACAGCTCCCATGCTATCTTCAGTTTACTGAAGACTCTCAGCCCATCATATTCCAAAGTTTGTCATAATAAATCATGTCTTGAATCCAAAAACTATTTGCTCTTTCTCTTTTTACTGCTGCTCCTGTCAGGTGATCTCTCCCAACCCTGGTCCGCACTCTGCTAACTTCAACCCCTCTCACACCTTACACAAAAACCGCACTAAACGTATTAGCATTACCTGTACACATTCATCTCCCTCTTTTAATTGAGCTCTCTGAAATCCATGGTCTGTATCCAACAAGCTTCCCTTCATTCATAACTATTTTCTCACTAACTCTATTAACCTCCTGGCCCTCACTGAAACCTGGATCCAGGATTCAGACACTGCTTCCCCTGCTGCCATTTCTTATGGCGGCTTACATTTCTCTCATTCCCCGAGACCTGGGAACAAACATGGTGATGGAGTTGGCTTACTCCTGTCCCAATTCATCCCTCCAGCCCCAGCACTCTCATTCCCCTCTTTTGAGAGTCACACCATTAGGCTATTCCATCACTTTCCCCTCAGAGTAGCAGTGGTATACCGCCCCCCCAGGGTCACCCACCCAGTTCTCGACCATTTCTCCACGTGGTTGATACACTTCGTGTCCTCAGAATTACCAGCCCTCATTCTGGGAGACTTTAACATCCCCATAAAAAGCCCCATCTCCCAATCTGCATCCCAGCTCCTATCTCTAACCACGTCACTTGCCTCTCACAGTTCTCAACCTCTGAGACACACAAGGATGGTAATACCCTTGACCTGGTCTTTACCCGACTCTGCTCAAACTCCTCCCTAGATACTTTCCACATTTGACCCAGTTACAGAAGAATAAGTTGCCAGGCTCCTCTTTCCTCTCGTCCCACTACATGCACCACTGACCCCATTCCCTCACACCTACTCCAGTCTCTTTCTGGTTGTCACCACTCACCTAACCAAAATCTTCAACCTCTCCCTCTCTTCTGGCATCTTCCCCTCCTCCTTCAAACAGTCAATCATTACTCCATTATTAAAGAAAGCTTCTCTCGATCCATCCTGCACAAATAACTACAGACCAGTCTCCAATCTCCCCTTCATCTCTAAACTCCTGGAGCGCCTGGTCTACTCCCGCCTCACCTGTTACCACTCCGCTCACTCTCTTCTAGATCCATTACAGTCTGGCTTCCGCCCCTTCACTCTACAGAAACTGCCCTCATCAAAGTGATCAATGACCTACTGACAGCAAAACGTAATGGTGGCCACTCTCTGCTTATTCTTCTTGATCACTCTGCAGCATTTGACACTGTTGACCACCATCTCCTACTCTCTATGTTGCACTCCATTGGTATAAAGGACACCGCTCTCTCCTAGCTCTCTTCCTATCTTTCTGACCGCTCTTTCAGTGTATCATTTGCTGGCTCTACTTCCCGCCCTAATCCTCTCTCTATTGGGGTCCCTCAGGGTTCAGTCCTTGGACATCTTCTCTTCTCTCTCTACACGGCCCCAATTGGACACACCATCAGCAGATTTGGCTTCCAGTACCATCTCTATGCTGACAACACACAATTATACACTTCAACCCCTGACCTTACCCTTGCGGTTTTAAAGAACACCAATGACTGTCTAGCTGCAGTTTCCAGCATCATGTCAGCTCTCTATTTAAAACTCAACCTTTCCAAAACTGAACTTGTTTTGGTCCTGCCCTCTACTAACCTCCCTAAATCTGACATCTCTCTCTGTGTGCTGTACCACAATAACACCTAGGTAGCAGGCTCGCTGTCTGGGTGTCATGTTTGACACCGATCTCTCCTTCACCTCCTATATACAATCTCTCGTCCGTGCTTCTCGCTTACACATGAAGAATATCTCTAGAGTCCGCCCCTTTCTCACCATGGAAACACCTAAAACACTTACCATGGCCCTAATCCACTCCTGCCTTGATTATTGCAATACACTATTAATTGACCTCCCCCTCTCTAAACTTTCCTCTCTACAGTCCATCCTTAAAGCAGCAGCCAGGATCACCTACCTGACCAATCGTTACTCAGATGCCTCCTCTCTGTGATTGCACTGTCATTGCACTGGGTGCCTACACACTACAGGATAAAGTTCAAATTGCTTGTTCGTACCCACAAAGCTCTTCACAATGCAGCACCTCCCTACATCTCCTCCCTCATCTCTGTCTATCACCCCACCCATTCTCTACGTTCTACAAATGACCTTCGACTAATATCTACACTAATCCGATCCTCCCACTCCCGGCTCCAAGACGTCTCCTGACTGCACCAATTCTCTGGAATGCTCTACCCCAAGGAATCAGGACCATCCACAATTTGCATGGCTTCAGACGCTCACTAAAAACACATCTTTTCAAGGCGGCCTATCATGCTCCCTAACAAAATTCCTTTGTACTGTATTTAGCCTATTCACTATCTCTCTTAACATAACTCTTCTTCAAACTCCACCAAACCCAAAAGGTCTACACAGACTGTCTGGTGACCAGTTATGTAACTTTGTTTTTATCCCCCATTTCCTCAAGATGCCTGGACCATCAGTGTAGTAAGCCCCTGCACTTTGTGTAACCCCTATCTTGTTGTAGATTATAAGCTCTTTTGAGCAGGGTCACCTTTATTTTTGCTTTATCTATTTTATATTTTCTATTATTGTACTGTATTCCTTCTCTACTGGAATTACTGTATTATATTGTGTACTAGATGGTGGCCTGATTCTAACACATCGGGTATTCTAGAATATGTGGGTGTGCGGCGGTGCGGATGTACGGCGGTGCGGGTGTGCAGTGGTGGCCCCCCTCAGTTCTCACTCGCTACAGGCTTCTGTCCAGCCGACTCTCACCCTAGCATGTCTTCTTCTTCTTCCTCCAGCATAGACATCAGCAATTCCAAGGCCTCGGGGGGCGGAGTTAACAAGGGGCGTCATAGTAGGCGTATCCATGCGCATAGCCCTGATGTGGTGGGCGTGCCCTTGTTCATGACCATTACAATGCCCCCTTTGGTAGCTCCACCCCCACCCCCCACGGCCTTTGAATTTCTGGAGTCTATGCCACGAAAAGAAGAATGGCGGGGTGAGCGGCGGGTGGATGGAGCATGGAGGCAGGGAATGTGGAGCGGGTGAGCAGCGGGCAGGAGACCGAGTGGAGGGGGGCCGGGAGACCAGGCGGACTGTGCCTGTTTCTCTGTAACGGAAATCCCGCTTTGCTGATTGGTTGCGCCCAGCCAGCCGCGAATTGCTGGTGCGTCATTTTCACATCGCTGTTCATTTAAAATAGCCGGATGGGAAAGCCGACAGTGAAGTCAGCTTTCCCGCCCGCTATGTGAGTGTAGGGCTGTCGTCTCTCACGGCAATCCAGCGTAGCTGATGAGTTGCCAGAGCGTTTTTTGGAAAAAAATATTTGGCGGTACGCATTTCTGATTAATTTCCCCTATGCACAGGGATGCAGCAAGGCTCTCTGCCGCCTGAGCCTAGATGAGGACCAGGGTGGGAGGTGCTGTCGGCGGCCGCGGGAAGGGGGGGGTTGCTGTCGGCGGCCGCTGGCAGGGGGGGTGCTGTCGGTAGCCGCCGCTGATGATTTTACCTTATGCCACCGGCGCACGTCACACACAATGTGCATGGTGCAGGCGCCGCCCCCTTCTGCTCTGCCGCTCCCCCTAAAGGCTCATATTGACCATTGGACAGTGCAACTCTGCCTATGCATGGCACACGTCCCCTATGCATGGCACACATCCACTATGCATGGCACACATCCCCTGTGCGTGGCACACATCCCCTATTCGTGGCACATGTTCCCTGTGCGTGGCACACGTCCCCTGTACGTGGCACACGTCCCCTATGCATGGCACACATTCCCTATGCGTGGGACACATCTATGCAGGGCACATGTCCCCTATGCAGGGCACACATCCCCTATGCATGGCACACGTCCCCTGTGCGTGGCACACGTCTTCTGTGCGTGGGACACGTCCCTTATGTAGGGCACACGTCCCCTATGCAGGGCACACGTCCCCTATGCGTGGCACACGTCCGCTTTGCGTGGGACACGTCCCCTATGCAGGGCACACGTCCCCTATGTGTGGCATATGTCCCCTATGCAGGGCACATGTCCCCTATGCAAGGCACATGTCCCCTATGCAGGGCACACGTCCCCTGTGCGTGGCACATGTCCCCTATGCAGGGCACGCGTCCCCGTGTATTTGAAATATGGTGCCTTGGTGCGCACCGCTATCCTGATTGGTCAGCGCTGAACGCAGCGACCAATCAGAGGAGCGGCATTCAAACCGCGCGCCGCTCCTCCAATTAAAATAGCGGTGCGCACCATATTTCAAATACACTGTATTCAGTGTATTTGAAATATGGCGCATGCCGCTATCCTGATTGGTCGGCGCTGAACGCGGCAACCAATCAGAATAGCGGTGCGGACATAGTGTCATATTTCAAATACACTGTACTCAGTGTATTTGAAATATGGCGCCATGGTGCGCCGCTATCCTGATTGGTCAGCGCTGAATGCGGCGACCAATCAGAGGAGCGGCATTCAAGCCGTGTGCCAAGCGCGCTACTTCTCTGGTCGCCGCGGCTTGAATGCCGCAAAGGGCACCACCGCTGCGAGCAGCCGCGCTGCGGCCACTGTCGGCCGGACCCATGTATCCCCTGTCGCCGGACTACAAATTGGCTCCGGCGGCCACCAATGAGCGGCCTCTGTCTGACGCGTGATTTCCATGACAGACAGACAACATTAGACGATTATATAGTAGATGTTCTTACTGTATTATACTGTGTATTTTCATTTATTACCACCTGTATTTGTAAAGCGCTGCGGAATATGTTGGCGCTATATAAATAAAGATTTTTTATTATTATTATTATTACTATACTAGATGGTGGCCCGATTCTAACGAATCAGGTATTCTAGAATATGTATGCAGTTGACATACTGTGACTGACAGAACTTGTTCAGTCAACGTGAGTGAACTATATATATACAGTTAGGTCCAGAAATATTTGGACAGTGACACAATTTTTGCAAGTTGGGCTCTGCATGCCACCACATTGGATTTGAAATGAAACCTCTACAACAGAATTCAAGTGCAGATTGTAACGTTTAATTTGAAGGGTTGAACAAAAATATCTGATAGAAAATGTAGGAATTGTACACATTTCTTTACAAACACTCCACATTTTAGGAGGTCAAAAGTAATTGGACAAATAAACATAACCCAAACAAAATATTTTTATTTTCAATATTTTGTTGCGAATCCTTTGGAGGCAATCACTGCCTTAAGTCTGGAACCCATGGACATCACGAAACACTGGGTTTCCTCCTTCTTAATGCTTTGCCAGGCCTTTACAGCCGCAGCCTTCAGGTCTTGCTTGTTTGTGGGTCTTTCCGTATTAAGTCTGGATTTGAACAAGTGAAATGCATGCTCAATTGGGTTAAGATCTGGTGATTGACTTGGCCATTGCAGAATGTTCCACTTTTTTGCACTCATGAACTCCTGGGTAGCTTTGGCTGTATGCTTGGGGTCATTGTCCATCTGTACTATGAAGCACCGTCCAATCAACTTTGCAGCATTTGGCTGAATCTGGGCTGAAAGTATATCCCGGTACACTTCAGAATTCATCCGGCTACTTTTGTCTGCTGTTATGTCATCAATAAACACAAGTGACCCAGTGCCATTGAAAGCCATGCATGCCCATGCCTTCACGTTGCCTCCACCATGTTTTACAGAGGATGTGGTGTGCCTTGGATCATGTGCCGTTCCCTTTCTTCTCCAAACTTTTTTCTTCCCATCATTCTGGTACAGGTTGATCTTTGTCTCATCTGTCCATAGAATACTTTTCCAGAACTGAGCTGGCTTCTTGAGGTGTTTTTCAGCAAATTTAACTCTGGCCTGTCTATTTTTGGAATTGATGAATAGTTTGTATCTAGATGTGAACCCTTTGTATTTACTGTCATGGAGTCTTCTCTTTACTGTTGACTTAGAGACAGATACACCTACTTCACTGAGAGTGTTCTGGACTTGAGTTGATGTTGTGAACGGGTTCTTCTTCACCAAATAAAGTATGTGGCGATCATCCACCACTGTTGTTATCCGTGGACGCCCAGGCCTTTTAGAGTTCCCAAGCTCACCAGTCAATTCCTTTTTTCTCAGAATGTACCCAACTGTTGATTTTGCTACTCCAAGCATGTCTGCTATCTCTCTGATGGATTTTTTCTTTTTTTTCAGCCTCAGGATGTTCTGCTTCACCTCAATTGAAGTTCCTTTGACCGCATGTTGTCTGGTCACAGCAACAGCTTCCAAATGCAAAACCACACACCTGGAATCCACCCCTGACCTTTTAACTACTTCACTGATTACAGGTTAACGAGGGAGACGCCTTCAGAGTTAATTGCAGCCCTTAGAGTCCATTGTCCAATTACTTTTGGTCCCTTGAAAAAGAGGAGGCTATGCATTACAGAGCTATGATTCCTAAACCCTTTCTCCGATTTGGATGTGGAAACTCTCATATTGCAGCTCTGAGTGTGCACTTTCAGCCCATATTATATATATAATTGTATTTCAGAACATGTTTTTGTAAACAGCTAAAATAACAAAACTTGTGTCACTGTCCAAATATTTCTGGCCCTAACTGTATATATATATATATATATATATATATATATATATATATATAATACATACTAGCGCTATGGTATATGGTGGTACATTACAGCACATGTACACATGTATAGCAGCGCTATGGTATATGGTGGTACATTACAGCACATATATAGCAGCGCTATGGTATATGGCTGTACATTACAGTACATGTATAGCAGCACTATGGTATATGGCGGTACATTACATTACATGTATAGCAGCGCTATGGTTTATGGCGGTACATTACATGTATAGCAGCGCTATGATATATGGCAGTACATTACAGTACATGTATAGCAGCACTATAGTATATGGCAGTACATGTATAGCAGCGCTATGGTATATGTCGGTACATTACAGCACATGTATAGCAGCACTATAGTATATGGCAGTACATTACAGTACATGTATAGCAGTGCTATGGTATATGGCGGTACATTACAGTACATGTATAGCAGGACTATAGTATATGGCGGTACATTACAGCACATGTATAGCAGCACTATAGTATATGGCAGTACATGTATAGCAGTGCTATGGTATATGGCGGTACATTACAGTACATGTATAACAGCGCTATGGTATATGGCGGTACATTACAGCACATGTATAGCAGCACTATAATATATGGCGGTACATTACAGTACATGTATAGCAGCACTATAGTATATGGTGGTACATACAGCAATGTATAGCAGCTCTATAGTATATGGCAGTACATGTATAGCAGCGTATGGTATGGCGTACATTACAGTACATTATACAACGCATAGTAATGCGGTACATTACAGTACATTTATAGCAGCGCTATGGTATATGCGGTACACTACATACATGTTAACAGCGCTATGGTATATGGCGGCACATTACAGCACATGTATAGCACACATAATATATGGCGGTACATTACAGTACATGTATAGCAGGCTATGGTATATGGCGGTACATTACAGTACATGTATAGCAGGACTATAGTATATGGCGGTACATTACAGCACATGTATAGCAGCACTATAATATATGGCAGTACATGTATGCATCATGGATATGGCGTCATTACAGTACATGTATAGCAGCGCTATGGTATATGGCGGTACATTACAGTACATGTATAGCAGCGCTATGGTATATGGCGGTACATTACAGTACATGTATAGCAGCACTATAGTATATGGTGTACATACAGACATGTATAGCAGCTCTATAGATGGCAGTACATGTAAGCAGCGCTATGGTATATGGCGTACATTACAGTACATGTATAGCAACGCTATAGTATATGGCGGTACATTACAGTACATTTATAGCAGCGCTATGGTATATGGCGGTACATTACAGTACATGTATAGCAGCGACTATAGTATATGGCGGTACATTAAGTACATGTATAGCAGCAGATATATATCTCGGCCCAGTTCCACATGTATATAATCGTCATAGGTATATGTCGCGGTACATTTACAGTCACATGTATAGCTGCGCTATAGAATATGGCGTACATTACAGTACATGTAAGCAGCGCTAGGATATGGGCAGGGTACAATTAGACAGTAAGCAGGCGATGTATATGGCGGTACATTAGCAGCACATGTAGGCAGGTCACTATAGGTATAGGCAGATACATGTATAGGCAGCGCAATGGTAATATGGGCGGGACATTACAGAGCATTATAACAGCGCACCGTTATATCGGTACATTACAGTACATGTATAGCAGTGCTATGGTATATGGCGGTACATTACAGTACATGTATAGCAGGACTATAGTATATGGCGGTACATTACAGCACATGTATAGCAGCACTATAGTATATGGCAGTACATGTATAGCAGTGCTATGGTATATGGCGGTACATTACAGTACATGTATAACAGCGCTATGTATATGGCGCACATTACAGCACATGTATAGCAGCGCTATGGTATATGGCGGTACATTACAGTACATGTATAGCAGCACTATAGTATATGGTGGTACATTACAGCACAATGTATAGCAGCTCTAATAGTATATGGCAGTACATGTATAGCAGCGCTATGGTATATGGCGGTACATTACAGTACATGTATAGCAACGCTATAGTATATGGCGGTACATTACAGTACATTTATAGCAGCGCTATGGTATATGGCGGTACACTACAGTACATGTATAACAGCGCTATATGGTATATGGTGCACATTACAGCACATGTATAGCAGCACTATAATATATGGCGGTACATTACAGTACATGTATAGCAGTGCTATGGTATATATGGCGGTACATTACAGTACATGTATAGCAGGACTATAGTATATGGCGGTACATTACAGCACATGTATAGCAGCACTATAGTATATGGCAGTACATGTATAGCAGTGCTATGGTATATGGCGGTACATTACAGTACATGTATAGCAGCGCTATGGTAATATGGCGGTACATTACATTACATGTATAGCAGCGCTATGGTTTATGGCGGTACATTACATGTATAGCAGCGCTATGATATATGGCAGTACATTACAGTACATGTATAGCAGCACTATAGTATATGGCAGTACATGTATAGCAGCGCTATGGTATATGTCGGTACATTACAGCACATGTATAGCAGCACTATAGAATATGGCGGTACATTACAGTACATGTATAGCAGTGCTATGGTATATGGCGGTACATTACAGTACATGTATAGCAGGACTATAGTATATGGCGGTACATTACAGCACATGTATAGCAGCACTATAGTATATGGCAGTACATGTATAGCAGTGCTATGGTATATGGCGGTACATTACAGTACATGTATAACAGCCTATAGGTATATGGCGGACATTACAGACATGTATAGCAGCGCTATGGTATATGGCGGTACATTACAGTACATGTATAGCAGCACTATAGTATATGGTGGTACATTACAGCACATGTTAAGCAGCTCTATAGTATATGGGAGTACATGTATAGCAGCGCTATGGTATATGGCGGTAACTTACAGTACATGTATAGACACGCTATGGTATATGGCGGTACATTACAGTACATTTATAGCAGCGCTATGGTATATGGCGGTACATACAGTACATGTATAAGCAGCGCTATGTATATGGGGCACATTACAGCACATGTATAGCAGCACTATAATATATGGCGGTACATACAGTACATTTAGCAGTGCTATGGTATATGGCGGTACATTACAGTACATGTATAGCAGACTATAGTATATGGCGGTACATTACAGACATGTATAGCAGCACTATTATATGGCAGTACATGTATAGCAGTGCTATGGTATATGGCGGTACATTACAGTACATGTATAGCAGCGCTATGGTATATGGCGGTACATTACAGTACATGTATAGCAGCGCTATGGTATATGGCGGTACATTACAGTACATGTATAGCAGGCACTATAGTATATGGTGGTACATTACAGCACATGTATAGCAGCTCTATAGTATATGGCAGTACATGTATAGCAGCGCTATGGTATATGGCAGTACATTACAGTACATGTATAGCAACGCTATAGTATATGGCGGTACATTACAGTACATTTATAGCAGCGCTATGGTATATGGCGGTACATTACAGTACATGTATAGCAGCACTATAGTATATGGCGGTACATTATAGTACATGTATAGCAGCACTATGGTATATGGCGATACTCTGCTCCCCGCGGCCCCCGGTCCTCCACAGTAAAAGTAAAAATAAAAAAAATCCTCAGTGAGGATACTCACCTGTCCGCCGGCTCACCCCACCTCCGTCTTCTAGGTCCTACAGGCCTTTAGGACCTGTCGTTGCCTGGGAAACTGATCAGCTGAGGGGCGGCAGGATGGAGCGAGCGGGGCAGGATGGAGCGAGCGGGGCAGGATAGAGCGGGGGGGGGCAGGATGGAGCCGGGGGGCGCAGGATGGAGCCGGGGGGGGGGGGGCAGGATGGAGCCGGGGTGGGGGGGGGCAGGATGGAGCCGGGGGAGCAAGAACAGCGGGGGACAGGATGGAGCGAGCAGGGCAGGAGATGGAGCATTCAAACCGCGCACCGCTTCTCTCATTGGTCGGCGCTGAACGCGGCGACCAATCAGAGTAGCGGCGCTCGCCATGGCGCACATTGTATTTCAAATATGGCGGCAATTGTCTATGCTGTGAACTTGCAAGATTTGCAGCATCTGAAACAACGGATACTGGAAGTCTGTGCTAGCATTTCTTCTGCGGTGTTGCTATCAGTGTGTCAAGACTGGGAGAAGAGGGTTGCATTGACAATCCAACACAATTGGCAGCACTTTGAACACATTTTATAAGTGATCATAAACTTGTAAATAACTCATGAAAGTATATAGTTACATTAAAACAAAGCACACCATTGCTTTTCTTATGAAATTCTCAATCAGTTTGATGTGTCGTATGATCTTCTTCCCATTGAAAAAAATAAAGTTGGATCGAAAATGGTCGACTTCAAAATGGTCACCATGGTCACCATCTGGAAAAGTTTTCCCCCTCCCATATACTAATGTGCAACAAACAGGACATTGATATCACCAACCATTCCCATTTTATTTAGGTGTATCCATATAAATGGCCCACCCTGTAGATTAACACACATATATCGCAATCATGGTTTTAGGGACAGTGAGGGCAGAGTTTCACATTGGTATTCCCTAGGCTACAGCTTAGGGTGCCTTCACATTAGCGTTTGTGTCTGCATGCTGATGGCATGCAGACACAAACGCAGTCAAAAGCATGTCATTTTGATGTGTCCGCAGCGGAGAATGTCCGCCTGCGGACACATCACTGTGCAGCCCGGCCAGCCAATCGGAGGTGTCCGGGGGCGGGCCGGAGGCGGAGATCAGCGCCGGAGATCTCCTCCCCGCCGCCGGTAAGCTCCGGGACGTGTCAGCGGGGTTAAACAGCTGATTTGACAGCTGTTTGAATCTCTCGCGCCGACATCTCCTCTTGAAGATTCAAACAGCTGTCACATCAGCTGTTTCTCCCCGCCGACACCGCTAGGAGATTACCAGCGGCGGGGAAGAGGAGATCAGCAGAGGCTCAGCTGATCTCCCGGTGGCCGTCGGTGATCTCCTGTGACATCACTGGCAGCCACCGGGAGACATTTCAATGGGTCCGCAGCGTTCTCCTGCGCTGTCAAGCGCAGAACACTGCGGACCCATTGACGCCAATGCATTTTTTGTGCGCTTGGGGACGCTTGCTGATTTTCCAAGGTCCCCGAGCGCACAAAAAATGCAACATGCTGCGTCCCGGGTGCGGACGGGAGACCCTGGAAGGAGCAGATATCTTCCGCATCCGCACCCGAACGCAGCAAATGCAGGCACTATGCGTTCTTATGTTAAACATAGGAATGCAGTGCACATGCGTTTGACTGCGTATGGGAATGCAGCATACGCTGCCTTCCCATACGCTAATGTGAAGGTAGCCTTAGAGCAGAAAATATCAGAATAAAGGGCAAAATGAATCTATCACTCACCAGATATGGGCGCTAAAGTAATACACCGCAGTGTAACAATATGGGCACAACATTCGCATTTAATGTACGGCTTCTTATAGCCGAAAACCCGGAAATGCAGGTCCAATCATGTGATCTGATGTCACTATGATGTCAGTGCATGCACGGTTGTAATGTGTATTGTTACCATGGTAGCAGATCACGTGACTAGTCACATGATAGCGCAAACCAGGAAGTGGTATAGAGAAGCTGTGACACAGTCAAATAACGTTATTAATGTAATGATAAAATGCAGCCACGAAAAAAAACTATCAGAAAATAGTCTATAAGGCAAAGAATGGGTAATAAAAACAGAAAAGCAACTAATGTAAGTAAGTAACGTCTGGAGGAAAGAAGGTTTAATCATAATCACAGACGTGGATTCTTTACTGTAAGAGCAGTGAGACTATGGAACTCTCTGCCACATGATGTTGTAATGAGTGACTCACTACTAACATTTAAGAAGGGCCTGGAGGCTTTTCTTGAAAAATATTATATTACCAGTTTTATATACTAGATTCTTTGATAGGGCGTTGATCCAGGGAGCTAGTTTGATTGCCGTATCTGAAGGAATTTTTTCCCCCAATGTGGAGCTTAGCGTTGCCACATGTTTTTTTTGCCTTCCTCTGGATCAACATTTTAGGCTATGGGTTGAACTAGAATGACTTAGTTTTTAAGGTTGAAAGAAGACTCTATGTTACTATGTTGCTATGTAATAGAGAAGATTAGATAGAAGCTGGAGAATATAAAAGCCAAAGAGAGAAAGAAAGATAGGAGCATTAGAGGAATACAAATAAACAGGAGAAGAGGGAAAGAAGGGGAAGAACCAGTGTTACCTTCACCATGGGAAATTCAGCATCTCTGTGCGAAAAAGGAAAAAAGAAAAGTTAAGGTAAAATAGAGGACATCATATCAATGAAAACTAGATGTATCATAATTAGTGATGAGCGAGCACTAAAATGCTCGGGTGCTCGGTGCTCTGGCCGAGCATCTCAAGATACTCTTGTACTCGGCCAGAGCACCGAGCCCAATGTAAGTCAATGAGTGACAGGCTCCGCCCACAGACTTCCGGTTATAAAACGAGTAATTCCGGAAAAGGGCGGGAGGGTGGGCTTTTTAAAATCGCCGCAGCATAACACCTTGCTGTGGCCCCCAGAGGGATCCCATCAATTAACCTGCTCCCTGTATGGTGCCAGCTCACTGTGTGCACTGAAGGGAGCAGTGTATGTGTCTCAGATCGCTATTTATTACCGAGCAGTCCGAGCATCTCGGCAGTACTCGGTGCTCGCCGAGCACCCCGAGTACCGAGATACTCGTGCGAGTACCGAGTCACGCCGAGCATACTCGCTCATCACTAATCATAATCTCTACTGAGACCCTTTGGTGTCAACATTTGTAATTGTAAGAATTCTTTTGGATTTATAAAACGCAATAATCTATGGAGATTACCCCCTCTACGTGGTACGGAAACTTCCTCAAGCACTTGATACTTTAATTGTGAAACCCTATGTCCAAACAACAAAAAATGATAGGGTAAAGGTATTGCCTTTTCTCACATCTAATGCTAGATTTGTTTTGGGAAATTCTGTCCCGTATGTGTTGTATTTTATCACCTACATAAATAAGCCCACAGGGACATTTAATGACATACACAACATTAGTCAAATTGCACATAAAGAAACCTTTTATTGAAATTTCTTGACCCGTGTGAGGGTGAAAATCTTATCCCCCTTGTTGCATTGTAAGCAATTTAAGCAAGGGAAAGTACCCTGTTTCCTTCCAGATAAAAAGGTCTTAGAAGTTGAACCGATATCGGCTCGAACTAAGAGATCTTTAAAATTTTTTGCCCTCCTAAAACAGGTGAGAAAATTGTTTTGGAACTCTGTTATAGAACCTGTCCGTAATATGCCCCAAAATTTACGAATACAGCTGTGTAATTTGTATACAAATGGATGAAAAGTGTGGACCAATGGAATTCTATTCTACACACCCTTTCTTGTGACCAAACTGGAAACCTGAGACCGTAGTAATTGTGTAGCATAACCCCTCTGAGAACCTCCCACACATTTCATCTTCACGAGTTTTACGTAAAAGAGAATCGGAGAGAATTCTACATACCCTACTGATTTGTGACCGAGGGATCGATTTTTTGACAGCCCCTGGATGACAGTGGTGTAATGTAACAGGCTGTTGCGATCTGTTTCTTTCTTAAAGATATCAAACATCAATTTCTTGCCCTCATTATACACCAGTGCAGTGTATCCAGGAAGATGACATAGTCAGAGATATAATGTATGGAAAATTGTAGCTCCGGCCAGACTTGATTAAGATAATCATGGAAACCCATGAGACCATGGAGAGGGCCCCCCACATGCACAAAATGTCATCTATGTAACGTCCCAAATATAAAAAGGACTGTTCAAAGTACGGATGTTAAAAAACTAAATTTGTTTCAAATGATGACATATAGCAGTTTGCATATGGATGGGGGGGCCACATTAGACCCCATCGCGATTCCTTCTTTTTGCACATAATACAGTGCTATGCAAATTAATTTGGACAAAACATTTTTTTAAGTAAAATCGTAAGTTGGTTACCTGTCAGTGATTCAAAGCAGTTTTAACAGCTTTGAACAGGTGTGAGTGTACAACCTTGAGAAACAAAATGTGGTTTGACTGGTTTTAGTCAGAAAATAACAGCTAGCTGCCCCCTCAGCTTCAGTTGAGAGCTTGTTTATGTGAGGAGTGGTTTAATGCAGGGGTCCCCAACCACCGGGCCGCGGCCCAGGACCGGGCCACGGGGGTCTGGGTGCCGGTCCGCACCGCCGCAAACTAGCACTACACATTGTGTGCTCCCGGAGTGATGTCACCGCCCCCTGCATCATTCATTACGTTCCCTCTCTCTTCTATTCACATAGCTGAGGAAAAGAACTACAGGAGAAGCCATCAGCCAATCACGGTACAGCAGCCAGGCCCTAATTGGCTAGTGGCTTTTGCACTGTGATTGGCTGATTGCTTCTCTGAGGAAGAGAGAGGACGTGATGCAGCAGGTGCTGGGGGGGGGGGGGGGCCAGTGAACGAAGTGTGTCTGTGTGTGTGTGAGATTGTGGCTGGAAGGGGAGGCTGAAAGAGGAGGCTGGGGGGTTAAAGAGGAGACTGGGGAGTTAAAGAGGAGGCTGGGGGGTTAAAGAGGAGGCTGGGGGTTAAAGAGGAGACTGGGGGTTAAAGAGGAGACTGGGGGCTTAAAGAGGAGGCTGGGGGTTAAAGAGGAGGCTGGGGGGTTAAAGAGACTGGGGGGTTAAAGAGGAGACTGTCGGTTAAAGAGGAGGCTGGGGGTTAAAGAGGAGACTGGGGGTTAAAGAGGAGGCTGGGTGGTTAAAGAGGAGGCTGGGTGGTTAAAGAGGAGGCTGGGGCGTTAAAGAGGAGGCTGGGGGGTTAAAAAGGAGGCTGGGGGTTAAAGAGGAGGCTGGGGGATGGAAAAGCAGGTTATAGCTGAAAGAGGAAACTGGGGGCTGGAAAAGGAGGCTGGGGCTGCAAGGGGATAGAGAAATAAGAGATTCCCCGCAAATAAGATGTAATGCATCTTTCGGGGAAACAGGATACTAAACCCCACCCCTTCTACATGGCCCCGCCCCATATGGTCAAAGCCCCTATAACACCCCCCACCGGGCCTCGGAGAAATTATCTTGCTTGACGCCGGTCCCCGGAACAAAAAAGGTTGGGGACCCCTGGTTTAGTGTACTTTTTCTCTCAGTGTGATTCGTACCTGTAAAAATGGATGTTACTCCATGGAAGAGGTCTAGAATTATTACTCTTAATGAACATACAAGTCTGACTGTAAGAGAAATCTCTTCCACCGTTGGTATTGGAAAATCTACCGTTTCAAGAATAATTCGCACACACAATGAAACTGGATCGTTTTCTCCTAAACAAAAAGGGAAATGTGGAAGAAAAAGGAAAAGGACACCAAGAACTGATAAAACATTTATCAGAAATAGTAAAATTAATACAAGAAAAACTTACTTTGTTCCAATTAATTTGAACAGCACTGTAGGTGTCTTGGAAGAGAAAGAAATTCTCTTGTAACACCAGTGAGAGACAGTGCATGAGGAAATCTTTTCCTTCCATATCAAAGTCATGTGAAGACAATAAATCATTGACCGCTTTCAAGCCCTTAGTATGTGTAATGGTGGTTTTACACGCCGCGATATCGTTTCGATATCGCAACTCAATGGCGCGGGAGCGCGCAATTAGTGCACGTTCCTCCCGCATCGCATTGAATGTTTACACGCTGCGATATCGTATTACAACGTCCGTGCGATGTCTCCGCCTCCCAATCCAGGATCGCATAGTTAACATGGGAGTGAATGGGTGACGTATGAAATCGCATCGTAATTGGGCGTTTACACAGCACGATCCGGCTTCAATCGCTATGCAATATCGGGGCATTGAATAGCACGCTCATTCGATCCCCGATATCGCATTGACATCGTTCCTGCATCGTATTGGACGTTCACACCATACAACGCAGGAACGATATCGGCTCCAACGATCGAACCACGTGACTTTTCATTGAAATTGTACTGCGATATCGCGACGTGTAAACCCGCCATAATAGAAGTGTAGAGACTGGTAACATCCCATGAAATCAAATAGCTATCTAGGGGAACCCTATCCAAAGACTTAATCTGATGAATAAAATCGCCAGTATCTAAAATGAAAGATCTAGTAGTTTTAACCATAGGGGTTCAATATTTTTTCTAATAGAATAGAAATAGACAAGATAGACTCAGTAGAAGCTACTATTGGTCATCCAGGTGGATTATTAATACGTTTATGCAAATTTGGCAAAATATAAAAAAACTGTGTAACCGGATGGGACTTGGGGTGCTTTCACACTAGCGTTTTTTTTAAATCGCGGCAGATGCGGTGAAAAAAACGCATCTGCCGCGATTACCGCATACCGGCTGCACTTGCGGCACAGTTGCGGCACAGTTGCGGCAAGCCCCATACAATGTATATGCGGGCTTGCAGCAAGTGCGGTTGTGGCACTTGCGGCAGGTGCGGCCACGAAAAAAACGCAGCTGACCGCGTTTTTTTTTCGTGGCTGCAAGTGCCAAAACCGCACTTGCTGCACCTGCCGCAAGCCCGCATATACATTGTATGGGGCTTGCCGCAACTGTGCCGCAACCGTGCCGCAAGTGCAGCCGGTATGCGATAATCGCGGCAGATGCGGTTTTTTAACCGCATCTGCCACAATTTAAAAAAAACACTAGTGTGAAAGTACCCTAAGTCAAATATTCTACTCCTTTAGAATCCATAAAAATTCACAAATCTAATAGTTGTGAAATCTTATCCCTACACGTAGGATTGTTACACAATGGCTCATAGACAAGTGGATCAGATAATTGTCTAAGGCCCTTTTCACATCAGCGGTTTTCGCTGATCGTGGCAGGTGCGGTAAAAAAACTGCAACTGCCGCGATTACCGCATAACTGCGGTTCACTTGCGGCAAGCCCCATACAATGTCTATGGGTCTTGCGGTAAGTGTGTGGCCGTGAAAAAAACGTGGTATGCCGCAGTTTTTTTGCTGCCGCAAGTGCCGAAACCGCACTTGCCGCAAGCCCCATAGACATTGTATGGGGCTTGCCGCAAGTGAACTGCAAGTGCAGCCGTTATGCGGTAATCGCGGCAGTTGCGGTTTTTTCACTGCAACTGCCGCGATCAGCGAAAACCGCTGATGTGAAAGCAGCCTTAGGGCCCTTTCACATCAGCGTTTTTTGAAATTCGCGGCAGATGCGGTGAAAAAAACGCATCTGCCGCGTTTGCCGCATAACCGATACACTTGCGGCGCGGTTGCGGTTTTTCCCATAGAAAGTATAGGGGGACTTGCGGCAGGTGCGGCAAGTGCGGCCGCGAAAAAAACCGCGGCTGACCGCGGTTTTTTTCGCTGCCACACCTGCCGCAAGTGCAAAACCGCACTTGCCGCACCTGCCGCAAGTCCCCCTATACTTTCTATGGGAAAAACCGCAACCGCGCCGCAAGTGTATCGGTTATGCGGCAATTGCGGCAGATGCGGTTTTTTCACCGCATCTGCCGCAAATTTCAAAAAACGCTGATGTGAAAGGGCCCTTAGACATTCATTTACATAGTAATGACGATCCATGATTACCACCGCTCCCCCTTGTCGGCGGGTTTGATGATAATCTCCTTATGGTTAAGAAGTGAAGTAAGTGCCTGTCTCTCAATATTAGGCAAATCGGTGGTCCAATATAGTTTATTGCTTTCAACAAGTTGTCAAAATTTAGATATTTCACGGGTCATAAACCTAATAAAAGTCTCCACCGGTGGTTCCCTTTTAGCAGACATTAACGTGCTCTTTGGACGTAAAACAAGGGCGGTAAGATAAATTTTGGACTCTATCACAGATGACACATCTTTAATTTTCTTTGAAGCAAATAGTGCCTTCAACCTAATGTTTCTATAGAAACACTATAAGTCCATCTCCATTTGAAATACCGTATATACTCGTGTATAAGCCGACCCGTGTATAAGCCGACCCCCCTACTTTTGCCCCAAAAATCTGGAAAAACCTATTGACTCGTGTATAAGCCGAGGGTGGACCCCAGCACAGGTATACAGCCCCCAGCAGTGTGGTATACAGGCCCCCCCCCAGTGGTATACAGGCCTCCCCAGTGGTAGTATACAGCAGCCCTAGTGGTAGTATACAGCAGCCCCAATGGTAGTATATAGCATCCCCAGCAGCCCCAGTGGTAGTATACAGCAGCCGCAGTGGTAGTATATAGCAGCCCCAGCAGCCCCAGTGGTAGTATATAGCAGCCCCAGTGGTAGTATATAGCAGCCCCAGCAGCCCCAGTGGTTGTATATAGCAGCCCCAGTGGTAGTATATAGCATCCCCAGCAGCCCCAGTGGTAGTATACAGCAGCCCCAGTGGTAGTATATAGCAGCCCCAGCAGCCCCAGTGGTAGTATACAGCAGCCCCAGTGGTAGTATATAGCAGCCCCAGTGGTAGTATATAGCAGCCCCAGTGGTAGTATATAGCAGCCCCAGCAGCCCCAGTGGTAGTATATAGCAGCCCCAGTGGTAGTATATAGCAGCCCCAGTGGTAGTATATAGCAGCCCCAGCAGCCCCAGTGGTAGTATACAGCAGCCCCAGTGGTAGTATACAGGAGCCCCAGCAGCCCCAGTGGTAGTATACAGCAGCCCCAGTGGTAGTATACAGGAGCCCCAGCAGCCCCAGTGGTAGTATACAGGAGCCCCAGCAGCCCCAGTGGTATATACAGCAGCCCCAGTGGTATATACAGCAGCCCCAGTGGTATACAGGCCTCGGCAGTATATACAGCAGCCCCCAGGGGTTATACAGCACCCCCCAGGGGTTATACAGCGGCCCCCTGGGGGTACCCAGCAGCCCCCAGGGGGTACTCAGCAGCCCCCTGGGGGTACCAACAGCCCCCTGGGGGTACCAACAGCCCCCTGGGGGTACCAACAGCCTCCAGGGGGTACCCAGCAGCCCCCTGGGGGTACCAACATCCCCCTGGGGGTACCAACAGCCCCCAGGGGGTACCAACAGCCCCCAGGGGGTACCCAGCAGCCCCCAGGGGGTACCCAGCAGCCCCCTGGGGGTACCAACAGCCCCCTGGGGGTACCAACAGCCCCCAGAGGGTACCCAGCAGCCCCCTGGGGGTACCAACATCCCCCTGGGGGTACCAACAGCCCCCAGGGGGTACCAACAGCCCCCAGGGGGTACCCAGCAGCCCCCAGGGGGTACCCAGCAGCCCCCTGGGGGTACCCAGCAGCCCCCTGGGGGTACCAACAGCCCCCTGGGGGTACCAACAGCCCCCAGGGGGTACCCAGCAGCCCCCAGGGGGTACCCAGCAGCCCCCAGGGGTACCAACATCCCCCAGGGGGTACCCAGCAGCCCCCAGGGGGTACCCAGCAGCCCCCAGGGGGTACCAACATCCCCTGGGGGTACCAACAGCCCCCAGGGGGTACCCAGCAGCCCCCTGGGGGTACCAACAGCCCCCTGGGGGTACCAACAGCCCCCAGGGGGTACCAACAGCCCCACAAGCTGGCACTGTCCCCCCTTGTAAATGCCCCCCCCCCCCGCTACTTATACATTACCATCCCGGTGTTCTGATCGGCGCTGCTCCTCTGTGCTGCGTCTTCATCCTCCCGCGCTGGCTGCATCCGGGTTCTCCGGCGGTCGCGCGATGACGTCACATCGCTGCGACAGCCGGAGATCACGGATGGAGCCAGCGAGGACGGGAGGATGAAGAAGCACCGAGGAGCGGCGCCGATCAGAACACCGGGATGGTAATGTATAAGCACCGGGGAGGGGGGGGCCCTTACAAGGGGGGACAGTGGCAGCTTTTGGGGGGCTATATTAACTGCTTCCCCCTGCGCTGATTGACAGGGGGAAGCAGTGCATATATAATGAGCGGCCCCACGTGACGGGGCCGCTCATACAGCAGCCTCCCCCCGCCTCCTCCAGCCTCCACAGCCCAGAGGTACCGTATTGACCCGTGTATAAGCCGAGGGGGGGACTTTTCAGCCCAAATTTTGGGCTGAAAAACTCGGCTTATACACGAGTATATACGGTAGATTAAATCTATAACTGAGGCAAAAGGATAGCCCTTTTTTGTAACAATGACAACTGGAATGGACTTCAGCTCAGAGATGAAATATTAATAACAAGAGGCTGTGATACATGTGACCTTGTCTGTACATCCAAGGAATGAGGGCCCCCGCTTCATCAGGTCTCCTTCTGCCTCTGGAACGGCGACCTCGATCCTGATATGGTCGCTGTGGAAATCTATGTCTCTCATCACCGGACCCTGATGGGGTGGTAAATGGAGAGGGGTAGATACCCTTGGGTACCCGTTTACCAAAGTCGCGCCACTTGTAAACTAGTTATGCGATAGTTTCTCATGAGAAAATTACAGTGTCCCCATGAGAACCTATGCCATCTCCAGGTGCCAGTTAGTTGATACGTTTCTCACGACAACTATACAAAAAAAATTACAGAAGATACAAAGAGCATGAATTAAACTGTTACTGTTCAATATCTAATGTCTTAAAGCAGGGGTCCCTAACTCCAGGTCTCGAGGACCGCCAACAGTGCAGGTTTTCAGGATTTCCTTAGTATTGCACAGGGATTGGAATCATCACCAGTGCAGGTGATCACATTAGCACCTGTGCAACACTAAGGAAATCCTGAAAACCTGCACTGTTGGCGGTCCTCGAGACCTGGAGTTGGGAACCTCTTTCTTAAAGGATTAATTAAAGAGAAAAGCGAGCTTAAAGGGTTAATTGAAGCTAATATGCTTAAAAGGTTAAAGAGATAAGCTACCAATATGGCTACCATTAACATAATTGAAGAGAGCTCACAGAGTCAATTGAAGCCAATATGTGTTAATTAAACTGTTAAAGGGATAAACTACCACATGGCTTCTAGATAGCCACTAACCTATTGGCACTATAGTCAGGCAGTTAGATACACATCACCACAGGTCATGGTTGTCGTGAAGTTGATATTGCCAGGTAACCGCTGGTCCTAAAGCTTGTTTGATGTAGATTCTATTGTGCCCGGAGCTGCTCCTGCTGCTTCCACTCAAGAGGGGGATAGAAATTGTAGAAAAGATTGTAGTACAGTGGTCTACGGAGGGCTGTGGTACGTGGTAGGGAAGGCCGGATACACGTCACCACAGGTCATGGTTGTCGTGAAGTCATGTGTTATTGAAATACATTGTGGAGAGTGAAAGGTTAATAAAGGTTTGTTAACCAAACTCTATTTTGATATTGTTTCCCTACATCAGCACTACGTAGATCGCTGAACTACAATCCTTTCTATCATTTCTTCTGAGGCTTGTAGAGACCCTAACTCAAATGTAAAAGCGTCGTCAGATAGCTTGAATTCGACTGAGGATGCATATTTTATGATTCCAGAAGAAGTTGTTTATTTTCAACTGAATTCTTACATTTATGCATGGTACAGTATATAAAAAAGATTATTCTAACAGAACTGCAAATAGATGCTGCTAATAAGTTGGATGATTGATAATGTGAGGTGTTGAAAACTGAATATAGTGTTTAGGAACTCGTAAGCGTGAAGACCCTTGACATGGGTTATGACCTTGCATCTTTTGGTCAAAATACCATTCATCATTTTTTGCACTTTTTTATCTTTGTGGGATGCAGTTGGGCCTCTTTTGGCATCTGTCCTGTGTGGTGCATGTATATGTTGCTGGGCAGCCCACCTGATCTAATAGTATGGGTGTGACCAATAGGCTGCATTCAGACAATCTGCTCAATACTTGCATGTGTGACTGACACCCAGTGTGCATATAAAACACCACCTATCACCTCCTGTTATGGCAGGTTGAGAGTGATTGCTGCATCAGTATTATTCACTTGTGTTGCCTTTATCACTGGGCCTATTGTGTCTTGCTAAGCGCAATAGATAATAAAATGGCTGGCAAACATTAAATGGAGAAGAAGGGAGGGGTTACTGACATGAGAGTAGCTATAGGGAGTAGAGATGAGCGGTGTTCGATTTGAAATGTTCGCCAATCTCAAATTCGGGCTGTTTTGGGCGGTGTTCAAGTCATTCGACGAATGCGAACAATTTGCTTAAAGTTGGGCAGTTCGAGGTTATGTTCGATAAAGCTTCGATCACCAAAAGCTTAACCCTAACTCTAACCCTAACACTGGTAATGAATGTTAATATCCAGTTTCAGTGTATAGTGTGTGTGGGGGGAGTTTAGATCAGTGCTGCTGAAATAATGCCGATCTCCATTTTTTTTCTCCTAACTGCATATACAGTGGGGTGGTGAAGGCTGTCACCCAATCACACACACAGCAAAGTGCATTTTTTGCACACAATCAAGAGCATGTGTCATTGGCTGTGTATGTCACATGTCCTTGTCCTATAAGCCCCGGCCATTTTCCCCATCGCCACCATTTCCTCAGTGCTGCAGTTGTGTGTCAGTCAGGCACCGCTACTGCTGCTGTGGGCGCTATAAAGTCTTAGTTAGATAGATAGTGAGCGAATCACAAGTTAGATAGACAGATAGGTTTAGGGAGTAGGGACTAGTTAGAATCTCAGCCCTTTTGAGGGCTATTTCAGACAAGTAGGGATTAGTTGTAAATATCAGCCCTTTTCAGGGCTAATTCATAGAAGTAGGGACTAATTATAATATCAGCCCTTTTGAGGGCTAGGTTAGAGCAGTTCCTAGCAGTTTTTGCAAGGCAGGTGTGTGCCAGTGCTGTGCAAGTGTTTTTCACAGCATCTGACCAAATCTAGCTCAGGCAATCCTTTAGGGCAGGTAGTGTAGCACTGCTGTGAAGCAGGCTACACCACCTGTCTTTAGTAGACAATTTTTTACTGCAGCTAGTCCAGGCAATTTTTTGGGCTAGTAGCAGTGTCTGGTAGTCAGCGGTGTAGCCCAGCTGTAAAGTAAGCTACACCGTCTGTCTATCCTGTAGTCAATTTTTTACTGCAGCTAGTCCAGGCAATTTTTTTGGGCTGGTAGCAATGTCTGGTAGACAGTGGTGTAGCCCAGCTGTAAAGTAAGCTACACTGCCTGTCTATCAAGTAGCCAATTTTTTACTGCAGTTAGTCCAGTCATTTTTTTTGGGCTAGTAGCAGTGTCAGTTAGACAGTGGTGTAGCCCACCAATCTACACCAATCTACCTGTCTAGTTCAGAATAATTTTTAACTGCACCTAGCCCAGGTAATAGTTTGGGCCTAGCAGCAGTGTCATTTAGACAGTGGTGTGTATCCCACTTGTGAAATATACTACACTGCCTGTCTAGTTCAGACAAATTTTTAACTGCACCTAGCCCAGGTAATAGTTTGGGCCTAGTAGCACTGTTTGGCCAGTCAGCTCTGCATGATTTCCATCCAAATATTTTTTTGGCAACAACTGCAGAGTTGCGAATTTGTTCACATACAAAATGAGTGACAAAAGGCCTGCTGCTGGTGGAAAGGGAAAAAAAGTTTGTGTCCGTGGGGTAGGTGGTAAAGCAACAGTAACATCTGCTGAAGAAAGACTATCTTCCAGCCAAAGTAAGATGTCTAGTTTTTTCTGTGGACAATCTGATATGATCCCTTTCGTACAGACACGAGTCACACGACGATTGCTACCAATTGTAGATGAGGCACAAAAAGAGCAGGCGCATGAATAGATAGCAGGCGCTTCATCAAGTGGGTTCTCCTCCACCTCAACTTCAACATCACAAATACACCATTCCTCAGAGGTGTCACCCCAATATCACTTGCTTCCTCACAGCTCCCAAGTCTCCAGGCGCCCATCTGAGTATGGGGTAAGATAGATGGTTGAGTATGCAGAGCTGTTCACTCATACTATAGCCTGAGAATCAGACGTCTGCTCCAAAGCTTCTGTGAGTCCAGACAAGGAAATGATCTGCACTGATGCCCAGAAGCTTTGTGAGTCGGATCCAGGCCCAGATAAAGAAGGTTCTGAGCAAGCATAATGTAGACCAGGGGTCTCAAACTCGCCTGGGTTGGTGGGCCACACATAGACAAACATTTATAGCGGGGGGCCGCATTCCTTATAGGACTAAGTGATATTTTTAGTAATACCAAAATATTTTGCTCAATGTAGTAAAGTACAAATCCTGATACCCTTCTTATAGTAATGTCCTTTTCTACTGATGTCCCCATCCTGATCCCCTTTTCTACTGATGTTCCCCATCCTGATCCCTTTTTCTAGTAATGTCCCCCATCCTGATCCCTTTTCTAGTGATGTCCCCCATCCTGATCCCCTTTTCTACTGATGTCCCCCATCCTGATCCCCTTTTGTAGTGATGTCCCCCATCCTGATCCCCTTTTGTAGTGATGTCACCCATCCTGATCCCCTTTTCTAGTGATGTCCCCCATCCTGATCCACTTTTCTAGTGATGTCCCCCATCCTGATCCCCTTTTCTACTGATGTTCCCCATCCTGATCCCCTTTTCTACTGATGTCCCCCATCCTGATCCCCTTTTGTAGTGATGTCCCCCATCCTGATCCCCTTTTGTAGTGATGTCCCCCATCCTGATCCCCTTTTGTAGTGATGTCACCCATCCTGATCCCCTTTTCTAGTGATGTCCCCCATCCTGATCCCCTTTTCTAGTGATATCACCCATCCTGATCCCCTTTTGTAGTGATGTCCCCCATCCATCCTTGTCCCCTTTTGTAGTGATGTCCCCATCCTGATCCCCTTTTGTAGTCATTTCCCCTTCCTGATCCCCTTTAGTAGTGATGACCCTCATCCCGGTTCCCTTTTGTAGTGATGTCCCCATCCTGATCTCCTTTTCTAGTGATATCCCCCATCCTGATCCCCTTTTCTAGTCCTCTTTTCTAGTAATGTCCCCATCCCAATCCCCTTTAGTAGTGATGTCCCCCATCCTGGACCCCTTTTGTAGTGAGGTCCCACATCCTGGTCCCCTTTTGTACTGATGTCCCCCATCCTGATCCCCTTTTCTAGGTATGTCCCCCAATCCTGATCTACTTTTATAGTGATGCCCCCATCCTGTTTTACCTTCTTTTTACACACTCACATACACACTTATTCACACTCACACACACCCTCACACACAAACCCACACATACACATCCACACACACACACACCTCATACACACTTTCTTATACACACATCCTCACTCACATACTCGCACCCTCACACACACACCCTCTTACACACACTGACACTTTTCTCACTTTAATGATACATCGCTCCAGTGCAGGGGGCCGCCGCAGTCTTCGCTGTGCTGACTTCTGGCCTCCGCTGTGCTTTGACTTCCTACAGCCGCCGCTCAGACAAGCTCTGTTGCTCAGCAAATCAATGCAATCTGCCAGCCAGAGGCCCGCATGTGATGTCATATTCTGCCATCAGCTGTGGGCCTCTCATTGGCTGGCAGCTTGCATTGATCTTGCTGAGTGGCAGAGCTTGTTAGTGCCACGGATGGAAGTCATCACACAGCGGGGGCTGTAGCGGCCCCCTGCACTGGGGTGATGCATCATTAAGTTGTCCAAGGTGCCGCGGGCCGCATAATGATGCCCCAGGGGCCGCATGCGGCCCTCGGGCCGCGTGTTTGAGACCCCTGATGTAGACCCTCATTCCTGTTGGTGGAGACAATGAGGAAGATGCTGATGAGACTGAGATACCTGATTGAAACAACATTTTGACTTTTCAGTCAGGGGAGGAAGAGGTTGGCTCTGAGGACGACGGGTGTGAGAGCAAACAGGGTGATGATGAGGTTGGAGAGCCCACTTACTGTCAACCCACAGTCAGCCAGTCGATGAGGGGCAGCAGAGGAGGTAAAGGAGGATGCTAGTGATAACGAGGTTAGGTTGCGCCTTCCTGGACAGAGACAGAGTACTGGAAGCACGTCAACAACTGCATTCTCAACCACAACTCTGCTTTTGAGCAGAAGTCGTGGTGGCTCTTCTTCAGATCGCATGGGCTCTAAGTCTTGCCTAGCCTGGGTCTTTTTTGAGATTGCAAAGGATGACCCAACTCAGGATGACACAGGGGTAGAAAAGTCCTTGCGGATCCATGACTTGTTCATCTTGATGAATGTTAGTCTGTCTACATTGTCACTGGACACAGCTGAGTGAGCTTATCTGCCTGCACACCACCAGCAGTGCTGAAGACACATTCAGAGAGAATGCTGGCTGCGGGGCACAACAAGATCTCCAAGGCGTGAGTGGGGACCTCAGGCTATTTTTCCGGATTGGAAGCCCAAAATGAGCAAGGGTCCAGTTCCAGTCATGGCATCGATGTTCACTACTCCTGTACCATCCTCTCTAGGCGTTGACTATGTGTCAGACTTCTTGTCTCCTCTGGCCTTGCAAAAGATGGTCTAAAAAATTGGTGAAACGATTCCACAAAATTGCTGTTACCACCAGATACAGTGTTACTGTTACAGTTTGAGTGATGACTCGACAGTCCCACGGTTAGCAAGTTAGAACTGTGAGATTCACTATGTGCACCACTGGTGTTTTGTGGAAAAGCAGATCTAAGATTCTGTAACAGCTTCTGCTGATACTCCTGCATGCGTGAATCCCTTTCTTTGGCAGGGATTAGTTCTCCAAATTTACTCTTGTACCGGGAATTTAAGAGTGTGGCAACCCAGTAGTCGGCATTACTTCAAATTCTGACAATCCGAGGTTCATGTTGCAGGTAGTGCAGCAAGAAGGCACTCGTGTGTCTTGGTCATCCAGGAGGCCCAAGTCCTTGTTGTGTTGGTGGCGGCGAGGTAAGAATCATGCTTCCTTCCTCTGCCCTCTCACCCCAACATCGCACAACAGAAATGTGATCAAGGTCTCCCTCATCTGATGATTCTTTGAGTCTTCCATGCCGATCGCCAGTTCATCCTCCATTTGTTCCTCGGCTTCTGCACCTTCCTCAATAGTTTTGCTGCTACCATGCACCCTCGTTAATCTCTCTCCCCCACCCTCCCATTCCTGCCGCCTTGGTGCTGCCGACCGTCTGGACCTTGGAGATCTTGTTATCCCTTTCGCATACGACTCCTCCTGTACTTCCTCCCCCTCCTCTTGTCCCACCACCTGACTCCGAATACTGTTTAAAGTGTTCTGCAGCATGTAAACGACCGGAATAGTCATGCTGATAATGGCATCGTCAGCAGTAAACATCTTCGTCATTTCGCCATTTCAAAACTGTGCAGAAGGGTGCATTGGTCCTTGATCTGAGACCACTTCAGCAGCGTGATTTGCGCCACCTCTGGATCTTGTTGGCCCAGGTTATACATCATAACGTATTGCACCAGGGCTTGTCGGTGCTGCCACAGTTCCTGCAACATGTGCAGAGTTGAATTGCATTGTGTCAGCACATCACAGCCAGTGAACTGGCAGGCCGAACGACTTCTGTAGAGAAGCAAGTCGTTGAGCTGCGGGATGTGAATGGCGGAAGTGAGCACACAGCGACCGTGCCCTCTGCAGAAGCCCATATACGCCGGGATAGTGGGCTAAAAATTGCCCACATCTGAGGGACCGAGGGCTGACTGATGTGCTGAGACAGGGTTGAGTAGGGTGTCCCCGGCAAACTGCTGGTCTGTGAGGAAGGTGCAGGTGGAGATATTATGTTGCCTTCATCCAAAGATGGTGCTCTCGATGTCTGACAGCACTCAACACCAGCAGGTGTTTCCACTTTCAAAACAACTGACGACCTGCCAATCACACTGGCTGTTGCGGGTAAAGAGTGGAAGGTCTGCGTCCAAAAGCATGTGTGCCTGCTGTCCCCACAGTCACAGAGTATGAAGAGGCCGCGGATGCACTTGATGGGGCAGACAGTGATTGGTCAGCCCGCTAGGCTGCATTGTAGCACAGTGAGCTTCCCACTATGACTTATGCTTCATATCCATGTGACGGTTCATGCATGAAGTACTGAAACTATTGATTTTTTTGGCCTCTACTTAGATTTTGGTGACAAATCTTACAGATAACATGGGGAGACTAAAGGCTTGTGGATTTTTGAATGTGCTGCATGAAAGTCACCTCACCAACCATTTTCACCTTGCAACTATGGGGCAAATGATGCCACTTAAGTGGTGTCTGTGCCCAAATTTTTGGAAAAAATGGAGACTCCTGTTGGAGTCCCCTTGCTGTGTTTTACATGCTTTTAGAAGGACATGACATGCCTATATCTGTGTCTCCTCCTCCTTTTACTCATCCAGCTCTTTTCTTTTCGCATTTTTATATGTACTTGGCACTTTTCCATGTGTTTGTTGTGTCTTCTGAGTAGTTTGTCACCTTTTGGACACCTTAGGGGCCTTTCACACTTGCGTTTTTTACCTGATTTGGAAGATCAGGTAAAAACCTGATTCTTATGGTGCCGTCACACAGCACGATCTGGCCAGCGATGTCGGAAGCGATGCGCGGGTGCCCGCTCGGTTCAGACATCGCTGGCCAGCTGTCACACAGCATCGCTGCGGCCGGCGACACCGCAGCGATGCAGGCGGTGACATCGCTCGCTGGGCTGGGCTCAGCCCAGCGAGCGATCCGCATCAACGCTGCGGTATAGGCTGGATCGCCGCCGACATCGCTCTGGCCCACACACTATATCACCCATCAGCCATGATCAGTGAAGTTTGCTTTTACGTTGTCGTGGCCTCATCACTTTCTTAAAGGAGTTTTCTGAAGAGCTACATTTGAATGGTGCAGCAGAGGGAATAATCAACCGCAGCACCATTTACATGTTGATCTACAAAGCCATGTTTCTCGGGACTGTGGGGTCCCAGCAGTCAGATCCAGAGCGAAGGGAAAGTCATCACCTATACAGAAGAGAAGTGATGACTTCCATATTGGGGATAATTAATTTAAACACCATTTAAATGCTGAAAATCACAAAGTCCAATACTGCCTCTCTGACAACAGGACAGGAGAAGTGGTACTGTGCAGTGTATATATACAGAATAACACAGATACTGAGGATTACACCCAGTATACAGGACAGGAGAAGTGGTACTGTGCCGTGTATATATACAGAATAATACAGACACTGAGGATTACACCCAGTATACAGGACAGGAGAAGTGGTACTGTGCAGGGTATATATACAGAATAATACAGATACTGAGGATTACACCCAGTATACAGGACAGGAGAAGTGGTACTGTGCAGTGTATATATACAGAATAATACAGATACTGAGGATTACACCCAGTATACAGGACAGGAGAAGTGGTACTGTGCAGTGTATATATACAGAATAATACAGATACTGAGGATTACACCCAGTATACAGGACTGAAGAAGTGGTACTGTGCAGGGTATATATACAGAATAATATAGACACTGAGGATTACACCCAGTATATAGGACAGGAGAAGTGGTACTGTGCAGAGTATATATACAGAATAATACAGATACTGAGGATTACACCCAGTATATAGGACAGGAGAAGTGGTACTGTGCAGGGTATATATACAGAATAATGCAGATACTGAGGATTATACCCAGTATACAGGACTGGAGAAGTGATACTGCGCAGTGTCCACCACATACATCCAGATGTACACACATACAGTATGGGCCTTTTAATATCTGAGTTTTGGCAGTGTTCATTTGTGGTTGTATGTGTTTTTACCCCTAAAAACACATTCCAAAACGCACCCATAGGGTTTAATGCAAAAGCAATGCAAAACACATGTGATTTTGCAAGCGCAGCCAAAACCGTGGGCTGCATTTGCAAAAAAACATACATTTTGCATTAAATGAAGCCAAACACAGCCAAAACGCAGATGTGAACTGGGCCTATATATATGTATGTATGTGTATATATATATATATGCACATGCATTCATATAACACACACACATCCATATGTACACACATACATTATATATACGCACACATCCGTATGTACACACACAGCATATGTGTATATGCAGACACATCCATTTGTACACACATATACATTATATATATATTTTTATATATACATATACACATCCATATGTAAACACACATCCATATGTACACACACATCCATGTATACACACAGACACATGTACACACACAGACACATGTACACACACATCCATGTATACGCACACATCCATATATACACACACAGACACACATCCATGTATACAGACACACATCCATATGTAAACACATCCATATGTACACACACAGACACACATCCATGTATACAGACACACATCCATATGTACACACATCCATATGTACACACAGACACACATCCATGTATACACACACAGACACATCCATATGTACACACACATCAATGTATACACACACACATCCATATGTACACACACTTCCATATGTACACACAGACACACATCCATATGTACACACACACTTCCTTATGTACACACAGACACACATCCATGTATACACAAACATCCACATGTACACACACACTTCCTTATGTACACACACATCCACATGTACACACACAGGCACACATCCATGTATACACACACATCCACATGTACACATAGACACACATCCATGTATACACACAGATCCACATGTACACACACAGACACACATCCATGTATACACACACATCCACATGTACACACACACTTCCTTATGTACACACAGACACACATCCATGTATACACACACATCCACATGTACACACACAGACACACATCCATGTATACACACACATCCACATGTACACACAGACACACATCCATGTATACACACAGATCCACATGTACACACACAGACACACATCCATGTATACACACACATCCACATGTACACACACAGACACACATCCATGTATACACACACATCCATATGTACACACAGACACACATCCATGTATACACACACATCCATATGTACACACACACACACATATCCATGTACAAAGACACACATCCATATGTACACACATATCCATGTATACACACACACATCCATATGTACACAATCATACAGTACATACACACATTTACAGTACACACATATACATGGAGGGCTATACATAGTCTTACAGTGCTGCTCTGCTGCCTGAGTCACAATTACCATGCAGGACAGGACTCTGCTCTGCGGTCCGTCGCTCTGTCTGTGGGATAGATGGCAGTTGCTTCACCGGTCACAGATCTGGGGAGGGAGGGGGGGGCAGTGAAAGTTCAAACAACAGACAGCATCCAGACACATTGCAGAAACCTCCAGGCCGGAGGCACAATACTCCTTACCGCCCAGGATGAGGAGCTCAGCAGACGCAGGAGATGAAGCTGGAGGAAGGTGCCCGGTACCAGCTGACAGTGCAGGTACTGCATCGCCCCAGGCCCCCCTGGTCAGCAGGGTGCACAGAAGCTTCAGGGAGGCTGGAGCCGCTGAGGAGTGGAGGAGCTGTCATACTCCTCCTCCAAGAATCGGCTGCAGGAAAAGAGCCGGAAGCTCCACACCGGAAACGCGGCTGCGGCTACTGTGTAGCTCCCCGGCTGTGCAACGGTGCAATTCCACTTCAGCCCACCGGGAGAACTCCCGGTACTCCCTATGGCCAGTCCGGGCCTGATAAGGGGTGTAGATGGTGGAGACGGGGTTAAAGGACACACACTCACGTTTGGTGGACACTGGTGAAATTCTCCTTCTCTCCTGAGGCTGCTGAGCTGACAGGCTTGTAGCAGGGGGAAGCTCTCTGTGCTGAATGTAAGGCAAAGGTCGCAATCAATACACAGACTCACAGTTTTGCTGTTTTCCAAAGCTTTACTGCTGATGTTATTGCAGATTATAGTCCACGGAGTCTGTAATGGGGCTGAGCTCTCTTCCCACCCTGTCCGGGGTCGTCAGCTTCCTTGTGCTGCACTGTGTGTGTCCTGGCTGCTGCTATTAGCTGAGCTGCTGGGACTTCTCACGTCTCCCTCTCTGTGTTCTGCTGGTACCACTTGGCTAGGCAACTTGAGTCCTCTGTGCTGTGCTGACCCCTCCGTGTTGCTTTGCACTGGTACTAGGGGCATCTAGAAATCCCACTGTTCCTGGATTCACTGTGCTGTGGGTGCCAGACACAGTAGCGGAACCGGTGTCCGTTCTGTGCGTTCTTCTGGGGCGAGTAAAGGTGTCACTCCAGCTCCCAGACGTGTTCCTCAGTCTGTAGTTCTCCTGTTCCTCTGACCCTTGCTAGGTCTGCACTAAGTTCTGCACTAACTTGTGCTCTTGACAGCTCTGCTCCGAGCTGAACTGAGCTCTCCCTCATAAGCAGGAGTATTTAAGGGAGCAGGTTGTGCTCCCCCTCCTTGCCCAGAGGTGCTAGTGTTTGTCAGTGGGGAGAGAACCCATGTGATGTTATTGTGGCACATTAACCCATGGGGTGCCACATTCCCCCTTAGTTAAATTCAGTACTCCGGGACTGTGGAAAAACAAGGAAACAAACAATTAAACACAATTAATATGTACATAGACTTAAAGGGAATAGTACAAAAATCACTAAAGTTTGAAAAAGAGTCCAAAAGTTCAAAAAGTCAAAAAGCAGTCTTTCCGGGGGTTCAGTCTATTACCTCCGGGCTGATAAGTATATTCACAAAAGAGAGTTCTTACCACAACCAGTCCGTGGTATATATGCTCCATAAGTAAATAAGAAAAGTTCAAAGTTCATACAGGATAGTCTCTGTAGGTACTGGGCTTTTTAACGTTGCAACAACTATATACATTTGTCCACAGCATTCAATTTATATTCAAACAACATATTTACATTACACATTTAAGTCTGCATTTTACTCTTTGTACCTAGCTGGTAACTGACCTTGCGTACTACGCTCTGATCTGCGCAATGTTGGTGGAGTTAATCTGATAGTGTGAGTGGATGTGTACCTATTTGGAGTGTTTGGTGTTATGGCAGATGGAGGTCTGACTGCAGGACTGGCAAGTTCACTGGGACCAGGAATTTGTTCTTCCTCTTCGGATTCTACTTCCAGTTCTTCCAGTTCTTCAAGTCTTGGGTCTTCTTCTGGTAACACGGGTTCTGGTAACACGGGTTCTGGTAACACTGGTTCTGGTAACACAGGTTCTGGTAACACAGGTTCTGGTTTTGGGTCCACCATTGAAGGGAATGCAATCATTGGTACGACAACTGCTCCATGGTAATTTGGCCATGTTTTGGGGAAATCTCCTAGTACCGTGTGGAATACTTCTTCTTTTTCTTTCTCTTGAATAGGTTGGACCTGTACTGGTTCTACGACTTCAGGTGTCTTCAGTGTTTCAGGACACAATTTAAGCTGATCACGAGATACGACTGCTGAAGTTCTTCCTTCATCTTTGCTTATCAAACAGGTTTTAACATTGTCTAGGTGAGATGGTAAGACTGTATGGGACGGTTTCCCACTGATTATCCAGTTTGTTAGTGCGTCTCTTTCTCTTGAACTTGATCACCTTCTTTTAATGGCATTGCTTGAGCATGTTTGTTAAAGGTTTTCTCTTGTCTTGCTCTTGCTTGTTGTAGGTTTCTCTCTACACATTCTTGCACTTGTTGATACTGTTTCTGACGTTTGGTATCCCAATCTGTTTCTTCTACTTCTGTATCTGGTTTTTGAATTCCCATTTCTAGATCAATTGGTAGCTTACCGGGTCTTGCGCGCATAAGGTATGCTGGAGTGCAGTTTGTAGAACTCACGGGGACATGGTTGTATAAGTCTACTAAATCAGGTAATTTATCTGGCCACGGGTTTCTTTCTGATTCTGGTAAGGTCTTTAACAGTTCAATTACGATATGATTCATCTTCTCGCATAAACCATTTGTTTGAGGATGATACGTTGTTGTGCGAATCTTCTTACAACCGTACATATTGCAGAATTCCTTGAATAATTCTGATTCAAAAGCTGGACCTTGGTCTGCAAGGACTTGTTCTGGGTAACCATGTGGTCTACAGAAATGCGTCTGGAATGCTTTTGCTGCCGTCTTCATTGTTAGATCTTTAACAGGTACCACCACTAACAAAGTGAGTAATGGTCCACGATGGTTAAGGCATAGACATAGCCTGACCGGCTTGGTGACAACTTGACGTGATCTAATGCGACTAGCTCGAGTGGCTGCTTGGTTACTATTGGTTGAAGCGGAGCTTTCTGTGGATCTTTCCTTCTGAGGTTGCATGCGGCACATACTCTACACCAACGTTCAATGGATCTTCTCATGCCAACCCAATAGAATCTTTCTCTCAGGATTGCTTCCAACTTCTTCCATCCGAAATGACCTGCACTGTCATGGTACGCTCTTAAGACCATTTGGATATCTTGCTTGGGCACGATTATCTGCCAGACCAGTTCATGTGTCTTGGGATTGGTGAACCTTCTGCAGAGCTTCCTTTGATTCAGGAACAACTTGCCTCTTTCCTTCCAGAGCTGTATAGTCTCAGCTGGGGCATTCTGATTCGGGTATGCACCTTGTCGCGTAAGCAGTTCTTTCACTAGCTTCACAGCTGGATCGGTATCTTGGGTTTCGGCCCATCCGTAGTGTCTTAACGGGTTAAGATTTACTTCCTGCTCTCTTTGATAGATGCCAGGTTGATAATCTTCTACCTTTGAACGATGAAAGGCTGGTAGTTCAATCTCTTCCAACTGTTCCGGTTCCTCTTCCACGTCTCTCAGGTGTGGCATCCGGGATAAGGCATCTGCGTTCCCATTCTTGCGGCCTGCCCGATATTTGATGACAAAGTTGTAGTTAGATAGCCGGGCTATCCATCGCTGCTCCAGAGCACCTAATTTCGTTGTATCCAGGTGAGTCAACGGGTTGTTATCCGTGTAGATGGTGAATTCTGCACCTGCCAAGTAATGTTTAAAGCGTTCCGTTACAGCACAAACTACTGCCAGTAGTTCTAACTTGAAGGAGCTGTAATTCTCGGGATTTCTTTCTGTAGGCCGGAGCTTCCTGCTTGCAAAGGCAATAACTCTCTCTTTGCCTCCTTGCTTCTGTGACAATACTGCTCCCAGTCCCACGTTGCTGGCATCCGTGTAAAGAATGACCGGTTGATGGCAATCAGGGTATGCCAGAATCTCTTCTCCCGTCAGTGCACATTTCAGCTTGTTGAAGGAGTCTTCCTTCTCTTCACTCCACTGGAACGGAGGATTACGGGATGACTTTCTTGACTGTCCTATCAGGATGTCTTGCAGGGGAGCTGCTAACTTCGTGAATCCTTTGATAAATCTTCTATAATAGCCTACCAGGCCCAGGAATTGCCTCACTTCTTTCACGTTCGTAGGTCTTGGCCAATCCCTTATCACGGTGACTTTATCAGGATCCGGTGCTACTCCCTCTGAACTCACGACGTGTCCCAGGTACTGTACCTTTGGTTTTAGAAGGTGACACTTGGATGGCTTGATCTTCATGCCATATTTCGATAAAGCTTCGAACACTTCTGCCAGGTCTTGTAGATGTTGCTCATACGTCTTCGAGTAGACTATGACGTCATCTAGGTACAGGAGGACAGTTTCAAAGTTCTTGTGTCCTAGGCAGCTTTCCATCAGACGATGAAAAACCAAAGCAAAAACTGTATAAGTATCACACAAAAGGCGCTCTGCTGTAAAAATAAATAGCAAGTGCCGTAACAAAAACGTGGGCCTTTTGGTTTATACGTTTTTGCAAAAAACGTACAGTAAGCTGCCTCACCAACTTCACGGTGGGCCCTGGTAGAGACAGTCCTAACTCTGTCCCTAGATGCTACGTTAAAAACCTGCCAGTGTGTACATACCTCTGGGCAGGGCGCGGGAGAGCACAGGACAATCTCACCTTGTAAGGCTGTGTGGCTGGCAGCTCTGTGTGTAGACTTAATAAGGGAGGGGCAGGTGCCTCCAAATTCTGCTGTTACCAGCAGGGGTGAACATGAAACCAAAGAATATGAGTCTGCACACATTGGAAGCAGCAGTGTGAACTGCGACCAATCCCCACCAAAAACATGAAAAACCAAAGCAAAAACCGTATAAGTATCACACAAAAGGCGCTCTGCTGTAAAAAAATTATTTTTACAGCAGAGCGCCTTTTATGTGATACTTATACAGTTTTTGCTTTGGTTTTTCATGTTTTTGGTGGGGATTGGTCGCAGTTCACACTGCTGCTTCCAATGTGTGCAGACTCATATTCTTTGGCTTCATGTTCACCCCTGCTGGTAACAGCAGAATTTGGAGGCACCTGCCCCTCCCTTATGAAGTCTGCACACAGAGCTGCCAGCCACACAGCCTTACAAGGTGAGATTGTCCTGTGCTCTCCCGCGCCCTGCCCAGAGGTATGTACACACTGGCAGGTTTTTAACGTAGCATCTAGGGACAGAGTTAGGACTGTCTCTACCAGGGCCCACCGTGAAGTTGGTGAGGCAGCTTACTGTACGTTTTTTGCAAAAACGTATAAACCAGAAGGCCCTGTTTTTGTTACGGCACTTGCTATTTATTTTTACAGCAGAGCGCCTTTTGTGTGATACTTATACGGTTTTTGCTTTGGTTTTTCATGTTTTTGGTGGGGATTGGTCGCAGTTCACACTGCTGCTTCCAATGTGTGCAGAATCATATTCTTTAGCTTTCCATCAGACGTTGGAAGGTCCCGGGTGCGTTGCAGAGTCTGAACGGCATACTATTAAACTCACAGAGGCCCATCGGCGTGGTAAACGCGGTCTTCTCCTTATCGGCCTCAGCCACAGGAACCTGCCAGTACCCACTAGTCAGATCAAGGGTGGAAAAGTAGTTAGCAGATTTTAATGCAGCTAATGACTCCTCAATCCTAGGTAATGGGTATGCGTCCTTATGTGTGATGCGATTAATCTGCCGGTAATCTACGCACATTCTCATGGTCCCGTCCTTCTTTTTAACTAACACTAGAGGTGCTGCCCAGGGGCTACAACTGTCTCTTATTACCCCTGCAGATTTCATTTCTCTGAGCATGTCTTTGGTGGTTTGGTAGTGAGCTGGTGGTAATGGTCTATACCTCTCTTTTATAGGTTGATGGTTACCTGTGGGTATAGTGTGCTCTACCCCTTTAATTTGCCCAAAGTCTAACGGGTGTTTACTGAATATTTGTTCATATTCCTTCACTACCTGGTATACTCCATGCTTGTAACGGGGAGGTGTAGAACTGGTACCTACATGCAGCTTTTGGCACCAATCCTCCAGCTTCTCTCCTGAGCCATTGTCATCCGCCTGACTTGACGGGTTCAAGGGCTCGGCGGGTGTGATGTTATTGTTATCAACCGTGTACAACTTAGCCATGGTAGCCAGTGGCGCACCCAGAAATTTCCCAAGGTAGGGGTCCAAGAAACACACACCGGCCCTGAAAGGGGGGTGTCACCCCCCAGCGGGGTTCCGAGGGGCAAAGCCCCCGGTGGGGTGGTTTGGGGGAGCGAAGCCCCCCTAAAAGCAGCCTCTTTTGTGGGCCCTTGGGTGCTGTGTAATTGTTCCTGTCTCCTGACATAGGGGCCCAGCTCCTTGTGTACTGCACCACTTCTCAGGGCCGTCCAAAGGGGGGGTCCAGACACGTAGGTCCCCCCCTCGGGTGCGCCTATGATGGTAGCATACTTTGGTAACGTGATCTCATCATCTCCGCAGTTTAATAGGCGTAATGGCACTCTTCCCCTGTGTACGTCAACTACTCCTCTAGCAGTGAGTATGGTCGGTCTACTGTCTGAGTACACGGGTTCTACCAGGGCCTGATAGTCTTGCCCTTTAATGCCTATTGCGGCTCTACACCATACTAACATTTCAGTTTTGGGAGGAATTACAATGGGTATTGGATCACTTACTCGTACACTGCCGATCTCACCTCCGGAGATTTCTACCTGCTGCTTCAACATCAGGGCTTTGATCTCTTTGTGCAGAAGCCTCTGTTGTCCAGTTCCGGCAGTCTCGGCGATTTGCTGCAAAACACTTAACACTTCGGAAAAACATTTCTCAATGACATTCATTCCTATCAGCATCACGGGTTCACGGTCTCGCCGGTTAACATCTATGATTATAATACCCTGGTTCTGCAATTCTACCTTCCCAACCTGAATATTCATCACTCTAAATCCAACCTTTGGTATTACCTGTCCATTACTAGCCCATACATCAAAGTTAAAGTCATCTGGCGCACTAGTAATGTCTGAATCAGCCCAGTACCTTTTATATAGAACATGTGGGATGGATGTTATTTGGGATCCGGTATCCAGCAGGGCACTGAAGGGGATGCCATCCAACGCAATAGGGATCACCGGCTTTCCTCCCACGAATTTGTCATACCAGGCTGAGGGCCTGAGCGTTCATTCCTGGGGAGCGGCCCGCCTGCCCAGGGAATCGTCGTTTAAAGGACACTCACGAGCAAGATGGCCTGATTTCTGGCAACGGCGGCAAATGGGCTGTCCATCTGGTTGGTAGCGATCGCTGGGTCGTCCTCTTGCTGCTGGGTATCTTCTGGGCCTCATCCACGGAACATCCTCTCTGCTGGTCGCCAACTCGATCTTGGGTGCAGGTTTTGACTCTCGCAGTTCCTTGATGACCTTGGCCATGGAGATCACGGTGTCTGTCAGGGCATCTAACTTTTGATTGAGGGCTGCATTGGAGATATATTCCCCGGCCTCAGCAGCAGTCGCTGACATAGCAGATGTCCCTGGCGCTGCCGGCTGCTGAGGTGCTGCTGCAGTGTCAGGTACAGATGTTAATTCCCGTGGCTCTTCCAGCTGCTGCAGACGGATAGCTCTATCTTTCAGCTCAGTAAATGTCATGTCAGGGTTCTGCAGCAGTATCATGCTTAACTGTCCTCGGTGGGAAGAGGAATGGAGGCCCTCTATAAATTGATTAAGTAGCATTTTATCAGCTCCCGGGGCTAAAGCAGGTTCTGCCAGCTTAAGGGCTTTGAGTGCTTTCTGCAGGTTCAAGGCAAAGTCTCTAGCACTCTGTTTAGGCTTCTGGTGGCATGCAAAGAACCTCATCTTAGCCCGGGTATCAACAGCAGATTCAAACGTTGCTTTCAGTCTGGCTACTAGATGCTCTACAGTGTCCTTATCCGTGTCCAGCCAGGATGCAACCTCACGCCGTGCATAATTGTCCCATTATCATTCTTACACGCTGGGCTTCAGTGAGGGGATACATCACATAATACTCTTTAATCTTTTGCATAAAGTCAGTTAAGGTATTAGGCTCACCGGAGTATTGGGGCAGCCACATTGCCCCTGGAGTATACGGCATCAGGAATGGAATTATGGATGCTGTTCCTTGCGCCGCTGCACCGCCGGGTACTATCGCTGGGTCCAGCGCTGCAGCTCCACCGGCTGCTCCGTTGCCACCTTGCGCATCGGGCTGCGACATCTTGGGCTCCCTTAGTTAATATCCACCCTCCGTCTTCCGCTTCCGTCCGGATGTCTATGGGAGGTTCCGGGGTGCAACAGGGATCTTCTTCCCCGTCGGATGTCGTCAGCACCAAGGGAGGAGGCTGGGTTCGCGCTAATGCAAGGTACCGCCCCCTTTCTTTCCCGCGCGCCGCGCGCTCCAAAATGGCGTATTTTCAAAAATACAGTTCAGATGGCGCAGTTCAAAAACGGTTTTCACATCAATCACGGCACACGCTGCCTGTTTTAACGGGCACGGTAGATCCTGTTCGTGATGCCAGGTTGTCGGGCCCCTCGGGACAGGGGGTACTCGGTACCGGACCGTGTCTGCTGCGGGGGAAGTCACGGGTGGTCCTGGTCCGGTCCGTTTCCCGGGCCCGGCAAATAAAAGGGGTGTATTTACAGGGGATTGTCAGTCGTGACGCCACCCACTATATGCGGCCAGTAAGGGGGCCGCCGCTGCTGCAGAACCTCCGGGGATGATGTAGTGGCAGCATAGATGGTATAGTTCCCCTGGGTAGAACTGTATTCCCCGGGGCAGTGATGGTATAGTCTATAAGGGGTATAGATGGTGGAGACGGGGTTAAAGGACACACACTCACGTTTGGTGGACACTGGTGCAATTCTCCTTCTCTCCTGAGGCTGCTGAGCTGACAGGCTTGTAGCAGGGGGAAGCTCTCTGTGCTGAATGTGGAGCAAAGGTCGCAATCATACACAGACTCACAGTTTTGCTGTTTTCCAAAGCTTTACTGCTGATGTTATTGCAGATTATAGTCCACGGAGTCTGTAATGGGGCTGAGCTCTCTTCCCACCCTGTCCGGGGTCGTCCGCTTCCTTGTGCTGCACTGTGTGTGTGTCCTGGCTGCTGCTATTAGCTGAGCTGCTGGGACTTCTCACATCTCTCTCTCTGTGTTCTGCTGGTACCACTTGGCTAGGCAACTTGAGTCCTCTGTGCTGTGCTGACCCCTCCGTGTTGCTTTGCACTGGTACTAGGGGCATCTAGAAATCCCACTGTTCCTGGATTCACTGTGCTGTGGGTGCCAGACACAGTAGCGGATCCGGTGTCCGTTCTGTGCGTTCTTCTGGGGCGAGTGAAGGTGTCACTCCAGCTCCCAGACGTGTTCCTCAGTGTGTAGTTCTCCTGTTCCTCTGACCCTTGCGAGGTCTGCACTAAGTTCTGCCCTAACTTGTGCTCTTCACAGCCCTGCTCCGAGCTGAACTGAGCTGTCCCTCATAAGCAGGAGTATTTAAGGGAGCAGGTTGTGCTCCCCCTCCTGTCCCAGAGGTGCTAGTGTTTGTCAGTGTGTAGTGGGGAGAGAACCCATGTGATGTTATTGTGGCACATTAACCCATGGGGTGCCACACACACATTGCTGGATTTTTTTTGGGGAGGGAGCCATATCACTTTTCCAGAGCCTTTTTTGCTACCAGTAACATGGAAGTCCCCAATATTTCCATTAACAGATGACCTAACTGAGTGGGACTTTGTTTTCTGTGGGTTGAGTTGAATATTATTTGTGCAAATTTGAATACACAACATTTTGGATCAGTTCACATCTATCCTTTGCTCTATGCTATCCTTATTACTAAATTGATCTGTCTGGGGTTCACCTGAACCACGTATTTTAAAGATGTAGATGGAAACGTATGTAAGTACATTACAGTTTCCATCTACATCTTCGAAATATGTGATTCAGGGGAAACCTCAGACAGATCCATTCCCTAGTGAAGCAGCAGTTACTTCAGACTCTGTTTGGCCTCTGTTTAGTGGTGTCTATCTTGTCAAAGGTGCACAAAACTGTTGTTGTGTTCACTTTTGTGCACACCAAGGGGTACATGCACAGGATCAAGATTGCCTACGTTCTTGATGCTGTAGAATTTCTTTCGCAGAGATACTAGCGTTTGCACACAATCACGATTAATGACACAGCATACTTTGGCTGTGTTCTACCTCTCAGAATACTGGCGTCTCAACAAAAAAAATTGACATGCTGTGGCCCAGACATGCCAATTGACATGCTGCGTGCCACATGTCTGTTTATGCAGCTTTTAAAAGTAGCACACTGGGCATGAAATTTCTACAAATCCATTCACTGTGCTTTTACTGTACAGCACAGCATTTTGGACACAATGAATGCACGCTACATCGAAAACTTTACTAACACTGATTGCGGGCATTCATCCTAAAAAGACCCGTAAAAAGATTGACACTGCCAGACCACAGGCCAGACCGGACTTCAAAGTCACTCTCTCTACTTTATTACAGCATTACAGTGAATTTTCCGTTGTGAATTTTGTCTCTATCACGTTTTTCAGAGATTTACCATGGAGTGAGCACTTAGTGTAGAGCACAGGCTGAATGTGAGCTGAGCCCTACTGTTATCTTTTGGAGGCAGAATAGACAGATCAACAGCAGTTGAAGAATTGGCTTTATTACTACTTTTTAACGCCGCTCAATGTGCAGTGTAAGTGATTGGGCTGCTTAAATTCTCTGATTTATATAGAAGAATTTATTTCTTATGCTGCTCACCTAGCGGATATAGTGATTAGGGAGCTTTATTCCTCAGGTCAATATGATTACAGCAATACGAGATTTAGATTTTTTTTAAGTTTGGCTACTATTGCACTAAAATAACCCACTTTTATTTTTACAAAATAACGTGTTTTTGCATCACCAAATTTTGAAAACTTTTTTTTTTTAGAGAAAACACGCTGCATCTAAGATGCTGCTAATCCTCATTGTGGGCACTCACCCTTATGGTGGGTTTACACGCCGCGATATCGGCGTCCAACTCCGACCCAACTCCGACAAAAAGTCACGTGGGTCGCGAGTTGGAGCCGATATCGGGTGCGCGTTGTACTGTTTCAGTGTACAACGCGATGCTGGAACGATGCCAAAACGATATCGGAGTTGAATAGCAGAGCTATTCAACTCCCCGATATCGCAAGGCCGTTGTACCAGCATCGCAGCATGTGACAGCCCAACTCCGATCTGTACTCGCACCTCACCCATTAACTCCCATGTTAAATGGTCGTTACTGGGTTGGTGGGCGTACACATCGGAGGGACGTTGTTTCCCGATATCGCAGCGTGTAAACCGCCGATGCGATATCGGGAAAAGCGCTCAAAAAATGCGCGCTCCCGCGGCGTTGCCTCCGATATCGCCGCGATATCGGGACGTGTAACCCCACCATTAGAGACCACGGTAATCCCCATCTTTAGCTCTCTATCTAAGGCTAAATTCAGACTGCAATTTTTTTTTCTTCTCCTTTCTGCTCCGTTTTTAACTGCAAAACAGGATCTGTCATAAAAAACGCACCCAAAAACGGATCATCCATTTCCGATTCCGGTGCATTTTTGGGTGGTGCTTTTTTTTTACCCATAAGCAATGGCTGCTATAGGAAAATTGGATCAGAAAAACACCAGAAAAATTGAAAGACCCTTTTCTAAAACGGAGCACTCTGAAAGTGATCCATTTTTTCACTTTCGAAGTGCCCTGTGTGAATGGCAAAAATGAAAATCCATAGACTTTGCTGGGATGTCATTTGAGTGATCCATTTTATACCGTGCACGGAAAAAAAATGGATCAGAAAATGCACAGTCTGACTGTAGCCTTAGAGTTGTATAAAACTTTAAGTCCTAAATCCTATGGTTTATAAACCTGGAAATGTCCATATCTTTCCAGAATTTATCCCAGGATGGTCTTGGATAGTTCACCTGCTTCTTTGGAGATTCTGGTCCTGATAGGTGCCCAATCTCTGTTGCTTTAGGGTACCTTTACACACGGCTACATTTGTAGCTTGTCACCAGGTAACTTACTGGTTGCAGTGAAATCATGGATACATGGTTCTATCTTGTTGCTGTGTACAAATGGAATCATGTATCCATGATTTCACTGCAACCAGTAAGTTACCTGGTGACAAGCTACAAATGTAGCCGTGTGTAAAGGGGCCCTCAGAGATTTCGCAGTGGGAGCTCAGATAAACATATCCTGCATGTCTCAGATCTCAACCACACCCCTTTGACTAGTTGATTTCTAAGCCGAACCAGTGGCCAAACACTGCATATTCTGAGACTGAGGATGTCAAATTTACAGGCATGAGAATCTGTTTATAAAGTTTGCTGTGAATGTCATCCAATTCAGGAACTCTGTCTCCTCCAAAGCCATCATCACTTTTACCATAAACGGGGGACCATCAATACATTTTCATCAAGCATCATCCAAAGATGAAAAAAGACACTATCTCTTTATGTGAATTGTTCAAATGTATAGAATACAATCTCTGGACATAGCAACTAAATTCCTGAATAATAGTATATAAAGTAACTGACTCCCTAGCGATTATATTGCAAAAAGTAGTTTAGATGCCTCCTGATTGAAAATAATCATAGCTAAACTTTCTTGCCTTTACTGCCTCCAAAAAAAATGAGTGCTCAAATTAGGCTTTTATTGCAGGACATGTATTTATAATAAATTCTCATATCCCATCTGCACCTATTGCAAACCCTTCTGCAGTACAATTGAAGTGTTGATGATAAAAGCAAAATTCCCCATTAACAATTTGTTAAGCCACTGTATTTAATTAAATTGTCTTTTCCCTTTGTCTTAAAGTGCCCCATGTCTTATACTCCCCCTTCGACATTTTCATCAGTTTTCAGCATTTCTCCCATTGGTCTCCGGCTTTTTGTGACCTGCCTGCAGCTCAGGTGTTTCATGGAGTGAGACGGAGGTCATATCAATATACGGTACCTGAGAGTCTTGTTTTAGCACTCATAGGCTTGTATTGATATTGTAATGTAACTTCTGACTTCTTGCCAGTCAGAAGTTACAGTCACAAGAAGGCACCGTGGGACCGTACACGAAGTTAAGTAGAAGACCTTGGGCAAGGGACTCAAGTGGTGAGAGATCTAATTTATAAATCACATAGGAGATACCAAGATGGCTGTAAATACATCACATTGACGACATTGAGACTGCTGAAAATTCACCACATAAGATAAATAGAAAATAATATATATATAGCATATGATACACTAAAATTGTTGCATACATCACAAAGGAGACCCATAGACTGCTGTATGTACATCACATAGCAGACACTGAGGCTGCTGTATGCACAATACATAAGAAACACAGAAACCCCTGTATGTACATCACATAGTATCATTCAGGGGCGGCACGGTTGCTCAAGTGGTTAGCACTGCAGCCTTTGCAGCACTGAGGTCCCGAGGTCCTGAGTTCAATTCCCACCAAGGACAACATCTGCAAGGAGTTTGTATGTTCTCCCCATGTTTGCGTGGGTTTTCTCCGGGCACTCCGGTTTCCTCCCACATTGCAAAGACATACTGATAGGATATTTAGATTGTGAGCCTCAATAGGGACAGCATTACTGGTGTAGGTAAAGTGCTATGGAATTAATAGCGCTATATAAATGAATAGATATTATATTATATTATTATACACTGAGACTGCTCCATAGGAGGGAGGAGCCAGTCAGGAAAACAAAATGCACTAACCCTGCCCACAAAGAACATCCTGGCACTTGCCAGTGTCACACATAATTCAGCATTGCATTCGCCACGTGTTTTTTTGTAGTGAACGCTGGGTGTGTGCACACTAGCTCTGTTGGAAAATGAAAGGGTCGTCCGCCTAAAAATTGGCATGGTGGCCTAAGCACTATGGCCCATCAGGAATCAAATGGAGATCCAGACCAGATGACATTTTTCAGCTTTAGAGTAGCAAGAAAGTTATTTTTCATAAAAGTGCTGATTCTCCACTTATTCCAAATATCCAATTTTCCCTTACTAAAGGGTATTTGTTTTTTATTTACAGAAACACACATCACTTGTTCTATTTCTCTAATATGACCCTATTTAAATCGCCCTATATAATAATCAGGCAATTTTGTTTACCATTAAATATTTGCGTAATTTAAATACATTTAAATCCAGTAAGGAAATATAGACCACTAGCTGTACTACCCGGCTACGCCCGGGTTAATAAATAACTGATGAGAGAGGGGGCGTGGCCTAATCGTAATGGTGTAGGGTTTTACCTATGCTCTCCCCACAACAATAAGCGACTGGGCTAAATGCCCTCAAAAGGACTTTGACAACTGAAAAAAGATCTATTATCAAGCTGGTAATCACCTTGGGAACGTTTTGTTTGGGTCAGTGGTCACTTTTAAGAAGAATTCTCCTCAGAGTCCAGTCATCAAATTTGCCTGAGGTAAAGGATTGAGGTAAATATCTTCATTGTCTAATACTCCCCAAATTTTATATAATTAGGCTTCAAATCTCTCAGCATACTGAAAGAAACTTTGAGAGATAGCCTGTGTGACTTTTCCATTGATTTCCATGATTTGGGCACATCTGACAGCATCTGACAGGCTTCCATTGGCAGCAATATGTACCTCTTAATTTCTAGGGTGTTCCTCTACAGGAGGTTACCCTGGGATAGTCTGAACCCTCCTAACCTTTTTGGATTGACACCTATGATTTTGGACTTTTCCTGTCAAAAAATCCAAGATTCAGCATTTCTCTTAGAGCTTTGTGCTTTGCTGTGCCACCCTAATTTCTTCTCAAAACCCTTTGGAGAGTTGTCCTGGGTCTCTCCAGACCCCCCTGAATTATTTTTGGACTAGTATTATTTGTTTTGTGGTTTTTATTAACAGAAACCTACAGCTTCAGTGCTCCTGTGGATAAAACCGATACTTTAAGAACTTTACTCAAGCATATTTATTGCCTTTCTCTTTCCACCTGGATCCTATTTTCATCTACTAGTGACGATTATACTATATTGGACAAATTTGGATTTTTTACTAGTTCATTCACGATATTAAGCCATTGTATTGGTCCAGTATATCTGATATATACATATTACTGGTGACTTTTCTGCAATATTCAAGACTCATAACATCTGAGGATTCTGCATGGGCAAGTGAGGTCGGAGGGCCTCCGGCGATCGCAAGCTTCGCAGACCCTGGGATTTCCAGAGTGTGAAGCAGATCTCAAGAATATGTATATGTTTATTTAAGTTAACTGTTTTCTTATTTGTGTGGGTGGCGTTACAATGTACTGGTGCTGCTGGGATTTGGGCATTGATTCAATTAGCTTTGACGGTGACCAGATTCTAACATTGAGGTTGAATATATAGCCACACTGATATTTTTTATATTAAGCTTTATAATCCTGATACTGTTTAGACACCTTCCTTTTATTTACTATGTCTCGTAGGCAGACAGATCTTCATAAGGTCACTATGAATCCTATGGGTGGGTCCACTAAACCCCATCTTAAATGCACTCCATCTACAGCTAGGGTGATTTTGGATAGCGAACACAAAAAGAAGGTGGATAAAATAGATTCTCACATACGGGGCTCAGATATGGACACCCTAGATAATAGAGGTGGTGACAGCTTGAAGCAGACCTCAAAACGTAAGGACATAAGCCCCCCTGGGAGTTCTGCTTTGGTTGGATCTACTTTGGAGGAATTGGACTCGGGAGGGGGTGACAGTTCTGGTTCCCCCCCTGTTAAACAAAGACCTAGGGTCACTTCCTCTCCCTTATCTATTAAAATCAGGCTGGGCCAGTAGATAGGGATTTTTTGCTTGACCTCTTCCACAGCTTCGCTGATCAGATGAAAATGGAGTTCTCTGATATGAAAGAAGCGCTCTCCACCCTAACTACCAGAGCTGACGTTATGGAGGCCGAGATAATAAGACTCTAAAATGAATAGCTCTCTTAGAAAAGAATTGGACAAAACTAAACAGGATTATAAAACATTGTCCAGTAAACTGGATTATTTTGACAATACTAATAGACAGTCCAATTTAAAATTGAGGGGAATTCCTGAGACAGTCACAAGGTCTGAATTACAGCCTTACCTTAAAAAAATGATTAAAACAGTGTTACCCTCACTGTCGGATGTAGAGTGTTTGCTGGATAAAGCGTTTCGCCTTCCTAAACCCACATCTGTCCCGGAGAAGTTGCCCAGAGACACTCTGGTTACTTTTAGCTTTAAAAACACAAAAAATCTCCTCACCACCTACATACAGAAGCATGAGACGTTACCTAGACCATTTCATGATATTAAAATTTTTTCAGACCTCTCAAAGGAAACATTGTCCAAACGTAGAATTCTGACACCTGTCACCAAGATATTGAGGGCTAATGGTATTATGTATAGATGGCTCTCCCAGACCAGAATCAACTTTAAGCGGGGTCCTACTTCTCATGTGATAGACGGATTGGAGGAGGGTCTTCAACTTTTAAGAGAGCTTGGCATTTTTGACCCGCCAGTAACCTGAATACTTATATTGGGTTAAACAGAACTTCATTTTGAAACGCTGAGGTGATTACCCTTAGATGTATATAATACATTATTAATTGTTGTGGGTGAGAGGCCTTTTTTCTCCCCAAGGAGCTTTTTCCATCAGTTAGTTGTAACTGCTCCATATAGTCCGTTAGTCCGTTATTGTATATATTTCTTGATATTATTCTGCTCTTGTTTTATTCTTTTTTTTTTTTCTTTTAGTACTTATTGACACGATGAATGTTTTATATTTCATTCTAGAAATCTCTTGGCTGCATGGTTTAGTAAGTCTTTTCTCTACTGACGTTACTTCGTTTATTTGCTTTTATGGCCATTAATTTCATGTCCCTGAATGTACATGGCCTAAATTCCCCTCATAAGAGGTATCTACTGTGGAGAGACATATTTAGATTTAAAATAGATATTGCGGGGTTGCAGGAGACCAAGTTTTCTAATGATAATCCTCCGAAATTTGAAAATAAGTTATTTTCATCTATTATCTTAGCCTCTCAGAAAAAAAAGAAGGCAGGTGTCGCCTTTTTGATTAGAAATAACATCCAATTTGAACAGGAGACTGTTATTGCAGATACAGAGGGAAGATATATAATTTTAATTTGTAGGCTTAGTGGTGTCTATTATACCTTGGTTACTCTGTATGCCCTTAATAAGGGTCAGATTAGATTTTTGAAAGAGTTAATGATTTTAATTTCGGAAAATCGTAAGGGTTCTTTAATTCTCTTTGGGGATTTTAATGTAATACCTGATGCATTTTTGGATTCCTCTGGAACTCGTGGAGTTTCTAATTTAACCTTGAATCCCTGGATTGATAGAGAGAGCTTATATGACGTATTTCGATGTGTTCATTCCACTTCTAGAGAATACACATTCTACTCGGATTCCCAGCTTTCCTTATCTAGAATAGATCTAATTCTAACTGATAGTGTCTCTATATATGAAATTAAAAAGATCAATATCCTGCCAAAGACTTGGTCTGATCATGCCCCGATAGTTTTTGAGCTGGTCCCTAGTGGGTGTGCTTCATCCACTAGGATTTGGAGGGCCAATACCTTTCTTTATTCTTACCCCAACTCAAGAAAGGAATTGATAGACACTCTAAATTATTACTTTAAAGAGAACGATGGTGATGCAGTTAGTATTGAGACATTGTGGTTAGCCCATAAAACAGTAGTTAGGGGCAAGTTGATTGTTTTTTAAGACGTGAATTTAGTTCAATCTAATGCCAAACTTGCATCTCTGGTAGCTGACATTCGTACCCTAGAAGAATCACAAATAGCGTCTCCTTCTTCATCTACCCAGCTTAAAATCTTAAAGCTTAGAATAGAATTAAGGTCCCTTTTAATTTCTGACTATAACAAAATGATTCAGTCTTCTAAACTAAAGTACTATATTTGTCACAATAAACCTAATAAATTTTTCGCCCATCGAATAAAACTGATGAGACAAAAGAGGAGGATTCTAATCAAAAACAAGCAGGGGTTGATTTACAGACTCCCAGAGGATATTTCAAGTGAATTCCTGCACTTTTTTTTTTTTTTTTGAACCATCATTTTTTTTTATTTTAATATAAGAGGTGGTACATTAACAATTATGACCGTGTAATAACATTAAATAACAAATGATAACATTGAGTATTCAAAACACTGCATGTCATGGTTATTAAACAGCAACATCCGCTCAATAACAAAGTTTTTGAAAATAGTATCTAATACCCCTTAAACCCACCCTCCACCCTTTCTAGAGCCCATTACTGCAGTTAGTGCATTCGTTTGATTGTGTTATGGATTGTTTAAATGTGATTTTATGTCTGAATTATGTACTTAAGTCTACCCAGTGAATCACCTAATTCTTCGTTGGCATACCATGCTGAGGATCTATGTGCCGCCATAAGGGTTCCTATTTCAGCATCCGTGAACTCTAATTCTATAAATCGTCTCCATGTAAGAAAGAATTTTGGTGTTAATTTGCTAGGGTTACTCAAAGCGTCTAACGATTCAATTGCAAGGACCTTTCGCAGCGAAGCTTTGACCTGTGTTAGGTCAGGAGGCCTATCATTAAGCCAGAACTGCAACAAGAGCCTCTTTGCAGCTATAGCAATATAGTGGAACAATGTATGTGGTGGATTCCTTCCTGACACGTTACCCTGGTAGTGGAAAAGCCATAACATTGGGTTCAATTTTTCTAGTCCCTCGCACATACCCCTCGCCCACTTTTCAACCGAATTCCAATAGATTCTAGATGCAGGGCAGGACCATAGGCCATGTTCTAAATCTGACATGTATGATTTACATTTAGGGCAATTTACCCACCTCTCCTGTCTACCTGATTTCGACGGTATATTGAACGCCTGTATTATCCCATGGATAATCCTGAATTGGGAGTCTCTCCAGCGTTCGTTATGTATATGTCTTCTGCAAATCCCCCATCCCTCTATTATCTTCTGTGTGAGGTCAGGGTCTTTTATGTGTTTTTTCCACTTTGTGAAAAGAGTCATCTTTTTTGCTGGTCGTAGATTTGTTTGTAAGGTAGCATAAAGAGAGGTGATAGATATATCCTCAACCCTCATGGCCAGCAGCTTAGACCACGTATTGTCACTGACCTTTCCCGAGATATCTCTCAGTTGTGAGAGAAGGTGGTGGTGTATCTGGCGGTACTGCATGATCTGAAATTGGGGTAGATTATAAGTCTGCATGACCTCGCTTTCAGTCATCCACCTTTTCTCGTCTATGACCATAAGATCACTCAAGGTTCTGACGCCTCTCTCCCTCCATGCCAAGAACAGGTTGTTTTCACGTCCTAGCGGGAAGGCTGGACATTTCCATGGGTTGAGTGATCTAGAAATTTTCCAGGACAAGTTCAATTTTTTCCTTACCCCCTTCCAGGTTGCTATCGTGTCTCTAAATATTACCGTGTTCTTGAGAGTCTTAGGTAAATGAGGCAGTGGTGAGTGTAACAGAGCCGATAGTTCCCAGGGACTGGCAACTTCTCCCTCTAGGGCTATGTCTGAGTGTCTGTTGGTGTTCCTGATCCAGTCAAGGACATTACGTAAGATGCATGTCAAGTTATAGCCACGGACATCTGGAAGTTGAAGTCCACCCTCTTTTTTCGACCTCATCAACACGCTAAAAGTCAGTCGGGGTTTCTTTCCCCTCCACAAAAATCTCGAGAAGGTCTTATTCAATTTAGTTAAGTCTGTATGTTTTAACAGCATGGGGACATTTTGAAGTGGATATAGTAATCTGGCAAAACTGACCATTTTAAGTAGATGGCATCTCCCCATTAGCGTAAGTGGCAAATTGACCCAACCCGCTAGTTCCTTCTCGATTTTTAAGAGAATTGGGATAAAATTCAGTCTATAAGTCTGGGTCGGATATCTGGCCAAATGGATACCAAGGTATTTGATACTATTTTTAGTGATTGGGATGTCGCCGAAATGCGAGAGTTGTGAGAGTTTACTTTTGGGGTTAATGAACAACATCTCGCACTTCTCTTTGTTTAGACAGAATCCTGATTGTTTGCCCAAGGTTTCAATGGTTTCAAGTATGTGGGGGAGGTCTCTTTCTGGTTTTGTACATATAAGACAATATCATCTGCAAAAAGTAGTAATTTGACTTATTTGGTTCCTACTCTAAATCCTTCATATATGGAACTCTGTTCCAGATACAGAGCAAGAGGCTCTATGGCCAAATTGAAGAGCAGAGGTGACAATGGGCACCCCTGCCTTGTTCCTTTCTGTAAAGAAAAAGAATCCGACAAGTAACCAGGTGTACTAATACATGCCTTTGGATTGGTATACAATGCTTGAAGGTATTGCCTAAATGGCCCCACCATCCCAACAGAGTCTAAGACCTTTCCCAGCCATGACCACCTTACATTATCAAACGCTTTTTCTGCATCCAAGGTGATCACGGCTGGGTCCCCTCTCTCTTTTCCCGTCTTTTTACCCATGACATCAATCAGGAGCATCGTTTTTCTAATATTGGTAGTTGTCGATCTCCCTTTAATAAATCCCGCCTGGTGGGAAGGTATTAGTTTAGGCATGATTGTCGCTAGTCTATCTGCCATTATCTTAGAAAGCAGTTTTAGGTCCTGATTCATCAGGGAGATCGGTCTATAGCTTGCAGGATCTGTTTGAATCTTTCCTGATTTGGGGATAAGTTTAATGTGGGCCACATTCATTCTATCAGGGATAGGAGTTCCCTGAAGTATTGTATTGAATAAGTCTCTCAGGATTGGGGACACCTGGTCTTTAAGGGCTTTAAAGAATGCCCCATTGTAACCGTCAGGGCCAGGAGCTTTGCCCGGATTTGTATTTCTAATAGCATTCTCTATCTCTTCCACCAGTGATAGGACTATTTAAATATTGTTTGTCCTCTTCTGTCACTTTTGGTAAGCTTATCAATTGTAACAAGTCAGGTTGCACAGGTGTGACAGAGTCGGTGTCTGAGTATAGAGATGCATAGGATTTCCCTAACGCCTGGCTAATGTCTTTGGGTGTGGTCCAGGTGTTGCCTCGTTTATCTATTATAGTTTGAATGGGGGAATAGATTTGTTTACCATGGAACAATCTTGCTAATAATCGGCCAGCTTTATCGCCAAATTTATGGAGATTAAGTTCTATTCTACTTTTATATATGTCTTCCCTTCTTCTCGCCCACATATCGAATTTTTCTTTAGCCTGTTGCCAGGTTGCCTTATCAGGGTCAGCCATCGTACACTTATATCGGGAGTAAGCGTTTCTCACCTCCAGACTAGCCATTACAAATTGTTCTTTTATTCTTTTTTTCATCCCCATGCTGTAAGCCATTACATGACCTCTTAACACCGCTTTTGCTGTTTCCCAAAATAAGCATGGGTCAGAGCAGTGATTCTGTTGTCTCTTGAGTAGGATGACCACCATTCTCTAAGGAGGGAAACGAAATTTTCATCTCTGGTGTAAGTGTCTGGAAATCTCCACAAATAATCCGTGCCTTTTTCATAAGCGTCTTTGGATTCTAACACCAATGGGCTATGATCAGAAATCACCATATCTTCAATTTTGATTTCAGTCAATCTTTGTAGTATATTGGGAGATGTGAAAAACATGTCTATTCTAGACCAAGACCCATGGGGGTGAGAAAAATGAGTATATTCTCGGTCAAGAGGGTGCATCATCCTCCATGCATCCGTCATATTTACATCCTTAAAAAGGGTGTCAAGGAAGTTGTCTGTTTGTGTCATCTTTGGTGTCTGACCTCTCCCTCCCAAAGTCGTTGAGTGTCTCCTGTCGTCCTCTGCGTTTAGTACCATGTTAAAATCGCCTCCCACTATCCTGTTGTGTCCAACATCTGTCAGAAGTTTAGCTTGTAAACCCTGGCAGAAAGTTTTTTGGTTCGCATTTGGTGCGTAAATATTATAGATAGAGAAGACGTCATTCTGAATTTGGATGTTCATATGAATCAGTCTACCAGCCTCGTCTATTTGTGTGGAGAGGACTTTATGGGGTAAAGATCTATGGATCAAGATTAAAACCCCTGCTTTCCTCTCTATCGCACCCGATCCGTAGACTTCCCCCACCCACAACTTCTTGAGTCGAAAGAAGTCCTCAGATGTCAGGTGGGTCTCCTGTAGCAAGGCAACGTCCGTTCGTAATCTTTTGAGATGACGTAATATCATCATGCGCTTTGCTGGAGAGCGCATTCCCTTTACGTTCCAGGAGACCCACCTAACCATCACTTCCACCCCTTAGCAATATTTCTGACAAGTGATGTCCTATATGCCATCTATGTAGCTTTCTCCATGACCTTTGCCAAGAAAGAATAGTTAAAATCCATGAAATACACTGATATGATTTCGTACTGCTAGATATGTCTCTAGATGCCCTCCCCCTTCCCAAAGTCCCCCCCATGATTCTGACCTCTTCTCCTCTCCTTTTCTGTCGTAGTAGCTGACTTCTCTTCTTCCCACCAATACAACCCATATATCAGCATCCCATCCCGCCACAGCAACCGGCAAATGATTAATGATGCATGTTTATTTTCCAATGCGCCCCTATCTTTCCCTTTCCTTTCTCTTTCCTGTTTCACTTCTGTCTCTTTTTCTTTTTTCATTCCTCCCCCCCTCCGTCGTCAGCCCCCATGTCTTCCTTTTGTTAGATCTCTTTCCCTCTTCTCTCTCCTCTTCCCTTCTCCCCCCTCATATATCCACCAAACCAATATTATGGTCATAGCAGCAATAGCGTCGTGAAAATTTGTCATTCTAGGTGAGACTGGAGGTTACCCAAGAAGTAGATTGGAGCAGTGGGCCTCTATGCATTATGACAGTAATGAACCCTCCGGCTGCCATGTGCAGTCACTCTTTCGTCAGTAATAACCACAATACCCAATTCTCCCTCCCCCTCCCACTTCCAGTCCCTGGATAACGTCGATATCAATAAAGTCTGTCTCAAAGGTGACCTGTAGAAGTTCGGAAACTGGTCCATGTTCGTGAAAATGGCGTTTCGTTCCTTTCCTTCTTTCTTCTCTTTCCGTCGCCAATAATCCTGTAGGGAAGGAAGTGAAGAAGAGGGAGAGAAAAAAAAAAAAACCCCAGCCAGACACTCGGCAAGCAAACAAGTCACGACTGACGGAGGGGCGGGGGGGAAACAGACGGATCCCGAGAGGGAAGAGGTCAAGGATGAGGTCCGCTGATTCCTAAGTCCATCCATGACAGTGCCGTATATGAAGGGAACCGTTTAGTCTTAAAGCTCTATGGGTTGTCTATATCATGGTGAGGTCAAGTTCCGTTCCCCCCTCATCAGCATCGACAAGTTCCGATATGTCCACTCAGTCTGACAGGATCGCCAGTTTTACTTCTTCTTTTGCCATCGAGACCCCGTCTGGCGCTGCTGTCTAGGAGTTTCCCTTCTAGATGATGAACCCTCGTTCGTCACATTGGATCGCAGCCTGTATGACCTCACCGATTCTCGTTCTTCCTCTGGTTCCGCTTCTGGAAGTGATAATGAGTATGGTTTATCCACGACAGCATTTGGGGATGCCCCATCTTTTGGTGAACGAGTATTGTCTAAAATTGCTGCCATGGCACCTTCCGGGTCTGTGAAAGTTAATAGTGTCCCATCTCTGGACCTAAACCTCAAGGTAGCAGGGAAATTCAGCTGGAAACGTATGTTTCTTTTATATAATATGGAGCACGCTTCACTCAAGGCTCTTCTGTGGCGGGATACCTCCACCGAGTAATCTGCAAAAACCAACACTCTTTGGTCATGTAATGTCAGAGGAAGTTTTCTGGCCTTATAAGCTCTTAGTATTTCTTCTTTATCTCTCGTGCCACATTTAAGCAGCTTCCTCAAAGTCATAATCGCTTTCCTACAAGCTTTTAATATAACTAAGGGATTTGTGCCAGATCAGAACCCCAAACTACAGACGCTGCATTTCGGGGTACCTGCCCCTCATCAGTGTAGTGTGTGGGATATTCTGATCTGGCAGAGTGAGTGGGCTAAGACAAGGTCTGGGAACTTGCTCTCAACCTTATGGAGAGAGCGAAGTAGGTGAGGAGATTGTAAGCCACTTCCCTCCTCTCAGATATATGCATATATGCAAATTTGCACTTCACTAAGGAAGTTGAGAAACTCCCGTGCCACATTTAAGCAGCTTCCTCAAAGTCATAATCGCTTTCCTACAAGCTTTTAATATAACTAAGGGATTTGTGCCAGATCAGAACCCCAAACTACAGACGCTGCGTTTCGGGGTACCTGCCCCTCATCAGTGTAGTGTGTGGGATATTCTGATCTGGCAGAGTGAGTGGGCTAAGACAAGGTCTGGGAACTTGCTCTCAACCTTATGGAGAGAACGAAGTAGGTGAGGAGATTGTAAGCCACTTCCCTCCTCTCAGATATATGCATATATGCAAATTTGCACTTCACTAAGGAAGTTGAGAAACTCCCGTGCCACATTTAAGCAGCTTCCTCAAAGTCATAATCGCTTTCCTACAAGCTTTTAATATAACTAAGGGATTTGTGCCAGATCAGAACCCCAAACTACAGACGCTGCGTTTCAGGGTACCTGCCCCTCATCAGTGTAGTGTGTGGGATATTCTGATCTGGCAGAGTGAGTGGGCTAAGACAAGGTCTGGGAACTTGCTCTCAACCTTATGGAGAGAGCGAAGTAGGTGAGGAGATTGTAAGCCACTTCCCTCCTCTCAGATATATGCATATATGCAAATTTGCACTTCACTAAGGAAGTTGAGAAACTCCCGTGCCACATTTAAGCAGCTTCCTCAAAGTCATAATCGCTTTCCTACAAGCTTTTAATATAACTAAGGGATTTGTGCCAGATCAGAACCCCAAACTACAGACGCTGTGTTTCGGGTACCTGCCCCTCATCAGTGTAGTGTGTGGGATATTCTGATCTGGCAGAGTGAGTGGGCTAAGGCTGCTTCCACACTGCAGTTTTTTCACTGATCAGTGTCCATCAGATTTGTGAGCCAAAACCAGGAGTGTCTCCAAAACTCAGAACAGGTGTCAATCTTTCAATTATAGTTTCTCTCCGGGTTTTGGCACACAAATCTGATGGACACTGATCAGTGAAAAAAAACTGCAGTGTGGAAGCAGCCTAAGACAAGGTCTGGGAACTTGCTCTCAACCTTATGGAGAGAGCGAAGTAGGTGAGGAGATTGTAAGCCACTTCCCTCCTCTCAGATATATGCATATATGCAAATTTGCACTTCACTAAGGAAGTTGAGAAACTCCCGTGCCACATTTAAGCAGCTTCCTCAAAGTCATAATCGCTTTCCTACAAGCTTTTAATATAACTAAGGGATTTGTGCCAGATCAGAACCCCAAACTACAGACGCTGCGTTTCGGAGTACCTGCCCCTCATCAGTGTAGTGTGTGGGATATTCTGATCTGGCAGAGTGAGTGGGCTAAGACAAGGTCTGGGAACTTGCTCTCAACCTTATGGAGAGAGCGAAGTAGGTGAGGAGATTGTAAGCCACTTCCCTCCTCTCAGATATATGCATATATGCAAATTTGCACTTCACTAAGGAAGTTGAGAAACTCCCGTGCCACATTTAAGCAGCTTCCTCAAAGTCATAATCGCTTTCCTACAAGCTTTTAATATAACTAAGGGATTTGTGCCAGATCAGAACCCCAAACTACAGACGCTGCGTTTCGGGGTACCTGCCCCTCATCAGTGTAGTGTATGGGATATTCTGATCTGGCAGAGTGAGTGGGCTAAGACAAGGTCTGGGAACTTGCTCTCAACCTTATGGAGAGAGCGAAGTAGGTGAGGAGATTGTAAGCCACTTCCCTCCTCTCAGATATATGCATATATGCAAATTTGCACTTCACTAAGGAAGTTGAGAAACTCCCGTGCCACATTTAAGCAGCTTCCTCAAAGTCATAATCGCTTTCCTACAAGCTTTTAATATAACTAAGGGATTTGTGCCAGATCAGAACCCCAAACTACAGACGCTGCGTTTCGGGGTACCTGCCCCTCATCAGTGTAGTGTGTGGGATATTCTTATCTGGCAGAGTGAGTGGGCTAAGACAAGGTCTGGGAACTTGCTCTCAACCTTATGGAGAGAGCGAAGTAGGTGAGGAGATTGTAAGCCACTTCCCTCCTCTCAGATATATGCAAATTTGCACTTCACTAAGGAAGTTGCTTAAATGTGGCACGGGAGTTTCTCAACTTCCTTAGTGAAGTGCAAATTTGCATATATGCATATATCTGAGAGCAGGGAAGTGGCTTACAATCTCCTCACCTACTTCGCTCTCTCCATAAGGTTGAGAGCAAGTTCCCAGACCTTGTCTTAGCCCACTCACTCTGCCAGATCAGAATATCCCACACACTACACTGATGAGGGGCAGGTACCCTGAAACACAGCGTCTGTAGTTTGGGGTTCTGATCTGGCACAAATCCCTTAGTTATATTAAAAGTTTGTAGGAAAGCGATTATGACTTTGAGGAAGCTGCTTAAATGTGGCACGGGAGTTTCTCAACTTCCTTAGTGAAGTGCAAATTTGCATATATCTGAGAGGAGGAAAGTGGCTTACAATCTCCTCACCTACTTCGCTCTCTCCATAAGGTTGAGAGCAAGTTCCCAGACCTTCTTTATCTCTGTGATTTAAAAATTTTGCAATGGAGTGTCTTGGTTTGTCGTTAATATTCCTAGGTGCGGACGGGTTCTTAGAGGCAGCCGTTGTAGTGGACATATTGTCTCTGGGCGGCCCAAGCCTGTGTGTTCGTTCTGTTTTACATCTATGTTGCAGGCCCAGGGCTTTGGGAAGGACCACCTCAAAGATTTCCACAAGCTGATCTGGTGGGATAGACTCAGGAAGACCCACTATTTTGAGATTACTCCGTCGCGACCTATTCTCCATATCTTCTAATTTTGAGAAGGCATACTCAGAACGTTTTTGTAGTGCCTCTACTTGATCTTCAGGCTCCAGTATTCTATCTTCAGCCGACCCAATTCTTGCCTCTGTCTCCTTTAGCCTCTGATCGTGTGCTTCTACTCTTTTCTTAAGGTCTTTGGTAGAGGCAGCTACCATGTCAGCTATTGCTGCCTTAAACTCCTCGGCCATATGTGTGGCCAGCTCCTTGGCCAGTACTTTATAGTCTATAGTTTGTACTTGCAGCCCCCCCATGGTTTGAGTTCCCTGCATCCCATGTGCTGCTTTTCTCATCATTACCCCAGGCTGGACCTGGCTCACAGTCTCCCTTGGCTCCATCTGCTGCTCCCCTTCCTGATCCACATCGCCCGACACTTTCTTGGGGTCTGTGTCTCTAGGCTGTTTCCCCTCAGTGTACCTCATCTCCACTGTTGCGTGCCCGGGTGGTCCGGTTTCCTCCCGATCGGGGCTCCTGTCCCGCTCCTCATCACAGCCTGCAGCGTGGGCGCTATCAGTTGCGGCCTCATGTAGTGGGAGAGACCGGCCGCTCTCCCCTTTCCTCATCACGTACCGGTCCATCTTAGTGCCAGCCGGGTGTCCCGCGTCTCCTTCGCCGGCCCGATGTTAGTTTAATGTCGGGAGGTCAGTGGGCGCCTAGATGGGGCCGGATTGCTGTGGCGGGTCCCGGAGCCTCCTTAGAAGCGGCTGGTCATGGCGGCGCCGGAACCGGACGTGAATTCCTGCACTTTTATAAAAAACTTTATAATTTAAATTTAAGTCCAGGGTCTGTACAACCCTTTGTTGGATATTAACTGTTTTCTGGGTTCCTTAAGCATTCCCTCTCTGACTACTGAAGAGGTGGATCTTCTTAATTGTCCCTTTCAGAATTCTGAGATTACAGAAGCAGTGAAATCCCTCAAAACTGGGAAATCACCTGGGCCCGATGGATTATCTAATGAATATTTCAAAAATTTTGCTGACATCCTGACACCTTATTTAACTAGACTTCTTAATTCGGCCTCCATGTCATCCCTTCTTCCTGCAGAAATGCAGGAAGCATTAATTACAGTCATTCCCAAGGATAAAGGGGATGCCCTAAATGTCAGAGATTATAGGCCCATTTCGCTCTTAAACACTGATGCTAAAATTATAGCCAAAGTTGTTGTTAACAGACTATCTAAGTATGCAACTTGCTTAATTCATACTGACCAAACGGATTTTGTCAGTGGCAGAAGTACTATGGACGCCATGAGAAGATTATTCCATATTATATCATATGTAGAAAGGTCAAATCTTCCCACTTTGCTGATTTCTCTAGACGCCGAAAAGACTTTTGACCGAGTAAATTGGCTGTTTTTATTTGAGTCCCTTAAAAAATTTGTTTTTTTCTGGTCCCATATTTAATATTATTAGAGCTTTGTATTCCCATCCATCCGCCAAAATTCTAACAAATAATGTTGTGTCTGACTCCTTTAGAATTACCAATGGAACTCGACAGGGATGCCCTCTGTCCCCTACTTTATTTAATTTCTTTTTAGAACCATTGGTGGAGGCAATACGGTCACATGAGGGGATCCGGGGATGTCCATTACATGGGCGCCAACACGTTGCATCTCTATTTGCAGACGATTTACTGATTATTCTATCGGATCCTCTGGTGTCTCTTAGGAATCTGATGGACATTGTTGAGAGATTCTCTGGAGTCTCTCATTATAAATTGAATACTAATAAGACACAGGTTTTGCCCTATCATATTGAACATCACCTATTAGATATTCTAAAAACTGAATTTAATTTCTCCTGGTCACTGTCAGAAATTCCCTATTTGGGAATCACCATTAATAAACCTCTATCTAACATGGTTGATAAAAATTTATTGTTAAATCCCTTTCGAAACATGTGTCTTATCTGTCTAATTTAGAGGTTTCCTGGACGGGACGTATTGCGGCCTATAAAATGTTGCTACTTCCCAAAATTCTATACCTCTTCCGTTCCCTCCCTGTGGTCATCCCTCAGAAATATTTTAAACGTCTCCAGACACAACTTAGCCGATTTATTTGGCGAGGGAAATTTCCTAGAATTGCAGCTACCACTCTTGAAAAACATAAATTACATGGAGGTTTAGGTATCCCCAATCTTAGGGCCTATTATCTAGCTATCATTACTCAAATTAGTTCACAATGGTGGAGTACTGAATACTCACCATCCTGGGTAAATATAGAACGATCCATCATGATGCAACAGAATCCTGCATTGTTTATTGTTTTATACCTCCTTAGTCCAAAAAAGAGACTTCCCCTAGAAACCCCACTTAAGGCCACTATCAAGGCTTGGAGGATGTTTAATCAGACCTCTAAGGCTGGCTTCACACTTGCAGATGCATCTGCAGCGTTTTGCAGATGCATCTGCAAGTATCAGCATGCAGACCGCGGCCGCGGTCTGAAAGCACTTATTCATTCCTGTATGTGAAGCGTCCGCAGGCGGATGCCTGCTTACAGATCACACACTCCCGCCCGCACCATGGACGCAACATCTCGCGTCCATGGTGCGGCGGGAGTGTGTGATCTGTAAGCAGGCATCCGCCTGCGGACGCTTCACATACAGGAATGAATGAGTGCTTTCAGACCGCGGTGCGCCCTATTATAAACATAGGGGCCGCGGTCTGCACGCTGATACTTGCAGATGCATCTGCAAAACGCTGCAGATGCATCTGCAAGTGTGAAGGCAGCCTTAAACCATCTTCTCTCCAGTTTCTCCTGTCTGGCTCCCAATAGATATTTTTTCCTGGTTGTGTCCATCTCTTAATTTGACTATCTGAAAGAGTAGGAATATGAGGTATGTGTCTGACGTGTTTGATGGTGAGAGGTTAGCCTCTTTTGAGGTTGTCTCTTCTCGTTTCAGCCTACCTGAATCTGACAGACCTACTTGGACTTTACTGCATGAGACTTTAAACAACCCACGTCTAGATTTTACACTACCTAACAATATTGACCTCCTACTTCGTCACAGTGGAAGCCAACTTGTGTGGAAAACTAATAATATCTATAAAACTTTTAATAAGGATGTGACTTTTAATAATTCTAGATTCTATACAGTATGGGATCACCAACTTGACATCGATAATCATACTTTACATAACCAATTGCCCATCATTTTAAAAAATATTTACTCCTCTGTCCCCTGCTCAACACTTCTGGAAACTCAATATAAAGTACCGTATATACTCGCGTATAAGCCGACTTTTTCAGCCCAAAATTTGGGCTGAAAAGTCCCCCCTCGGCTTATACGCGAGTATATGTATATATACAGCCGCAGCCCCGGAGGTATACAGGCCCCCCCCATCAAGCTCCAGGGCCCCCCCCTTGAGCGGCGTCCTGTAAAGGAATATCATACTTGCCAGTCTCCTGTCGCGCCGTCCGCAGCTGCCGACACGCGATCCCGGGCTTCATTCAGTGAGAGGTGTACTGACTACTGAGAAGACCTGTGGTGACGTCAGAGGGGGGGCGTTCCCGGGGCGTTCCCAGCGCTGATTGGCTGTTCGCGGTCATGTGATATGTATCACATGACCGCGAGTGCCCGGGAACGCCCCTCTGACATCACCACAGGTCCTGTCAGAAGAGATCTCACTTGGAACTGGGGATCGCACAGCGGCAGAAGGCGTCGGACAGGTGAAGTATTGATTCTTTTTTATTTTTCAGACCTCAAGGGGGGGGCCCTGGAGCTTGATGGGGGGGGCCTGTATACCTCCGGGGCTGCGGCTGTATACAGCCCTGGGGCTGCGGCTGTATACAGCCCTGGGGCTGCGGCTGTATACAGCCCTGGGGCTGCTGCTGTATACAGCCCTGGGGCTTCTGCTGTATACAGCCCTGGGGCTTCTGCTGTATACAGCCCTGGGGCTTCTGCTGTATACTGCCCTGGGGCTTCTGCTGTATACAGCCCTGGGGCTTCTGCTGTATACAGCCCTGGGGCTGCTGCTGTATACAGCACTGGGGCTGCTGTATACTACCACTGGGGCTGCTGTATACACCACTAGGGCTGCTGTATATACCTCTGGGGCTGCATATACCTCTGGGGCTGCATATACCTCTGGGGCTGCATATGGGGCTGCATATACCTCTGGGGCTGCATATACCCCTGGGGCTGCATATGGGGCTGCATATACATATGGGGCTGCATATACATATGGGGCTACATATGGGGCTGCATATACCTCTGGGGCTGCATATGGGGCTGCATATACCTCTGGGTCTGCATATGGGGCTGCATATACCTCTGGGGCTGCATATGGGGCTGCATACACCTCTGGGGCTGCATATGGGGCTGCATATACCTCTGGGGCTGTATATACCTCTGGGGCTGCTGTATACTACCACTGGGGCTGCTGCTGTATACTACCACTGGGGAGGCTGCTGTATACCTCACTGCTGGGGGTTGTATACCTGTGCTGGAGTCCACCCTCGGCTTATACGCGAGTCAATAAGTTTTCCCAGTTTTTGGGGGCAAAAGTAGGGGGGTCGGCTTATACACGGGTCGGCTTATACACGAGTATATACGGTATATACCAAGTGGTATTTTACACCTTTAAAACTGCATAAGATAGACCCTACTGTTTCTAATTTATGTTGGAGAAAATGTGGACTATGTGGGATCTGTCCGTCATATATTTTGGTCATGCTCAAAATTACGTTCCTTTTGGTTAGATGTCCAGTCCCTGATCAATTTAGTTTTAGATTTAGACATAGTCTTAACTTTTGACTCTGCTGTATTGTTGATTGGGATATGCGATCTCCCAAAATGTAAAAGATTCTTGGCCTTACATATCCTATTAGTAGCTAAAAATCTTATCACCTCTAGGTGGAGGAGTGATTGTGTTCCATCTATAGAGGACTTTATGGATTGCATAGCATTGCACAACTCATTTGAATTCACGTTTGCTCTTAGAGAGGGTATGCATGCTAGATTGAAGTACATGACGAAATGGGCGAGTTGGGTTCGAATGTATATACCGACTCTTACATTTCATCTGCCCTAATATAGCCTGAATTTCTCCATTTATCATTTTGATTGTACTTACCGTATATACTCGTGTATAAGCCGAGTTTTTCAGCCCAAAAATTGGGCTGAAAAGTCCCCCCCTCGGCTTGTACACGGGTCATACGGTATGCTGTGGGGGGGGCTGTGACCGGGGGCTGGAGGAGGCAGGAGGGGGCCGCGGTGACCGCAGGCGGTCACGTGGGGCCGCCTCATTAGTGCAATGAATATGCACGGCATCCCCCGTCCATCAGCGGCGGGGGGATGCCGTGCATATTGCACTACACAGCCCCCCTCCTTAATATGGGTCCCCCAGTGGTAATAAACAGCCCCCCCTCCTTATCATGTCCCCCCCAGGCTGCGGCAGCTGTCAAAATAACAAACACTTTATACATCACCTTCCGGCGCAGCTCCTCCGGTCCTCCGCTTCTCCGCTCGCCGGCTTCTTCTTCCTTGTTGTGCCGGTGTCATGTGACCGGGCGCAGGAGATGACGTAATTTCCTGCGCGCGGTCACAGAAGCCGGCACAACAAGGAAGAAGAAGCCGGCGAGCGGAGGAGCGGAGGACCGGAGGAGCTGCACCGGAAGGTGAAGTATAAAGTGTTTGTTATTTTGACAGCTGCCGCAGCCTGGGGGGGACATAATTAGGAGGGGGGGCTGTTTATTACTACTGGGGCTGCTGGATACCACACTGGGGCTGTATACTACCACTGGGGCTGCTGGATACTACACTGGGGCTGTATATACCACTGGGGCTGCTGGATACTACACTGGGGCTGTATATACCTCTGGGGCTGCTGTATACTACCACTGGGGCTGTATATACCTGTGGGGCTGCTGTATACTACACTGGGGCTGTATATACCTGTGGGGCTGCTGTATACTACCACTGGGGCTGTATATACCTGTGGGGCTGCTGTATACTACAATCGGGCTGTATTTACCTCTGGGGCTGCTGTATACTACCACTGGGGCTGTATATACCTCTGGGGCTGCTGTATACTACCACTGGGGCTGTATATACCTGTGGGGCTGCTGTATACTACCACTGGGGCTGTATATACCTGTGGGGCTGCTGTATACTACACTGGGGCTGTATATACCTGTGGGGCTGCTGTATACTACACTGGGGCTGTATATACCTGTGGGGTTGCTGTATACTACCACTGGGGCTGTATATACCTCTGGGGCTGCTGTATACTACCACTGGGGCTGTATATACCTGTGGGGCTGCTGTATACTACCACTGGGGCTGTATATACCTCTGGGGCTGCTGTATACTACCACTGGGGCTGTATATACCTGTGGGGCTGCTGTATACTACACTGGGGCTGTATATACCTCTGGGGCTGCTGTATACTACCACTGGGGCTGTATATACTTCTGGGGCTGCTGTATACTACCACTGGGGCTGTATATACCTCTGGGGCTGCTGGATACTACCACTGGGGCTGTATATACCTCTGGGGCTGCTGTATACTACCATTGGGGCTGTATATACTTCTGGGGCTGCTGTATACTACCACTGGGGCTGTATATACCTCTGGGGCTGCTGGATACTACCACTGGGGCTGTATATACCTCTGGGGCTGCTGGATGCTACCACTGGGGCTGTATATACCTCTGGGGCTGCTGTATACTACCAATGGGGCTGTATATACCTCTGAGGCTGCTGTATACTACCTCTGGGGCTGCTGTATACTACCACTGGGGCTGTATACTACCTCTGGGGCTGCTGTATACTACCACTGGGGCTGCTGTATATACCTTTGGGGCTGCTGTATACTACCTCTGGGGCTGCTGTATACTACCACCGGGGCTGTATATACCTCTGGGGATGCTGTATACTACCACTGGGGCTGTATATACCTCTGGGGCTGCTGTATACTAACTACTGGAGCTGCTGCTGTATATACCACTGGGGCTGCTGCTGTATACTACCACTGGGGAGGCTGCTGTATACTACCATTGGGGGGCCTGTATACCACACTGCTGGGGGCTGTATACCTGTGCTGGAGTCCACCCTCGGCTTATACACGAGTCAATAGGTTTTCCCAGGTTTTGGGGGCAAAAGTAGGGGGGTCGGCTTATACACGGGTCGGCTTATACACGAGTATATACGGTAGTTTGCTAAGAGCTATTTAGTGGTTGTTTTTTTTAGATACTCATAATCGTCGTGTCAGTTGTAAATATTTGGTTATTTTATTTCTTTTACTTATGTCTTTTGTCTTTATTGTTTTTCTCTTATATTATTTATTTCTTCTCTGAATTTGTATACTATGCATTCATTATATTTATAATTTATGTATATGTTGAAATTCTTTCATCTCAACTTACTTTTGTTGTTTCCTTGTTGACTAATAAATATATCTTTAAATAAATAACTGATGTTAGCTTTAACAAAATAGAATTTGAATATTTCATATTAATGACCTGTAGGAAAATAGAAGCTGAGCTGTGATTGGTTGCTATAGGCAGCCTGATAAATCTCCAGCCAACAGTAAACCTTCCCCCCGGCCAGGCAGTATATATTACCTCACACATACACATAATAGACAGCTCATGTGACTGACATCTGCCTTAATTCCCTATATGGCACATGTGTTGCACAATGGCTGTTTTTAATCAGATGTTTATTTTTGGAAATTAAAGATCGCACACGTATGAGGCGAGTTGTGCACATCTGTGTCTGTCTGTGTGGTGTGTGTGTCCCTGGGTGTGTGTGTCCCTGTGGGGTGAGTGCATGTGTCCCTATAGGGCGTGTATGTGTGTGTGTCCCTGTGGGGGGGTGTCTGTGTGGTGTGTGTGTCTTTGTGGTGTGTGTGTCCCTGTGGGGTGAGTGCATGTGTCCCTATAGGGTGTGTGTGTGTGTCCCTGTGGGGGGGTGTCTGTGGTGTGTGTGTGTGTGTCTCTGTGTTGTGTGTGTTTCTGTGTTGTGTGTGTCTCTTTGTGGTGTGTGTGTGTGTCCCTGTGGGGTGAGTGCATGTGTTGCTATAGGGTGTTGTGTGTGGCCCCGTGGGAGGTGTGTGTGTCTCTGTGTTGTGTGTGTCTCTGTGTTGTGTGTGTCTCTGTGTTGTGTGTGTCTCTTTGTGGTGTGTGTGTGTTCGGGTGCGTGGTGAGTATCCAAAGTTGGGGCTGCATCTTAGCAACTGTACACTTGCTGTTACTCTTTGTGTGCGTGTGGTGTGTATACATGTCCCGGTGTGTGGTGAATATTCCACGTCAGGGCCCCACCTTAGTGACTATATGCTGGTATATGCTGTTAGTCTTTGGCGATGTCATTAAGCCCCCCTCATTCACAACTGTCAACTGGTAACTGTCACTTTTTCCCCATTATGTAGATAGGGCCAAAATTGTTTGGTGAATTGGAAAGCGCAGGGTTAAAATTTCGCCTCAGAACAAAGCCTATGACGCTCCCGGGGTCCAGATGTGTGACTGTGCAAAATTTTGTGGCTGTAGCTGGCAGCTGTCGATTTTCCTCCCACACTTTTCCTTTTACTTTTTCCCCATTATGTAGATAGCCTATGATGCTCCCGGGGTCCAGACGTGTGACTGTGCAAACTTTTGTGGCTGTAGTTGTGACGGTGTAGATGCCAATCCCGGATATACACACATACACACACATACACACACATACATACACACATTCAGCTTTATATATTAAATTGCAAGAATAAATAAAACCATCAAATAATCTATATATAAAAAAAACCTACCAAACTGCATTATCTATTTCCTTCGTATATATTTGAGTAAACATTTTATTATGAATAGCAACATCTCTTGGAAGGGGAGTTACAAGCAGAGTGGTAAATTTAAGAGGCCTTGGATGTCATATATTTTTCAAAGTGTTCAGGTACCAAATGGGGTTCCTGCAGAAAAATTGTTCTATCACGATTTCCTTGGATTCTACCAGGCCCCGACTGACAGGCAGGAGGGGCGGGACTTTTCCCTATGGGCCGCCTATTTGTGGGGTGCGGGTGGGCCGCCCGCTCCTCCAGCCTCACCATTGCTTTAAATCTGTCACCGAGCGGCCACGGCATGCAGGGGGCGGGGCCACGGACGTGAAGGGAGCGGGGCCATTTCCCCAAAGCAGTGCCCTTCTCTCAGCAATCAGGATGACAGGGGCAGGTCCCAAGCCCTCCCACCATCTTCATCACATTCCTGATCTCTCTCTGAGATGATCATGTGACCCCTGATGCCTCCCCTCCATGTGACATCATCACAGGTCCTACCGGTATATGTGAGTATCATATCTGTGTTTGTCTTTGAGTGTTGTTCTGTCTGTCTGAGTGTCTCTTTCTGTGTGTTTGACAGTGTCTGTCTGTGTGTCTCTCTGTCTCTACACAACACTATACAGTATATACAGGTCCACACTACATGCTGTACTAGTGTGCCTATATACTGTATATATATAGTGTGGACCTGTATATACAGTATAGTGCTGTGTATGCAAGATATAACCAACAGTCTCAGATGTGCCCAGAGTCCACAGCGTGTAACGAGCCCAGATCCACAGCGTGTAACGAGCCCAGAGTCCACAGCGTGTAACGTGCCCAGAGTCCGCAGCGTGTAACGTGCCCAGAGTCCGCAGCGTGTAACGAGCCCAGAGTCCGCAGCGTGTAACGAGCCCAGGGTCCGCAGCGTGTAACGAGCCCAGGGTCCACAGCGTGTAACGAGCCCAGGGTCCGCAGCGTGTAACGAGCCCAGGGTCCGCAGCGTGTAACGAGCCCAGGGTCCGCAGCGTGTAACGTGCCCAGAGTCCGCAGCGTGTAACGTGCCCAGAGCCCGCAGCGTGTAACGTGTATACAGCAGGCGGCTTCTAGTGTGTACACAGCGGACAGTCTGTGTTGTGTATACGGCCCGCAGTCTGTAATGTGCAGCAACAGAAAATTTTCCTGAGAGTTCTCTTTGTGTTCTTCCCGGTATCTCCATTAATTCTGTTCTCTCTGCGCCTAGCACTGGACTTTTTGCCTCCACCTTTCATCTTTACCCATCTTTAGGATCAGGCTGAGTCTTGGCTATCTCTATACCACAGCATCCTATCTATAAAGCACAGCCTCCTGGGTATGCTGGGTATAATTCTCCTGTCTACTGAGTGTAATCCTCAGTATCTGTATTCTGTATATATACACTGCACAGCACCACTTCTCCTGTCCTGTATACTGGGTGTAATCCCTCAATATCTGTATTATTCATGTATATATACACTGCACAGTACCACTTCTTCTGTCCTGTATACTGGGTGTAATCCTCAGTATTTGTATTATTCTGTATATATACACTGCACAGTACCACTTCTCCTGTCCTGTATACTGGGTGTAATCCTCAGTATCTGTATTATTCTGTATATACACACTGCACAGTACCACTTCTCCTGTCCTGTATACCGGGTGTAATCCTCAGTATCTATTATTCTGTATATATACACTGCACAGTACCATTTCTCCTGTCCTGTATATTTGGTGTAATCCTCAGTATCTGTATTATTCTGTATATATACACAGTACAGTAGCACTTCTCCTGTCCAGTTGTCAGAGGTGGTATTGGACTTTGATTTTCAGCATTTAACTGTTGTTTAAATTAATTATCCCCAATATGGAAGTCATCACTTCTCTTCTGTATAGATGGTGACTTGCCCTTCGCTCTGGATCTGACCACTGGGACCCCACGATCCCAAGAAACGTGGCTGTAAGCGGTGGGGGGGGGTTTTCGCCGCCGCAAGTGGCGGATCTGCCGCACCTGGCAGAACAGCACTTGCCGTACACAATGCATGGGGCTTGCCGCATCTGGGCTGCAAGTTGGCTGATCCGGCAGATGCGGTGCCTCCTGCTGGATTGGCCGCAAACATCAGTTTACCGCTGATGTGAAAGCAGCCTGCGAAAGTGATGAGGTCATGACAACGTAAAAGCAAATTTCACTGATCGAGGCTGATGGGTGTTATAGTATGTGGGCTGGTGGGGCTTGTTTTCCAGGGCTGCTTTTTGGTCCCAGTCCGGCCCTGGATTCTACTAAATATACCCAATCTTTTGAACCATCGTCTTTACCATTGTCTTAACGGTTTGTCCTCCATAATCATAGTACAATTCTTAAGTTGAGACTATTAAAATGTTATTTTGGTTAATATCAAAATGTTATTTTGGTTAATATATAGCTTTCATTCTCCAAGCAAAGGGCTTTTTTTGCTTAAATGTTCCCTTTAATAATTGCTTATAAAAAGGTCTCAATATACTACGTGTATGATTTATCAAAGCTTTCACATAACAGTTCTGGCATGAAAGCTTTGAAAAGTCACAAAATTTAGGTGAAACTCAGAGCTAAATGCTGGGGTAAGATTTGTAGCAAGACGCACACAGACGTGCACAACACTTGTCTGACACTCCTTTCATGAATCAGGAGCTTTTGACTCCAGCATGCCTGTCTTGATGAATTGGGCCCCTATGTCTATCCAATGAGAGACAGTTTTTTCTTTGAAAAGTTCTTTTAAAGGGATCCTGTCACCCCCAAAACGCATGTAAACCTATTAAAACCTGTCCCTAGAGCATATTAACACTATCCCTACACTCTTTTTACCTCCTAAAAGCATTAAGTGACATTGAATAAAAACGTTTTATAAGTACCTGATTAGTGCTGATAATGAGTGACTATCTATTCATAGTCACTCATCAAGACTGCCCCTCTGCTTCATATCACGCCTATTCAGGCGTGATCGTCAGCCTAGATTCAAATTCGTGCCTCCCCGCTGTGCCCTGTGTCGTAGGAGGCTGCAGTGTGGCTGGTGACGCGATCCGCGTCATTCCCGGCGCCTGGTGACGTATTTAGACCGGCGCCCCCCTGTTAGCTTCAAAATGCGCACTGCGCATGCGCATTGGGCATGCGCAGTGCGCATTTTGAAGCTAACAGCGCGGCGCCGGTCTAAATACGTCACCAGGCGCCGGGAATGACGCGGATCGCGTCACCAGCCACACTGCAGCCTCCTACGACACAGGGCACAGCGGGGAGGCACGAATTTGAATCTAGGCTGACGATCACGCCTGAATAGGCGTGATATGAAGCAGAGGGGCAGTCTTGATGAGTGACTATGAATAGATAGTCACTCATTATCAGCACTAATCAGGTACTTATAAAACGTTTTTATTCAATGTCACTTAATGCTTTTAGGAGGTAAAAAGAGTGTAGGGATAGTGTTAATATGCTCTAGGGACAGGTTTTAATAGGTTTACATGCGTTTTGGGGGTGACAGGATCCCTTTAATAGGTGTATTTTACAGCTACGGTATGTTAAAGTTTGTCCTATTTGTTTTCACACAAAAAATAAGCTTCACTTGACTAAATGCAATAAGATTAATTATAAGCAAGATAAAAGTGACCCCTTACTCTATTTATTTATGTTTTGGTTCTAATACAGACCCTCTGCTACATCCTGGTTATTACTATAGCAAATATTGCAAATCTGGCCAGCACGGCTACAGCCATCACAATACAGAGGGACTGGATTGTTGTTGTTGCTGGAGATGACAGGAGCAAACTAGCAGGTAAGATTTAATCTACTATATAAAAGCCTGTCTGTCTGTCTATCTGTCTGTGTGTCTAAAAACATGTCCCGAAAACAGCGCCACCTATAGAAAATTGTGTAAATTACAGTTCAACTTGAAAATTACAGTGAAACTGGAATGTGAAGAAGTCCATAAGTTTAGTTGATCAGTCAAGTTTGGTTGATCAGTCAAAGAAAACAGTGCAACCTATTGGACATCTGTGATGGGGGGCCAACACGCCGTCTGGGACACTGGCGCAGACATTCAATATTGCCGCTCTGTTATACCCTTGGGGTGGACCGATCCTGCTGATGCATTTCCTCCTTTTGTGTTCCACTCTGGAACGCAGGCTGGCGCTGCCACTCCTCAGCGTACAGGGGGGAACAGACATTGCAGAAGGGAAGTGAGCGTGCACAGGGGGAGAGACAGCACAAGGGGAGAGAGAGCTCACAGAGTGAGAGAGACCGCAAAATGAAAGCGAGAGCACACAGGGGGAGAGACAACACAAGAGATGATAGAGCACAAAGGGTGGAGAGACAGCACAAGGAGAGAGAGCATACGGGGGTGAGAGACCGCACAAGGTGAAAGAGCGCACAGATGGAAGAGTCAGTGCAAGGGGAGAGAGAGCACACAGAGGAATGGTGAGCAATGGCTGCCAAGCCATGGCCACCCTGTGCAGCAGCAGGCTACCTCTGCCCTCCTCGGTGGCGCTGCTATTAGTAGCGGGAGTAGTTGGACTAATGTATAATTGCACAATTTCTAGAATCGCCAGATGTGATAGAATCGGGCTTCTGTCTAGCACTATATAAGTATGTTCATAAAATATACTAAATAGGTAATATACAATCCAAATTGAACCAGGCAGGCAACCTAAATCTAGGGCGGCCGTCACACGCTTCAATTTCCTGCACGATATCGCTTAAGTGATCTGCTTTTTGATCACTTAAGCGATATCGTTTGTGCATCGCTGCGTGCAATCAAGCGATTTTACAATGTAAAATCGCTTGATCGTGACATCGCAGATATGAGAGCCGGAGCTCATATCAAACGATAAACGCTTGTTCAATCTGCTTCATCGTGGTGTATGACACCACGATGAACGATCTCCCAGCGGCAGAGCCTATGCTGGGAGATGGTATCTATGGTAAACGTCGGGTTACTAAGCGCCGCGCGGCGCCTAGTAACCCGATGTGTACCATAGTTACCAGCGATCTCGCTGGTCCACATCGCTGGTGAGTCTGTCTGTATGACAGCTCACCAGCGATGTGAGCGATATCGTTAGCGATCGCGCGTGCACGTGATCGCTAACAATATCGCTCACGATATTGATGCGTGTGACGGTTGCCTAGGGCAGACATCCTTTCTGCAAATATCTATGTCATACCCCAATGACATTTAAGTGTTTAAGTCATCGTCCATTGTTCAGGCAGCATTAAAGGGAACCTGTCAGGTGGTTTATGCCCCACCAGCTATCACTGTTTGTAGCTGCAGCTTTATAATACTACTAGATGGCGGCCCGATTCTAAAGAATCAGGTAGTCTAGAATCCTTATATAGTTTATTTACTAATAGTTACGGGAGTGCGGTGAAATGAATTGTGTGTATACAGGCGGCTCTGTGGGTAGCACAGTATACGGTGACTCAGTGGTTAGCACTGCGCGGTGCCTCAGTGGTTAGCACTGCGTGGTGGCTCAGTGGTTAGCACTGCGCGGTGGCTCAGTGGTTAGCACTGCGCGGTGGCTCAGTGGTTAGCAGTGAGTGCGGTGGCTCAGTGGTTAGCAGTGAGTGCGGTGGCTCAGTGGTTAGCAATGAGTGCGGTGGCTCAGTGGTTAGCAGTGAGTGCGGTGGCTCAGTGGTTAGCAGTGAGTGCGGTGGCTCAGTGGTTAGCAGTGAGTGGTGGCGGGTGGTGGCTCTCAGTGGTTAGCAGTGAGTGCGGTGGCTCAGTGGTTACCAGTGAGTGCGGTGGCTCAGTGGTTAGCAGTGAGTGCGGTGGCTCAGTGGTTAGCAGTGAGTGTGGTGCCTCAGTGGTTAGCAGTGAGTGCGGTGGCTCAGTGGTTAGCAGTGAGTGTGGTGAGATTGGTCAGCGCAGCGCCGTGGGCAGAGTGGTCAGCGCAGCGCCGTGGGCAGAGTGGTCAGCGCAGTGCCGTGGGCAGAGTGGTCAGCGCAGCGCCGTGGGCAGAGTAGTCAGCGCAGCACCATGGGCAGAGTGGTCAGCACAAACATACACACACACATATACACACACTCCGCTATACTTACCACCGACCCTGCGTCTTCCCCGCCGCCTAGATCCTGAGTCGACATGTCGCCGCCCTTCGGACGACTGGATTCAATATGTCGTTCGGGTAGTTTGGCGAGACATCTTGGACGCTATATTGGATCTAGTAGTTTGGGGGCGGCGACATGTCGACTGAGGATCCAGGCAGCGGACGCAGGCCCGGTGGTAAGTATAGCGAAGTGTGTGTGTGTGTGTGTGTGTGTACAAAGTTGAGGGAAGTGCGGACAAAGTGACGGAAGTGCCTACATACACAGATATATACACATACTGTACATTGCATATGGAGGGGTGAGGAGAGCGGAGGCTGGAGGGCAGAGGACAGGGAGAGGAGAGCGGAGGCAGGAGGGCAGAGGACAGGGAGAGGAGAGCGGAGGCTGGAGGGCAGAGGACAGGGAGAGGAGAGCGGAGGCTGGAGGGCAGAGGACAGAGAGAGGAGATCGGAGGCTGGAGGGCAGAGGACAGGAAGAGGAGAGTGGAGGCTGGAGGGCAGAGGACAGGGAGAGAAGAGCGGAGGCTGGAAGGCAGAGGACAGGGATAGGAGAGCGGAGGCTGGAGGGCAGAGGACAGGGAGAGTGAGCGGAGGCTGGAGGGCAGAGGAGAGCGGAGGCTGGAGGGGAGAGGCTGGAGGGCAGAGGACAGGGAGAGGTGAGCGGAGGCTGGAGGGCAGAAAACAGGGAGAGGAGAACGGAGGCTGGAGGGCAGAGGACAGGGAGAGGAGAGCGGAGGCTGGAGGGCAGAGGACAGGGAGAGGAGAGCGGAGGCTGGAGGGCAGAGGAAAGCGGAGGCTGGAGGGCAGAGGACAGGGGAGAGGAGAGGGGAGGCTGGAGGGCAGAGGAGAGGGGAAGCTGGAGGGCAGAGGAGAGGGGAGGCTGGAGGGCAGAGGGCAGGGGAGGCTGGAGGACAGGGAGAGGAGAGCGGAGGCTGGAGGGCAGAGGACAGGGAGAGGAGAGCAGAGGCTGGAGGGCAGAGGACAGGGAGAGGAGAGCTGAGGCTGGAGGGCAGAGGAGAGCGGAGGCTGGAGGGCAGAGGACAGGGAGAGGAGAGCAGAGACTGGAGGGCAGAGGACAGGGAAAGGAGAGCGGGGCTGGAGGGCAGAGGACAGGGAGAGGAGAGCGGAGGCTGGAGGGCAGAGGAGAGGGAGGCTGGAGGGCGGAGGCTGGAGGGCAGAGGACAGGGAGAGGAGAGCGGAGGCTGGAGGGCAGAGAAAGGGAGGGAGAGCGGAGGCTGGAGGGCAGAGGAGAGTGGAGGGCAGAGGCTGGAGGGCAGAGGACAGGGAGAGGAGAGCGAGGCTGGAGGGCAGAGGACAGGGAGAGGAGAGCGGAGGCTGGAGGGCAGAGGAGAGTGAGGGAGGTGAGAGGAGAGGAGAAGCGGAGGTGGAGGGCAGAGGACAGGGGAGGGGAGCGGAGGCTGGAGGGTAGAGGACAGGGAGAGGAGAGGGAGGCTGGAGGGCAGAGGACAGGGAGAGAAGAGCAGAGGCTGGAGGGCAGAGGAAGGGAGGGGAGAGGCGGAGGCTGGAGGGCAGAGGACAGGGAGAGGAGAGCGGAGGCTGGAGGCAGAGGACAGGGAGAGGAGAGCGGAGACTGGAGGGCAGAGGAAGGTAGGGAGCGGAGGCTGGAGGGCAGAGGAGGAGGGGAAAGGCTGGAGGGCTAGGAGGAGGGAGGCGGAGGCGAGATGCTGGAGGGCAGAGGACAGGGGAGAGAGAGCGAGGTGGAGGGCAGAGAAAGGGAGAGGAGACGGAGGCTGGAGGGCAGAGGACAGGGAGAGGAGAGCGGAGGCTGGTGGGCAGAGAGACAGGGAGAGGAGAGGAGGCTGGAGGGCAGAGGAACAGGGAGAGAAGAGAGAGGCTGGTGGGCAGGAGGAGAGTGGAGGGCAGAGGCTGGAGGGCAGAGGACAGGAGAGAGAGAGAGCGGAGGCAGAGGACAGGGAAGGGAGAGCGGAGAGCTGCAGGGCAGAGGACAGGGAGAGGAGAGGGAGCTGGAGGTAGAGGGCAGGAGAGGAGAGCGGAGGCTGGAGGGCAAGGACAGGGAGAGGAGAGCGGATGCTGGAGGGCAGAGGACAGTGGAGGTGAGGGCGGAGGCTGGAGGGCAGAGGAACAGGGAGAGGAGAGCGGAGGCTGGAGGGCAGAGAACAGAGAGGGGAGAGCGGAGGCTGAGAGGCAGAGGCTGAGGCAGAGGACAGGGAAGGAGAGCGGAGGCTGGAGGGTGAGACAGGGAGAGGAGAGCGTAGGCTGGAGGGTACAGACAGGGAGAGGAGAGCGAGGCTGGTAGGGTAGAGGACAGGGAGAGGAGAGCAGATGCTGGAGGGCAGAGGACAGGGAAAGGGAGCGGAGGCTGCAGGGCAGAGGACAGGGAGAGGAGAGGGGAGGCTGGAGGGTAGAGGACAGGGAGAGGAGAAGCGAGGCTGGAGGGCAGAGGACAGGGAGAGGAAAGCGGATGCTGGAGGGCAGAGGAGAGTGAGGGGAGGGCGGAGGGGCGGAGGCTGGAGGGCAGAGGACAGGGGAGAGGAGAGCGGAGGCTGGAGGGCAGAGAACAGAGAGGGGAGAGCGTGAGGCTGAAGGGCAGAGGCTGGAGGGCAGAGGACAGGGATAGGAGAGCGGAGGCTGGAGGGTTGAGGACAGGGAGAGGAGAGCGAGGCTGGAGGGTACAGGACAGGGAGAGAGAGAGCGGAGGCTGTAGGGTACAGGACAGGGAGAGGAGAGCGGAGGCTGTAGGGCAGAGGACAGGGAGAGGACAGCGAAGGCTGGAGGGCGAGAGGAGAGCGGAGGCTGGAGGGGGGAGGCTGGAGAGCAGAGGACAGGGAGAGGAGAGTGGAGGCTGGAGGGCAGAGGACAGGGAGAGGGAGCGGAGGCTGGAGGGCAGAGGAGAGCGGAGGCTGGAGGGCAGAGGAAGGGAGGAGGAGGCGAGGCTGGAGGGCAGAGGACGAGTGGAGAGGGAGAGCGGAGGCTGGAGGGCAGGACGGGAGAGGAGAGCGGAGGCTGGAGGGCAGAGAAGGGAAGGACGAGCGAAGGCTGGAGGGCAGAGGAGAGGGAGGCTGAGAGCAGAGGACAGGGAGAGGAGATGGAGGCTGGAGGGCAGAGGACAGGGGAGGAGGAGGGCGGAGGCTGTAGGGTACAGGACAGGGAGAGGAGAGGGAGGCTGGAGGCAGAGGACAGGCAGAGGAAGCGAAGGCTGGAGGGCAGAGGAGAGTGGAGGCTGAGGGCGGAGGCTGGAGAGCAGAGGACTGGGAGAGAGAGTGAGGCTGGAGGGCAGAGGAGAGCGGAGGCTGTAGGGTACAGGCAGGAGAGAAGCGGAGGCTGTAGGGCAGAGGACAGAGAGGACAGCGAAGGCTGGAGGCAGAGGAGAGTGAGGCTGGAGGGCGGAGGCTGGAGAGCAGGACGGGAGAGGAGAGGGAGGCTGGAGGGCAGAGGACAGGAGAGGCTGGAGGGGGCAGAGGAAAGGGAGGCTGGAGGGCAGAGGAGAGCGGAGGCTGGAGGGCAGAGGAGAGCGGTAGGTGGAGGGCAGAGGAGAGCGGAGCGGAGGGCAGAGGAAAGCGAGCTGGAGGGCAGAGAGAGCGGAGACAGGGGGGCAGAGGAGAACGAGCAGGAGGC